>OX454416.1:113562059-114041431 GCA_949715475.1 Microchrysa polita | reverse complement strand
AAATTCCCCATTTCTAATAGCTATATGTATGTAGTTGGATTTTCACAAGGGTGACTTCCATACAGGCATACATCCATACCTATTAATTCACGATTAATATATTCTCAATGAAGCACTTTGATTATTATATATGGTTCTAAAGATATTATATCTACAAGTTCTTAAATTAAATAGTACATACGTATAGAACCTTCGTCATTACTATTATGTTGTCCGAATGTCTTATACCTGCGCGGCATGTATTTTAATCAGCGTTTATTACAATCCCATACATTGCCCAAAACAGTTCTGAATTATGTCATTTATATTCATAGCACGTATCATTCTTGAAAGTTCTACTCATTATTCCATCGTACTTGCGCCACCGATTACGCAAATACTTTCATTGATTCGTTGAATGTATCTCATCCACAGATTAGCGGAACTTCACCAAAACAATTATATTCGATCCAACGATGATGCGGAAAGAAAACGCCTGTTGAGCTTGGCAAGCTTACATTATGGCAAAGGCCACCGACATACTGGCTAAACTGAATGAAGTTACTGACTTTATAAAAGTTCACCTAAAACATGTAAATCTAATGGAGACTGTTGCCGAAGGTAAGTATTCTTAGAATTCGTTTTTTGTTTCGAAATATCTAAATTCACATTTATTAATTCCCTAACAGAAAACACGGGCATACAACGGGCTAAGGCATATCAACAAGCTTTGGCAGAAATTTTAAAATCACAGAAAATCCTTAATTCTGCCTCCGAACAAGACGTGGACATCTCCAAAGTTCACGTGGACCTGCTGTTTTTAGAAGACCGATTGAAACGTATACTATTGGCTTTAACGAAATTCTATAAGAATTCAGCGTCAACGACTGCAGAAAAAATGTATAATCACTACAAGAATTTGTATGCCGCAACATTGAATTCAAATCCGAGACCAACGAATGCTCTAGAATTTCTTCGTTATTTTGTCCAAGAACTTGACAAATTGAATAGTATAGGCGCGAAGAAGAAATAGTTTTGTATACATTCAGTAAAAAATATACAAAAGGATTCAATCTTTTTTTTTAAGTTTGTTTGCTTGACTAAAATTAGGCTGTGAATGAAAGAAAATGTGTTTTCTAAGAAATTGAAATCAGTGTCCTGTTTGACATTTTTTGTTCCGGAATTTACATTTATTAAAATGAATCGTTTCTTTTCAAAAAAAAGACCTGATAAAATAGTAATTAAGATGTAACTATCAATGCAAAATAAATGCAATGCAATTCAATTAAAACTTGAGTTTTTGTTAATTCGTAATTAATTAGTTAGAAGAAGAGCAATTGGGAAAGACTCAGTGAGCGGACCAATCGACAACCGGAACTTTGCGATTTTAATATTGATTCGAATATAATTTCGAATGCTTCGATAGAAATTTGTTGAAAGGAAGGCCGAGTGGTGGAATTATGGTTGGGTATAGAAGAAACCTTTCTCGGTCCTCCCTATAATTAATTAATTCGAAACTTGCGCACAGGAACACGAAGCTCCGCGTGTACAAAACGATCATCCGACCCGTGCTATGTTATGGCTGTGAAACATGGACCCTTACCCAAGCCTCCGAAATTTTGCTAGACCGATTCGAACGAAAGGTCCTTCGGCGAATTTTCGGGGCCGTTCGCGAGCGAGACCAATGGCGTATCCGGTACAACCATGAGTTGTATCAATTGTACGAGCTGGAAGTATCGAAAATCGTGAAGCTTCAACGTCTGCAATGGGCGGGGCATGTACGACGGATGGACGATAATCGCATGCCAAAGAAAGTGATGAACGCACAACGAATTGACGGAGCGAGGCTGCGTGGACGACCGAGAGCTCGCTGGGAGAACTCCGTAGGTGAAGACGCCCACCAGCTGCTGGGCTTCCGAAACTGGAGGACAAGGTCACGTAACCGCGACAATTGGAGGTCAACGATTCAGGCGGCCAAGGCCCGACGTTGGGCTATTGTGCCACATTGATGATGATGATGATGATAGAAGAAACCTGAGACATAAATTGTCCTTTGAAGACTACGATGGTTGGAATTATCTTAAACTAGATTTTGATAATAAGCACTTGCATATTATTCCTGCATAATTTAAACTGTAATCAATGGACGAATGACTACAACCAACTAAACGACCTGCTCGTCCAACTGGGAAGTAACGACGTTCTTATTATGGGTGATATGAATGGAAGGATCGGTAGTAATCAACCCACGGCGAACCATACAGAAAATACAAACAGAAAATCGAAAGATAAAGTCACTAATGCTTGCGGAAAGAAAATGCTTGAACTAATGGATTCATTTGGCCTAAAGGTTTTTAATGGATGTTCTGCAAATGATACTGATGGTGAAATAACATATACACTCCCAATCAATAGGATAGTTCCACTTGAAAAATGGCTGTTTCTCGGTAAGTGATAACGGTATTTTCTTCAAACTTGGTGACAATGTTTCCAGCAGCCTGCTTGTTGTTTGCATAGCAGAAGGTCTGAAATCCGGAGTCCCGTTAGGATTTTCTTACGAGAATTCTTAAAAACAGTACAAATGGTGAAGTCAATAGGATAGTTCCAGTGGGAATAAAACTTCAAATAACGGTATAAAAGGGTAATTTAACTTTGAAAAATGTAGCCGGTATTAGCTAGAACTTTGTTTAAGTAATTTAAGCTCAAAAAGTTAATCTGGGATAGAATTGCATAGGTTTTAACGTTAAATTAAGTTGATTTCGTCCTAAGCTCCTCTAAACGTTCGCCAAAGAGCTTCAGTGTTCTTAAACTATCGTCTAACGGTAGAGACCTTCCTAGTCATTCATTCCCACACATTTTTGATGATATTTAGATGTAGGAAGTTTGAAGGTCTTTCCATCACCTTGATTAGTTGGTCTTGAAATCAACCTTTAATCAGCCTTGCTTCATAATTGGTGTCATTATCTTGTTACAATCTTATAGGAATGGCATGGAAAATGTTGGAAGTTTTAGGCAACCCATTAGGAAGAATATCGTTAAACGCCTTGGTACTCTGAATACCCCTAATTTAAAAAAGCTCAATAGTTCCATACCAAGATATTCAACCCCACTGTAGAAACTGTATGGACTAGGCAAGCGCGTTATTTTTACTGACGGAAAAGATTAAATCTCGTCGGTTCAGATGGATTTGGGTAATATTTCCACGATTTGAGCAAGAAGGAATTAATTTTGTAGACGCATCACTCAGAGTAAGAAATGTCGAAGTATGGAGTTGAATATCTCGGTATGGAACTATTGAGCTTGTGAAAATTAGGGGTATTCACAACGTCCAGGCTTACGAAAATATTCTGGGTAATATAATTCTTAAAATTACCGACATTTTCCATGCAACTTCTTTGAGATTTTAACAAGATAATGGCGTCAATCGTGGAGCAAGACTGATAAAAGATTGGTTTCAAGACCAACTAATCAAGGTTTTGGAAAGACCTCCATACTTCCTAGATCTAAATACTATCGAAAATGTGTGAGAATTAATCATAAGGAAGATCTATACCGTTAGACGATAGTTCAAGAACACTGAAGCTCTTCTGCGAACGTTTAGAGGAGCTTGGGGCGAAATTAAATTAATTTACCGTTAAAACCTATACAATTCTATCCCAGATTAACTTTTTGAGCTTAAATTACTTAAACAAAGTTCTAGCTATTACCAGCTACATTTTTCAAAGTTAAATTACCCTTTTATACCGTTATTTGAAGTTTTATTCCCACTGGAACTATCCTATTGACTTCACCGTTTGTACTGTTTTTAAGAATTCTCGTAAGAAAATCCTAACGGGACTCCGGATTTGAGACCTTCTGCTATGCAAAGAACAAGCAGGCTACTGGAAACATTGTCACCAAGTTTGAAGAAAATACCGTTAACATTTACCGAGAAACAGCGATCTTTCAAGTGGAACTATCCTATTGATTGGGAGTGTATACAGGGTGTCCGGAAACTGCCGCATAAACGCACCGGATTATGATTCCTCAGTTGATTTCCAGCAAAAAAGTTGTACGGAACATACCCTCTCAGCTTAACCCTTTAGCTGCCACAGGCATTTAAAGATTTTTGAAAAAATCATTTTCTTGCACGACTTAAAGCCTAATACCTCCAAAGCTAGACCAGCTAGAATAGTAAAATAAAATGATTATTACAGCCAACAAATTTACCTGTAAAATAAAACTAACCGCACTAAAATCGGATAAGAAGTTTGGTTTTTACAGAGCTTCAAAGTCAAATTTGCGTGATTTGACCCAAAAACAATCTTTTTTGCCATCTCAATTTTCTCCAACTTCTGCCAAGGTGAGGTGCTTCTACGATTCTTTTAAAAATTTGCGCATAGTCTTACGATCATATCTTTCTTACGTCATTTTGATCTATTTCTATTACTTCTAACAGTTTTGATACGTTAAGTGTAGAAAGCTAGGGTTAATTTTAGCTCAAATTCAATACAATTCAATTCACACTGCCCCTAAAGATCTGCAATTGGTAAAATCCATTCAAAGTATGTCGAAATCGAGCCGAAATTAACACTAGTTTTCTGCACTTAAGGTACTAAAACTGTTAGAAATAATGAAGCTAGAGTAAAATGATGTAAGAAAGATATGATGGTAAGACTATGCGCCAATTTTTAAAAGAATCGTACAAGCACCTCATCTTGGCAGAAGTTCGAGAAAATTGAGATGGAAGAAAGGATTGTTTTTGGGTCAAATCACGCAAATTTGACTTTGAAGCTCTGTAAAAATCAAACCTCTTATCCGATTTTAGTGCGGTTAGTTTCATTTTACAGGTAAATTTGTTGGCTGTAATAATCATTTTATTTTACTATTCTAGCTGGTCTAGCTTTGGAGGTATTAGGCTTTAAGTCGTGCAAGAAAATGATTTTTTCAAAAATCTTTAAATGCCTGTGGCAGCTAAAGGGTTAAGCTGAGGGGGTATGTTCCGTACAACTTTTTTGCTGGAAATCAACTGAGGAATCATAATCCGGTGCGTTTATGCGGCAGTTTCCGGACACCCTGTATATAACAACGAGGACAGTCTGTAATTGATTTATGCCTGGCCGGAGGGGACTGGTTGCCCCTTATTACGGATTTCACGGTAGAATGTGTGCAGTACTCCGATCATCTCCCAATAGTAGCTACGATTGGGCTACATCGATTCGATAGTACTGAAACTAACGTAGAACCGATGAGTCTACCTCCAAAGATCATTTGGAGAAACGAATATGCCGCTTTATAATAATGCTAAGCTGAGTGTAAAACTGACCGAAATGGAAAACACCACTATTGAACAATTAAATGAAATCATTAAAGCAAGTGCGTATAAGACGAGTAATTCGAAAAAGCCGTTTAGGCATCCATGGTACGATAATGAATGCGAGAAAAGCAGGCGTCGCTCTTTTGCATGGCTGAGAACCTTTAGAAAGGCGAATAACGAAGCAGCTAAGAAAGTATGTATATGTCCATAAAAATCGGGAATGCAAATCCCTATGCAAGCAGAAGAAACTTTTATACTATCAACAGCAAGCCAAAAAACTAAGTGAATGTTCCAACTCTAAGGACTTTTGGCGAGTTGCGAAAAGTATCAATAATACAGATATGTACTTATAAGATGGGCAGTAACCTTAATCTCGATTGGCTCAAAACGCACTTCAGTGGATTGCTCAAAGATAGAAACATAAACCACAAGGTTCAATTCGCTAGACCGAATTGAATTCTACAAGTACAGCAACGATAATCTTCTGGAAATTCTTTGTAACGAATTCAACAGAATATTTGAGAGCGGCGACGTCCCAGAAGAGTTTTGCGATGCGATAATTTTCTTTTCTACACACAACTGGAAAGATATTTTCTAGCGTTTTGCAAGCAAGGTTTCTAGAGTGGCTTAAACTACGAGAGGCAAAATCGGGAAACCAAGTTGGTTTCAGGAAGGGATACGCCACACATGATCATATTTTTTCGATACGATAGATCGACAGGCGCTTTTCTACAAGGGATGTTAGCGAAATTCGGAAAAGTGTTGGAGAGCATGTACGAAGATACCAAAGCCAGGGTTTGGAGTGGAAGCCATTTATCTTCAACATTGGCTACAAATGTAGGCGTACGCCAAGGGTGTAAACTAAGCCCAGATATTTTTGTGATCGATGTAAACGACATTCTGGAAAACTGTCCTGGCAGAGCTGAAGCTTTCGGTATAGTACTGAAAGGTTTGATATACGCGGATGACATTGTGTTTCTAGCGGAGATCCCTGAGGCTTTGCAGGAAACCATAAATCACTTAGCCACTTATTGCCATCAATGGAACCTAACTGTAAATCTGGAAAAATCGAAAATGTTAAAGCAATAACACTTTGCCACTTTAATTAATTTTACCGGTACAGAACTAATGAAACCGCACGGCTGGCGCGGCTCCGAGCCGATTTATTATGGAGATTTGTCTAATCGTTGGGGTTATCACCCGTGATATTTAGCAGTCGAAATATAGGGCTTGCAGCGGATTCTTGAAAGAATGGGTCCACCGCAATCAGAGCAAAATTTTTATATCTGCAACAAAAATAGAAATGGGAGCCCTTAGAGGACTGTATCTTGCAAAGAAATAATTGATTTCGTATGGGAATTGATACAATAACGACTGACTATATAAGATCAAAGGATGCAACAATTGGATCCAGTTGAATTTTTATTAATAAACAATTTAAATTTAAATATTTGTACGAATTGCCATACGGAAATATGTTTGTGCGATGCCTTCTTCTTTTTCTTAACAATAATGGACAATTTTAATTTTTAGTCACTATGCCCCGCACTATGTTTCAGCTGTAAGGGCTTAATATTAATATTTTCGAAGCTGTGGATTTTTTTTTGCGAATACATTTATTTCTAAGACATTTTTGCCTTTTTGCAATTATTACTTCAGACCAGTGTGCCTTCTAATTTGCACAAAGTATCCCACATTTCATATTTTTTATAAAAATGGCAACGAAATGTATTGTTTCAAATTTCATTTTGTAAATTTTCCTTTCCCAATTTCTGGGTCTGGGAAGGGCTTTAGCCCCTGCCGTGGTTGCGCCACTGAATCGGTGTCTAGGTTAATACTCTTGTATGATGCTCAGGTCTGGGGTGGACAACAGTACGAAGACGTGGAGAAATTGCAGCGGTTCTACCTGAAACGTATCTTTCGCCTCCCTAAGAAAACCCCAAACTACATGCTGCTGCGAGGTTTGATGCCGCTGTTTGTGGAGTCTTTGAAAATTCACGTAAATTTATCTTACGAAGGTTTCGACAATGAGTATGAATAGACTGCCAAAGAAGGTGCTAATGTACGCCACGCAATCGAATTCACTATTTTACAAGGACCTTCAGATGCTCGCTAAAGATGCAGGATCGACTCTAAATTGGAATGGCACTCAAGATACCACCTTTAAGCTTAACCAATTAATACAAAATGTTGAGAACATGTTAGTTAGCACTAATGCAGTACGTACACGGAGTTCACAGCACAGAGAAATCTACGTCAATCTTAACCATGACATACAAGCGAACACCTTTTTTTTGAATGAATCCAAAATATCTTTGATCTTTTAAGCAAGGAGCTGTTACCATTGAATTATATTCCTCATCGCGATGACCTACCAGTGATGTGTGACCTGTGTAATATGGGAGCTAGAGAGGACACCATGCATTTTATAGGAACGGGCCCCATCCTGAAGGAAGTTAGACGTTCTTGCATAGGAAAGGATAGCCTGAGCGACGCAGAAGTAATCGATCTCCTAAATGGATTTAACTGGGATTCGCTCTACGAATTTTGCAAGGTGGCGTTGAATTACCGCAAACTTATAGTAAATGGTGACTTTTAAATAATAAATAAAATACCATCGCAGTAACATCGGTCGTGGAAGTTTGATGTGGGTAGGTGAACATGCAGAATACGGAGTTGTGTGAACTTCACCACCCACTTCTAACATTCCACACATAAAACTAAATTATTAAAAAAAATATTATATTAAAAAAAAACTAATTTAAACCCGGGAAAAGCCATAACTAATGAATAATATTAATATATTAGCAATGTAAACAAATAGTAAATAATACAATTACATATATACATTAATCAATCCTGGCAGACGGATGCATGCCACGCCATTCTATGTTTTGCAATTTACTTTATATATAAAATACCTGTATTTGAAAATTTAATGAAACATCTATCTATGGATTTATCTATCTGAAAGACTTTCTCTGATTTTCCCATAATGAGGGTAGTAAGTAAACTGGGTCCGGTTTAATTACTGAAACAACAACAATGATTGCATTCAACGAACGAAATATGTAGCAGAAAAGTTTTACTCCAATTGGACTCCCATTTCGCATAATGCTTGAAATAGATTAGACGCGTCAGCAGAAGCATCGGCATCCCGAAACGTCAAGCCCAATGCATTTTACATTGCTGGCAAAAATGTTGAGCAGTAGACTTGGCATTCAGCATATTTGTCAGCTATAAAATTCTGCCGATGCTGCTGCTGACGCGTGTTATCTATTTCAACTATCATAGACTATTCAGCGGAGAAAGGGTTCGGTGCTGGCTAATTCTTATGACATTTCCAGCCAGAATGGACTCAATGTGAAAAGTCAATTTACTTTACGTTCTGCCTGCCATAGAGCGGGTTTAAGATAATAATAAATTCAGGCAACTGAATGCCTCGGGAGGTGAAGAAGGCTATGTAAGCAATTCCGTTGGTGGATGTATAAAGGAGGTATTAAGGAGGTATTACACTATCAAATAAAGTTTGATCAATGACCCAAAAAGTTTGTCACGCCAGTGTAATAGCAAAACAAATGACCAAAAATGAGTTTGACCAGAAACGAATGACCATGCCGGTCATTCATTTCTGGTCAAATATATGACCCTAGTGTAATAACAAAACACAACCGTGGTCAAATTTAATTAGCAGTTTTTGGTCGGATGGTCATTCGAAATTTGTGGATTTTTGGTGTGGCATCGGAAGGTCATACAAAATGGCTCTATAATTAATCAATGCAATAAACAACGAAATTTTCAAACTTTTTGCGAGCATTTGGATTATTTGAACATGTATTACATTAACTTAAAGAGATAAGGTTATTTATATATTAACAAAAATGCTTAATTTTCTACCTACTCGTACTTTTATAAAGACGAAAAAAGAGCGATTCTCGTTTTGCGTGCGATAATGCGGTGATGTGAACTGCTTGTAATTTCATAAAGCGCTATGGAATCCTCGAACTGATTTCCTTTGTTTCGATATTAATTTTTTTCCAACGGATGTTCCGGAATCCTACAAATTATTTTCCGTCTTTGTGTGATAGTGTCTCCGGAAGTCAGTTATAAATCACAAGTTGTAAGTAGTGCATATAATACGCTGTTGGTTACTAGTGTGAGCTTTAGTAGATATTTATATTAAAATGTCGGCAGAAAAAAGAAAACGAGTTCGCAATATTTCTCACACTTGGGCTGATAAAGAAATTGAGGAATTGATTGGAGCGGTCGAGGTCAGGCCAGTGCTGTGGCAAGTGGATCACGAGCTGTACAAAAATAACACCGAAAAAGGAGCTGCTTGGAACGACATTGAAGAAAATGTGTTCAATAATAAAATTAAACAGGCGGAAATAGTTTTGAAGTGGAACAACCTCCGTGTTCAGTACAGAACTGTTCGGAACAAATACATTAATAAACCGTCCGGTTCTGGTAGACAAAATATAGTAAAGTGGAAATATTTTTACCCGATGCGGTTTATAGATGCTAACGATGGTTTATCGACTGAAACATCATTATCCAATCTATCAGTGGTAAAAATATGATTATTGGTTTATTGAATTGAGGTGTAATTGTTCTGATATGAAGATTTCAGATAACACAGAGGAATCCTCTCATCAGTCTGCCACACTCTTGCCAGACCCGACTCCATCAACATCATCTAAATCGAAGAAAAAAACAATTATGGACGAATCTGGCACGGATGATGTCGTCTTGGAGAGTATAAAAATAGCAGTTGAGAGGCAACAACTAAAAAGAAATATAGTACGAACTATCGTAGATTTTAATGAAATGGTTTGTGAGATAATTATCGGTTTAATAATACTTTATATACATAATGTGAACTGCTAAGAATTATACTCAATTTATTTTATTTTTTTGTATTTTTTAGTCGGAAAAAGTGCAGGTTGCTACTTTGCTACCTACTAATATAATGGTCATAGACGAAAACGGCGAACAAATAGTTTTAACTCCAAAATAATATTTTTATTTGTATCTTGGATTTATTATTACATATGATATCTACTTTACATGTTTATTTTATATTGTTGAAACTTTTCCCATTTCATAATTAAAATTGGCTTAAAAAATTTAACGACTGTTTTTTTTTTAAATAATCGCTCGATATTGGAAATCAACTTCTCCTTCACCTGGTGTTATAAACCATTCCATCAATTTATTTCGAATATCATCATTTCCAGTGTCATTATCTGTTGTCCTGGGATCTTTGTCGTTGGTTTCCAATGCCTCAGTATCAATGTAGTTTGGCGATTTCATGTCTATTAAACAATTATGGAGAACGCACGCTGCAAGAACTATTTTTTTTACTTTCTCTGGTTCTAAAAGTATTTTCTTCTCAAAGACTCTGAACCGCTTTGTCATAATGCCAAAAACATTTTTAATCACTCGGCGTGCGCGGCTTAGCCGGTAATTGAAGATGCGTTGTAAATAATTTAATCCACGATTTATAAAGGGATTAATCAAACTTTTTCCACGGGGAAATGCGTTATCTCCAATAAAAAAATATGGAACCTAATGTATATAAAACGTTTAACATTAATTATACGATTTCGAAAATTGGAGTTTACCTTTGCTTTACTGTTTGGTAGTGTATCTGGCGGTGGAAATGGCAACAAATCGTTTTTCAAGTGATAATTCAATGAAGATTTTGAATTTCTCCCATTAGCACCTACGTCCACATAAATCAGTCTGTAATTGGCATCGCTTACTGCCATGAAAATAATGCTGTGAAAGTTTTTGTAATTAAAAAAGGAACTCCCACAATTCGGAGGAGCATCAATTGCAATATGTTTTGAATCAATAGCTCCCAAACAGTGGGGCAAATTCCATCATTGATAAAAATTTTCAGAAATTTTCTTCCATTCGTCCTCAGTTGACGGAAACTACGAAGAATCATAACAGTACAAAATGACAAATATAAAGTATTTGAAATACCTTTAAATGACGGTCCTTGAACGCTTCGTAGATTGCCCCGCATGTTTCGGGGATAATTTTGCTGAGCGATGGCTGAGATATGCGAAACAAATAAGACAAAGACTTGAAACTATCGCCGGCGCCGGTTGCCAGAAATCTTAACGTGACAATCAACCTTTCGCGGGCTGAAATTGCTTCGCGCAATTTGGTATCCTGCTTTTCAATTAACGGTCGAACTGCTTGTAGAATCGCATTGAAATTATGACTTGAAACACGAAGAAAATTAGTGAAAAGAGCTGGCTCCGACTCTAATTCACGCACTAAATTATCCGCACACCCTTTGTCCTTTCGCTTCTGCAACCATTCACGAACCCACATCTTTCTTTTCAATCTCCCGCTGATTACTTTCTTCCTTTTTAGATAACAATACGTAAAGGCAAGAGCCAGAATAGCACACTCCATTCTAGTAAAATATTAAATTGAAATAATACCGATTTTCGAAAGAACACAAATTCAATCGACTAAACGTTTGTTAATTCGACAAACAACAAAACGACACGATGGAAAATAACAGCTAAATTGGAGTAAGATTAGCTCTGGTCAAATTTTTCTGAAACGGTCATACTAGTGTGATAGGGTAATTGGCCCTGGTCAAACAAATGACCCAAAATTCGACTGACTACGTTACTGGCCAAACCAATTGGTCATTTGTTTGTTCCATAGTGTAATAGGTCTTCAAAAACACTTTTGGTCATTGCAAAAGTGGGACAAACTTTATGTGACCCACTGGACAAACTTTATTTGATAGTGTAATACCACCTTAACACTATCAAATAAAGTTTGACCAATAACGCAAAAAGTTTGTCCCACTAGTGTAATAGCAAAATAAATGACCAAAAATGTGTTTGACCAAAAATGAATGACAATCGTGGTCATTCATTTCAGGTCAAACATATGACCTTAGTGTAATAACAAAACACATCTTTGGTCAAATTTATTTTGCAGTTTTTGGTCATACGGTCATTCCAAAATTAGCAATTTCTTGTGTGACCCATGGTGGTCAAACGAAATGTTTCGATTGGGTGCATTTAATGATCAATATAAAAAATAACGATAATTTTATACTTTTTTTGCAAACTGTGGGATATTGGAAAATTCAAAATTTAAATTAATCCGTGGAATTACATCGAAGAAAATGTTTTTAATAAACTTTCAGTAATAGCTTCGACTGGAACAATCTGCGTGTTCAGGACACAACTCTAGTTTGGAGATCTCATCTCTATCAAAAAAAAATGTTGGTAGATGCACGCCATTTCAATCATTTTCTCGAATTTTTCTGGTTCTAAAATTGATTGATTTGAAAATTTGGGTTTACCTTTAGGCAACTGTTAGATATTAGCGACGTTTTTTTCGTATCGCATGTAAATCTGACTCGAAAAAAACGATCGCTGGTAACATCCCGGTTAAGACCAAACAGCTGACACTTGACAGTTTTTGCGCATCTTTGACTCAGCTTTGTCGGCTTACATATTTTTTAGATGTGGTGGATTTTATCACAAAAGATGATTATTTCTTTGCAAAATCTTTTCTCGTGATGAGAAAAACTCTCACATTTGGCTAGAAAAAACAAATTCACTCAAATTTCCCCTATGCGTCCGCCATCTACATTTGAGCTCTATCCCGTGTAGGGTTGTTGCACGCGTGAACTCTTCCAGGGTAAGTGTCATTTTTTTTATATGAAGTTCTACCCAAACCTGCACGGGATAAACACAATAAAACGTTCCTATTGTATCTTATTACCAGATATTGGCAGATACCAGATTAGGCAACTGTTAGATATTGTATCTTATTACCAGATATTGGCAATAAATCGAGAACGGAAATATGAAACTATCGCTGTCGCTCTTAAAGTCACGATAAAAACGTTCCCGTGCTTCAATAATTTCGTTCAGGGTGGCAGTTTGATTTTTTACATGGTCCAACGGACTCACAATAAATGACTTGAAACTAGTGTCGATCCTACATATGGGTTTGAAGGTTCCAACCCCCTCCTAAATTTGGTGATGATATTTGGATGAGAAATCGGCTTAAAATAAAACACGCACCGCAACTTCAAAAGCACAATGTCCAAGTTTCGAGCCCGGCATACAAGTAATCTGTAGCAGTAAGCAAGAGCAAGGGATATAACAATACATGGATGATAGCAAGATGTTTCTTCTATTTCTTCTTTCACAAAAATTATCAGGTAATTACTTTCAGAATTTTATTATGAACCCAGGCTGATCATTGGAAAAAGATTGATTGTAGGGTCTCTCAGGTTAGAAGTAGGACAACTAAAACTACTCCCCGGTGTTTCTAATTTTTTTTTCCACTAGCTTGAGACTAAGATCCGCAGTTAATTTTGAATTTGTCTTTCCGCAATTTTAGATGAGACGGGGGAAAGAACCTGATCAGTGACTAGAAGACCCCAAGGGTGGTCTATGTACTATGTACTTTTAATGCTTTCTTTACAACCGTACACAGAGAAAAAAAATTAGAATGGTTATCTAAAGAAATAGTCGAATTCATCTAAAGTTCGCGTTGATTTTCAGCTTATGAATCTATGTAGTTGAAACAGTTACGAAGATATGGATAATTTTTCTATTCGTCATTAGTTGAAACATCTACTATATTTGCAAATTCAATTAATTCATTTGTAAAGACAGCTATTCATTATCTATAAATTGTTAAATGTTGGATAGCTAAATTGTGTTGAAGAAAAAAGAACGATTGTTTGTAGTTAAATTTTATATTTGAATAGTACAATCAACAACTTTTGTGGAAGAATTGACTAATCTTTTTCTTCTAATCTTGCGTGGTTAAATGAACGAATTTAATAGTATTTTCAGCTACGAAGATTAGAGAAATCAGCTATTTCTTTGGTAAAACTATCTAAATTTAAGTCAACTACTTCACTTTAGATAAAAAGTCTAAACCATTTTTTTCAGTGTAGAAAGAGCTAGCTGCTACTCTAATTTTTCCTAAGTTCTCCGTACACCCCTTTTTAAAATCTAACTTTCTTTTCATTCTCCGCGGTCACTTTTCGTCTTCTTAAATGTTAAATCGCAAGAGGCAAGATTACGCCTTCAAGCAAAATTAAACTGATTTACTAAAGAAACATTTATTCAACTTAACCTTTGCAAATTCGAGAAAGAAATGAAACAATGCACAATAACCACTCTAAATACATATTGGAGCTAAGTTACCTTTGGCCATTTTTTCTGAAACGGTCATACTAGTGTGATAGGTAAATTTGCTTCGGTCAAACAACTGACTTGAAACCTGACTGACTACGTCATTGGCCAAACCAGTTGGTCATTTGTTTGTCCCGTAGTGTAATAGGTCTCGAAAAACACTTTTGGTCATTGCAAAAGTTGGACAAATTTTGTGTGACCCACTGGACAAACTTTATTTGATAGTGTAATACCACCTTAAGAGCAATAACGTACACATGTGGCAGGATTTGTTTTTCGTTAAGACAAGAGGCTGGTGAAATAAATGGGTATTCTCAGATAAACCAGCTGTAATGGGCGAAAACTCTGGTCTAAATTTTGTTCTTCTCTAAATGTTCAATATTCTTCTTTCCACAATATTGAAAGTTCAGTTACCTATAATAACATCTTGTTATTTTCAATATGTAAGTATGCAAATTTAAATATGTAAAATGAAAAATTGTCAAGAATGTTAATGATCTAAACTAATACGATCCTAAATTAAATACGGTCTGCATAAAACAATTCATTCATATGCAGCGGCTCACTTTGTCGAATCATTTAAGTTCAATAGGTATGTCAAATTAAATGTTTAAAATAGATTATACTTGAAACTTTATAAATTATAATATACTAAATTATGTATTATAATATTACCGGCGAACGTACGTAACCTCGAACATTTTTATCAATGTACACATTACGACTAAAACAAAACACTCTGCCCATAAGACAATCCAAATTAAGTTATGAATTCATTTCTAAGACAAAAATATTCCAACAAAAACAAAAATGCTTTTTGAATATTAATCAGACAATAGTAACGAGAACCATATAAATGTCGGTGATATTTTTTAAAGTACAACAAACACAATCTTCTGTTCATCGCAACGACATCCCAGTGATTTAAGACGCCTCTGTGTGATTTATTCTATTCTAATACGACACTTCCGAATCACCAATTAAAAATGTTCAAGTGCATTGTGAGTGAATAAAATAAGATTTATTGTCTGTGTTTGCTCTAGTTTCTTTTAATTTGTTAACGGAAAATTCTATTTTGTTCAGGTTGCTGTTTTGTTCGCTCTTTTTGCCGTTAGCTTGGCAGCTCCGGCTCCAGCACCGAAACCACAATTCTTCGCCGCCACTCCTTACGCCTATACCGGATATGCTGCTTACTCACCGTATGTCGTTAGTCCGTATTCTGTAGGATATAGTGGACTATGTAAGTGATAATATCTATATATTGTGTGTAATATTAGTAATTTGTTATTTTCTGTTTTTGTTTTTCTTCGATATTCACAGCATATGGATTCGGCTATCCATACACTTTCTACTAGAACGAAAGATGTTTAGTTCAATCATGTAATCCTGTAGTATTTTAGTACATATTTGAAACGTTTATTTATGCATATGTTATACTATGCCTAAGTGTTCTTTATTATCTCAAAGTATCAATATATTGCTAATTTGTTAATATTTGATGAAGACTTTTTTATTTAATCTAATATATTATTGCAACAAAATGTGCGTTTTTTATCATCGCGTTTGGGTAACGAATAAAAAAAATGTTAGCCACTTCATCAAACAGAACACGCTAAAAAAAGAGAGCCGGGTAAGTTTCGTTACCCAAAACTACATGGAATGATAAAAAAACACACTTAATTCTGGGCAGTCTATCTCTCTTCATCGGTTCTTGACGACATTGGAACCTTCTTCTATAATATTATTCTCCACGTCATTGATAATTTTGTGCCTAAAATTAAAAAAGCCTAACAAGCTCACCATTGGCGTAACGTACGGTGTTCCATGTGTTCGGTCGAACACGGGCGCCCAACCTTCAGGGGTCCCCTATGGTAGTGAAGAAGAGTGGAAAATTTTAGACTGTGAGTAAAAAAAACACACTTTTTAGTAGATTTCTTTTCTTTGAAGCTAGATTTGACGCAGATTAACAAATTAGGCGTCCGGCTCGACGGAACAGCCTTCGCCGCGGGTGACAGTTTCTCGGCCATTCACACACTCCGGAGTGGATTACTGCGGACCTTTCGACATTAAGGATAGAAGAGGTCGAGGTGGCCAAACTGTAAAGCTTATGTAGCAGTTTTTATATGCCTCTTTACTGAGGAATCAGGCTTAGATTACAATTCGATTTTTTGATAATTGATAAACTTCACCGCTTTGGTGTAACGGGATCGTTGCTTAATTGGATCCGATCCTATCTCCATGAACGTATAAAACTCGTCAAGTACACGGGTCTCATATCCAAAAGCGTATTTGAGTCCTCTAGGGAGCCTCAGGGAAGTCACCTAGGTCTTTTTAACTGTTTGGGTCAAAATTGCTTGAATATGAAGTTCGTGTCAGTTTGTAAGAGGTGCCAAAGAACTCACGTTTCCCCTTAAAAGGCATTTCTAACGTCTGAGTTCATGAGAACAATATCTAGCTGTGAAAACGCATCACGAAGTACCCCATCGCCTAACTGTCTCTCATTTCGTGGCCCTCGCAATTATCACAGGGCACTTCGTCCTCGCGTTGTGGACTTTCACTAGTCCATCTAGAAATTACTCGAAATCAACATCGTTCTATGATCGGCCGCTACCGTACACATATTATTCTTTTGATTTTGGCTCTTACAACTCTTTCCCTCATTCAAAACACATTGTTGACCTATCAGTCCTTCGAAAAGTGTCCAAATGCGTAACAGTTGTATATCTCTTAGAAGCCCATAGGGTTTTTCTTTTTTACGACTGCGATCTGAGTTCCTCCTCAGTTACTTCACCGCAAGATTCACCACCAGTCGTTCTCAAAATATCGCACAGATGTCTTTCTTTGTTGTGACTTCATGAAGAACATGATCAAGGAATTTTCTCTTCCAAGCCACGAAGAAATGAACGTTAGGAACGTATGGTTTCTGCTTGAAATAGATTAGACGCGTCAGCAGAAACATCGGCATCGCGAAACGTTAAGCCCAATGCATTTTGCATTGCTGACAAAAATGTTGAGCAGAAGACTTGGCATTCAGCATATTTGTCAGCTATGAAATTCTGCCGATGCTGCTGCTGACGCGTGTAATCTAAACCATTTTTTATGTTCTATTTTTTTCATTATTTCTTTGCCTAAATCGACGTCAAAAGTATCGGGCCACCCGCAACTTTCGAACTCTAACCCAATTTTCTCAAAAAGTATAAAAGTTACAACTATGAAAGTTATATCTACCGGACAGGCCCGTGCGCAGGGGGGGTTTTGGGGGTTGAAACCCCCCCCCCCCCATTGGCAAATGTTGCCAGAATTTCTTATTAAATACTATTGTTCTCATAAGGCAAAAATTTAACTTCATAAAAATGTAAACTGGCGTTGTTAATTTATACCTTGCCAATAGAATTTTCTCTCGTCGCTAGACACCATCCAGTTCCGGACAGTTCAAGCACATTCGTGGTAGAAACTCATAAGTGTTGGTATGCAATCCGAAAAGCGGTATTTTCCCTATACCGAACGTATTGTAATTCAAAGATAAATGTAACCGCGCGGCATGTGTAGATTGTAGTGGGTGAACTATTGTAGGGCATTGCAGGGGATTTGTTATTGATTGCAACATTTCAAGGCTCTAGCTGCCATGGTTTAGAGGTTACATCCGTCAAAAGATGAGATTTTAAGATGAAAAAATCAGCCATTGTACTCTATTCCGATTCCTTTATCAACCTCTATAGGAAAACGCATACTAAAGAAATGACTCAGCATGGGTTTAGGTAGTTTTTTTTCCCAAATTTCATTCGTCAACGCAACCATGCTCCACTAGGAGTTAGGGTAAATCAAGGTAGGTAAAAGCCTAGGGGAACGACATGGCATCCCTATCGTAACTATGAAGAAATCCTTATTCTCCTCGTGAAATATTGCCACCAGGTTAAGATAAGATTTATACCTCAGGCTCGTCCTTTGGTATTTGGTTTACTATAATTCGGTGACTCACCCCTCGCTTCGCTCAGATCTCACACTGTCAGTCTCGCATTAAGGTACGTGTTCGTAGAGACGACTCTTGGGATGATCGCTCAGCGATCGTAGTTTTGCATCCAATTCCGAGCCATATTTGCATATTTTTGTAATGGTGTTGCTTTCCATGTGTCGACCATAACATGTCTGTATAGAAAATATGCGCGTATAGAGCTCAGAACCGATGGTTTAACTGCGATCACTGAGCGATCATCACATGAGTCGTCTCTACGAACACGTACCTTTAGAGAATTCGCCAATATTTTTGCGAAGCAGTGCTGTTGCGAAATAGGATAAGACGAAGTGCAAGCGCAGCGAGCAGTGAGCTAATGGAAAGCAATTTGTTGGATTTAGATCTCTGGCTCGTCCATACATTTACTCAAATCCTATAGCTCTTCTGTTAACTCCCTGCTAGCCACAATCGGTGAACGATAAACCCAAGGAGACGGGGGAATGCATAGAAATTGTCGTAGTATTCGTGAACACTCTCTCATCCACACGCGTCGGCTTATGTACTTCGACTGAATCTCCATCACCCGATGACTGTCTCGATGAAGAATCGGTGCCAATTATTCATCGAGAGACATTTTCTTGAAATTTCGGTCAGTTTTGCTTCCTTGTAGTCATTTTGCGCCGATGGGTAGTATTTTTCTTTGTATAGCGGAACCTTTTTCACTTTAAAGTTGACCTTCGTAGTGTGTGCATCGAGTAACTTGAATAAATTAATAAATTCTTCTTCTTCTTCTCTGTACCGTAACCCTTTGTGGGGCATGGTGCATTCACTCAGCCGTTTATAGGCTATTTCGAGTCAACGTTACATTGCATATAGCTTGGGAGTGCTTGTTGCAAGCACTATATACATATATCCCAACCGCTCATGTACGGAAATTTTGGAAAACACCGAGATTCGATCTCCGGACGTCTAAATTACTATAGAGTCGTAGAGTGCGACTCAACCAAGTGATCCACAGAGCGTGCTAAATGAATAAATTACTGATGAAATAATTAATGAAACTAATCGACTATTTCATACGTTGTTCATCTAAGAACGCAAGAATGAAATTCAGCGATTATTTCATTAGGGCGAACTTGATGAACTCTTCGGGGAAATTCATTAAATTTGTCATCAGTTCCAGCATGATGATTTCGCCATTGAAACTCATCGTACTTTTCATCAGTTCCTTTCTGATGAATTCATTGATGATCCGCACCGCATCTATCATCAGTACCTCTCTAATCATGAGGGAAAGTAATGTTTGGGTTCACGTGGTCTTCATGCAGTTGTTCACCATATCTTTGAAAAATATATAAGGGAATTTAGTCCCGCGGCTAGAACAAATGGAATGATTCGGTTCATCTAGAGATTCATGATGCCGGCATCGATGCATTCCTTATGCCATGGCTAGTAGGGTAAGATCTCGCTGTCTGTCGCCCTTTTCACAATTCGCCAAAAAGTTGATACGTAGCGCTGCTTGGAAATAGGATGAAGCGAGCGCAACAAGCGGTGAGTTAATGTCAGGCAATTCGTAAGCTTTATATTTCTGACTCGTCCATACATATACTCAGACCCTGCACCTAGCCCTTTACTCCGCTCAGACCTCGCTCTATCTGTCTCGCTATTTAGTATTCGCGACGTAGTGCTGTTGCGGAACAAGGTAAGTCCAGCGAGCGGTAAGCCAATGGATGACAATTCGTAAAATTTAGACCTCTGGCTCGTCCTTAAGTTTACTTAAATCCTGTGCCTTGCCCTTCGCTTCATCCAGACCTCGCCACGCCTTTTGCGCTTTTCAGAATTCGCCTAAATTTGCGACGCAGTGAATGATAAGGCGAGGTGCAAGCGCGGCGATGGGTAAGCCAATGGACGCCATTTCGTGAAATTTAAACCTATGACTCGTCCGTATAACCTGTAGCTCTGAATACTCTGCGCGCTCACACTCTGTCTGTCGTGCATTAGAAAAACAGCCAACATGTTTGCGACATAGACCTCGGACCTGGAACCTGGATATATGACTCTGGATTTGCTTGACAACCGAATTCCGCTAGTTTGTGTACAGCATTGGGCTTTTGGGAGTCTGGTCACCTTATTATAGCCTGTATATGTATTTTAAACTTTAAATATACCTAAAATTTGAATATATAAGTTAAACCCCCCCCCTTGGATGATTCCTGCGCACGGGCCTGCTACCGGAAGTGCATTTTATGACAATTAAAATGAAAACACATTGTGATTTATTAATTTATTAAGCGTTTATTAAAGATTTTACAAATAAGATTCATTTCCAGTCGTTTTCCGGTCTTGTAATCACCAAGTAAAAAGCTCAAATTTATGCTAAAAACAAAGTAAAAACTTAAAATGAGGTGTGTGGTCAGTATTCAGTGTTCCCTCCCCTTGCTCGAATAACTACTAGCATCCTTGTATTCATAGACCTCACGAGGCTGATGACAAGGTCTTGGGAAATTGCATTCGACTCCTCTTCAATTGCGATTCACAGCTCTGGAAGCGTTGTTGGAGCAGAACGCGGGCTCGAATCCGACGTTTCAGCTTATCCCATAAGTTTTCTATTGGATTCGAGTCCGAGCTTTGAGCTGGCCAGTCCATCGGAATCCCGACGTCCTGTAGATACAGGGTTACCACATCAGCAACATGAGGCCGTGCATTATCCTGCATCAACTGGATATTATGCCCGATATAATCTGCGAAAGAGATCACATGGACTGCAAGGATTTCATTGATGTAGCATTCTGAAGTCAACCCACGTTTACGGCCCGTGGTGGATTAGATGAAAACTAAGGCTGTATGTCCGGTTAGCGAGATGCCGCCCTGACCATTACAAATCCTCCTCCAAAAGCAACAGATTCCGCGATGCTACACTGAAAATAACGTTCTCCAGGCGACGATATAGTCTTTGACATCGATCACTTTGATCTCATCAGTGATGAGTACATTACCCCACTCTTGTAACGTCCAATCCCTATGCTCTCGAGCGAATTCAAGTCATGCTCGACGGTGAGCTGCCGTTAATTTTGGACCTGCTGCAGCTCTCTTTGGAGTCAGATTCCGCTCAACAAGTCTCCTTCTAACGGTAGAAGAACTTATAACCACTTGGGGTTCGTCACGCAGCTTCTGTTGGACTTGAACTGCGTTGGGGCGTCGATTTCGCAGAACATTGAGTTGGATATAACCAACATCTGCTGCTGATGTCGCCCTATGTATGCCCGTATCAGGACGGCGATCGAATGCTCTAGTCTCTAAGTATCGTCTGTAAACTCTGCACCGATGATCTGCTGATTCGAAGTCTCTGAGCGACCTCACGTTGTGCAATGTTGTGACTACACGCGTAAAAAAAAGCAATGAACAACAACTAAAGAAATTACAAAAATATCCTATACCCTCACTGTAGAAGAAAAAAAGGTAAGGGCGAACTCTAGTCAAAACATAGCAAATCGTTAGCATTGTGTTTGTTGTTTGATTGCTATGTGAGTTTACTGTACTTTAAATAAAATTGATAGTCATTTAAATTGCCATTAAACGCACTTTCTGTAGATATAACTTTCATAGTTGTAAGTCTTACACTTTTTGAGAAAATTGGGTTAGAGTTCGAAAGGTGCGGTGGCCCGATACTTTTGACGAGTGTATTTTCAACTATTAAGCAAAATGGAGCCACAGCACACAATGACTTCGTTGCGACAACATTTCCCCGGCCGCCTAATCGCTCTCAGAGGCAATCTCCGATTGCCGCACGCTCTCCAGATTTGGCTCCATGCAATTTTTCTATAAGGTTATTTGAAATCCCTGGCTTATGTCGATCGCCCACGGACCATAGCTCATCTGAAGAACAACATTTGCAACGCCATTGCCAACATATCGATTGATATGCTGCAAAGAGTGGAGACGAACTTCAAAAATCGACTTAATCAATGCCATTTAATGCCATTTTCAATACTGTATGGAAAAACTTGGGATAATGTATTCTCGAATAAAAAAAGAATAAAAACAATGACTGAAGGACAACGAATGACTTTTGTCGGCTTATATACGGTTGAACAACAACCAGCCGGTGCATTCTCGGGCGTGCCGTCCTCGAATGCATATGACACAGCACTAGCGACGGTACCTGATGAGAGTGGTGTGTCATATGCAATGCAATATGTCAATTTTTTTTGGTTAAAGATTGCACATTTTCTTCAGTTTATTGTTAACTTTCAAGTGGAAATGAGTTCGAAAAAGTACACGAGCATATTCTTAGATGTAAAAAGACAAATTATCGCGGCAGTGGAAAATGGTGATAAAAAAAAAATGTGGCAAAGAATTTTAAGATTTCAGCATCTACTACTATTTTTAAACCAAATAATATAAAAAAAAGTTAGGAAACCACATTACATTAAAAGAATGCGATAAGGTATGCTATTTTCTCATTAAATTAAGTGTATCCCCAGTCGATCACAAAAGAAGGACAAGAATTGTTTCGATATTTTTTTATAATTTAACATTAGTTTGACTATTTAATCCCATTATACGTCTAGGATCTACCTAGTGCTGAAAAATAGTTTTCGCTTTATGTTGGAACAAAATTTAATTACAGGTAAAAGACCACTATTGAAGGAAATCTTTTTAAAATGGTTGAGGCAGTGCCGCGAAAAAAAATTTCCGGTTGGAGGAGCTTTGCTGAATTGTAAAATAAATTATTTTATTTACATAGTCCATTTTCTCGATAATTCGAACACTCAATAATTCGAAATTTTTTCGTTGTCCCTTGGGCTTCGAATTATCAAGAGTCGACTGTATTACCCAAAATTTCATGGGCAAAAAAATAGATATTTCCATCAAAATAAAAAGCGGAATTGGAAAGAGCAGTTCTTATTAAAAAACAAAACATATAGATAAAATTTTTCGCTTAATTCTACTGGCAATTGCCAAATCTGGAAGGTGTCATTGACAAGACACTCGTGTTAGTATGATAAATAAAAAAACGCAAGCATTTAAATTTCACTTGTCATATATTTGTTTATTATAAGTAACACCAAAATACACATTTTCTCATTTTTTATTTATTTCAATTATTACGACATACAACTAATTCTTATCCTCACATTTCTCTAAATCTTTCTTTTTTATCTCATGCAACTAATTATATGGAATATACATAAATGTCTCTAAATATCTTTTCCAATAGTGTCTCTATAAAATATGCTGTTACCTGTTAAGTTTAAGTTCATTAAACATTTTGAGAGTTCTTCTTCTTCCTATATATATATAATGACGAAATTCATGAAATACACAACAATGTGGTTTCAATATTGTAATAATTGTATTTCAATTGTGTAAATTTATATAATCAAACAACTGCCTTTTCTCCATCTACTAACGAGAACAAAACAAAAAAGAAACATCAAACTCGAAACACTAGATGGTAAAATTACTAAACAAAATTATAGATATGTATATAAATGTATAAAAATAAACATTTAACAATTTTAAATGTGAAAACAATGATAAAATAAAATATGTTATGTATGAATTAAATTATGAGGTTGTATGTACTGTTAAATGCACTCAATTCGATGAATTTATTATCCAGAGCATCACAATGCACTGCTGCGTATGTAGAAAACTGATTGACAACAATTGGGGAGCGACATGGTGTCTCCTGGACAAATTCATTAAGGCGAGTTGAAAAAGGCAAAGGACCACGGTCAAGGAACTGCTATACATATATTCGACGGAATAAAATAAAATTGTTCAAATCATTCGCACGATACACGCGGCGAAAGATTTAGCCCTAAATAAACCCAATTATAATATAAAATAACAAAAAAAACATGAATTCGACTTTAATAAATATTAACAATAATATTGCTAAACGAATGAAATTAACATTAATTAATGCGTAATGTGTTAATGCGTAACTACATGTATACAAACTTAACAAATTTATGAATCTACATAAATTGTTACTATGAATTCAGAGGAAAATCAATATGTTGGCATGTGACCTTATATCATAAAACTGTTTAATGTATTTTATTCTACATTATTTGTATTGTAAATTCTATGACTTGAAACATGAATGTGCAGAAAAAACAATTAGGAGAAAGTGACAGTGAATTTGTATATATATATATATCAATAATGTTATTCAAGTTGCTTAAAGATCATCATCATTATGTGTAGAATGTTTTTCCATTTTTTTCATTCTATAAGTCTAAGTTCTGCGTAATCTAATATAGAATATTTTATATTCAACCATATTATATGTAACTGTATATAAACGAAATGCTAATTTTAGAATGTTTCATCATGTAAACCGAATCATAAATCGAAAGTTTCGTTTATTTGCTTTCCAGTTTTTTTTTTATATTTTAAGTCTATTACAACACACGACTAGATATTTTCGATTGATATAATTTTATTGCTGTAAAATATTTTGTGATTTCCACAATTTATTCGTATCTATATTTTAGCGCAATAAAATTAAACCTTTGATAAAAATTAAACCGATATAAATAGTACACATTAACCATACATATTCCCAACTACTGGTCTAATAATAACACTACCCGGGATTCATAAGAATTGGGGGAAGAAATAAAAGTGAATTCTTGTGTTTTACTATTCAAAAACTACTGTATAACACCAATCTCTTTTGGTTCGTAACCGGAAATGTTCTAGATAATACGAAAATATCTTGTTTAATGCAAAAAATAGTTTCTTGTTGTAGTAAATGTTGAATCCAAAATTGCATTTTCGTTGAATATAAAAGAGGTATAAGTATTGTTTTCCGTTTTTGTTTCATGTAAATATCATCTTAAACGATTGTATAATAAATTTTAGTCGATACCAGCAAACCACCAAATAATTCCCTCGCTCTTTCTTTGCTTAGCATTTCAATTATGTATTATTATTGATTTGTTATTAATTTTAAATATCAATCATTTAATATTTAAACATTCTTTTTTCTTTTTTCAGTTTAATTAAAATCGCAGATAAGTAGTAAATAATAATTATAATAATGATAGAAACTAAATTATTTCTATAATATTTGAACATTTGGCTTTTTCGTCATGTTTAGTCTAAGTTCAATACTTGTCGAGATTCGAGACTGTCTCGTAATGATTCGAAAATTTGTAGTTGTTGTTCGGGCTTGAGGTTGTAAATCTGTAAGAAGCGTAAATAAATATTTGTTTGTAGAACTTACTTTATAAAATCGTTTGGAATTCTTCTAGTTGACAGCAATTGTAAATTAAAAGAATATTTCACAGACTTACCTGAGACAAGAGCTTTGATGGAGATGGAGTTCTGATGAAGCTGGAAATGTATACGTTGACGAATGTTGCCATCAGGAATTGACAGTCGAAACGATCCATGATACCTCCATGGCCGGGAATCATATCACCAAAGTCCTGTAAAACAAGTAATGAATTATACACGTAGAATACTAGTGATTACACCTATGGGGATTCAAGCTTAATTTTTTTCACCAAAGAAGTTGCCATCTATCGAACAGGAATTTGAAGCCTTTTAATAAAACTGTCCGGTGATTAAATGCATACTCCAATTTTCAACCATTTTAGCATATTTTCACCTGGCATCTGATGTTCCCAGTACATAGAGTAAGTAATTTTACCCTAGTGTAAGACCCTCCACAAATTTAAATTACGTGAAACCCATCACGGTTCTGTTACAAGCGATACACGTGAAGTCAAGAAATATTGGCATTGAAATCCTCAATATTTAAAAAAAACGTACACTTCCTACAGTAAAACCTACTGAGACGGTTTTAAGGGGTACACCAACGAATCCTTTTCTGCTCTGCCACCTGCCCACTAATGTACGCATGGTCGAAAAACATTTCAGACGGATCATACAAACCGCAGCCGAAATATTCATCCCAACTGGCCGCATCCTGCTACTGAGACCGGCAAAATGGCAAAGGTGAGGGACTAACTACAAAGATATGACCCTGTGATCCTGGAATTGGCGACCTGGCCACTAAGATAACCAAATAATTAACCGATCACAAAAGACAAAAATAGAATTCCAATTTACAGAACTACAACATCGAAACCGGTGTCAGTAATATGTGGAAAACTAAGAGCTCTTTCCAACCCCGTAAAACCGAAAGGAATGGTTGCCATCAAGTTCGGTAATAAGACTTACAACGACGGCATCGAATGGGCACACATATTTAACCAAAAATTCGTCCAACATCCAGACAAGGATAAATTCAAGCGCGTTACTACGAGAGCTATCCGTAACCTCACAGTTGACCAACACCTTCATGTGGCCACCAATAAAGTTGCTTTAGCCATTAAAGACGATAAAAAAATTAAAACGCTTGGCCTAGACGGTATAGCCATGATCATGCTCAAACACCTCCTGTTAATGAGTATATCACTGCTAATGCTATATCATTTGAATCCTTCATCATACTTGAGTTGAGGAAAAGGCCACATTACTCTGATTCCCAGACCAGGTAAACACCATAGTCCAATTTCATCAACGGATATAACCAGCCGAAGTCCTGCAAGCGCACGACTCGTGGCTCGATCTGTTTAAAACGTGTGACACATTCTACGAAACACCACTCCGCCTCAAGTTTGGTTTGCAAACTATTATGCCCATAGTCAGTTCTACACTGAGTTTAGAAACCGAAAATATAAACTCCGAAAAATCAAACATTATGGTCCCCTCGGCGACACAAGCACAAGCACCGCCATCGACTATGCTCTAATTCTAATGTCTTCAAGACCATTGTCATCAGGAGACTTAAATGTTGACCTTGAAGAGCCACAATGAACTTCACACGAAAGGAGAAGTGCAAAATAGTTCCCTTTGAGAACTCAAACTACAACTCGTATCCACACCCAAAAAGTCCAAAAGGCAACTCGCGAATTCTCCAACAACCGCGTCCTTGGCACTTAACCACCTGTCATCTCTCTGGATGAACAGCAACTATTCAGGGCCAACCGTACAACTTTAGGTCAGCTCCGCTACGGGTTAAATGAATATCTCTCACGAATATATAATGGAATCGCCAACACCTGCCCTGTTTGCGGAGCCAGCCCACAGGATGGGCCTCATATTTTCGATGCATCTAACACCTCTTGCGTTATAGGCATTTTTAAATTCCCCGTTTGGTGAGTATAGTGTAGCAAATACTTCTGTGCGCCATTGCACATGGTTTTGGGTTACGGGTTGGAGCTGTGCCACTGAAAATCGCTTTTAGAGGCCTTAGATAGGGTTATAGTTTGAGAGAGTGTTATTCCCGTTATTTAATTGAATGTAAATCGACAGGGTTTATTCACAAAGCAATTTGATTCGCCATTTTCACCACCGAATCAATTTATCGATTGGCATTGGATCCGTACACCGATGGAGCTCTTCATTTGATGTCTTATTACTAAAACCCACCATGTACATACTACTTCCATACGAATTTATTGAAAGCACTAAGTTGCCGAATATACCCTCCTTGATCTTCTTCTTCTTCTTCTTCTTGTAGCGGTGCAGAAAGGTGTGTAGCCTCTGTGCATCTATGTGGGTACGATTTATGGTTCGTCAATGTTTGTGTCCGTGAGGTCTAAGGACAAAAACATAGCTGCTGCGATAGGGTTTTCCCACAGTGATATAGGGGTAAGATCAGTGGGCGCAGCGGGGCATTGAAACAAATGGCCCACATCATGAGGAGTACCATTGCAGTTTGGACAGATGTTTTGGATGTCCGGGTTTATGCGAGAAAGGTACGAATTGAGGCGTGAACAAAAACCCGACCGAAGTTGAGCTAGTGTTACTCTGGTGGCTCTCGGGAGCCTAATCTCCTCAGGCGAAATTGGTGGTGGGCGCTCTGAGAGGACTCTATTCGCACCTAAACTCGCGATAGACCGATTCACTTCATCAGTGTGAATCGCTGCAATGGCGGCTCGGTATGTAACTTCATCGTAAGGGTCCCGTTTGTATCCCTGAACCTCTCTCTCAAGGTCTCGTAAACCACGCCTGACATGTCGTGGTGGAGGAATTCGGTCCATGAGATGATTATTGGGATGATCCTCACGGTAGCAACCAACAAGATACTGTTTAGAGAGTAGGAGATTGTGATCACGTATTGGCATCAATTTTGTCTCCTGATGTAAGTGATCCTGGGCAGACATCAGAAGGCAACCTGTCGCGATGCGTAGAGCGGCATTTTGGCAGACCTGAACTTTGGTCCAGTTTGTTTCACATAGACTATGTGTCCAAACTGGGGCTGCATAATCAGCGGCCGCTCGACCCACCGCTTTATAGCTAGCTAGCATGGTTTCTTTATCTTTGCCCCAGGTGCTACCAGCTAGAGCTTTTAGGATGTTGTTCCTACTGCGCATTTTTTCACATACTGAAGCTGCATGATTCGCAGACGTCATCATGTTCTCTAGGTGAAGTCCGAGAATTTTGGGATTTTTAACAGTAGGAACAGAATTGTTGCCAATACGTATATCCATCTCCCATCTCATGTCCTCCCACCAAGTGGTTAGAAAAGTCGCAGAGGATTTGGACGCAGAGATGGTGAGGTTTCGGCTTTGGAAAAAAGCCTGTAATCGTCCTAGATAGCGATTAATTCGGAGGCGCATTTCTTCCTTATCATTCCCTGTGGCGAGTACGGTGCAATCGTCAGCATAGGAAATCACCTCGATTCCTTCAGGTGGTGTGGGAAGGCCGCACATGTAGATGTTGAACAGAGTGGGGGAGAGTACCCCTCCCTGTGGAACACCTAATTTGATTTTCCTAAGCTTAGAACGTTTGCCTCGAAACTCGGTGAAGGAGTGCCGACCAGCTAGATAATTGGCAATCCAACGGATCTCTTGTGCAGGAAGATGCATATTCAACAAGTTTGCTAGGAGCATTGAATGATTGACCTTATCGAATGCACTTGATAGGTCTATTGCCACCAGACTGCGTTGATTCAGCCCATCACGAATGCGTGTAGTGATCGCATCGAGGGCAGTGGTGGTACTATGCATCTTCCTGAAGCCATGCTGGTGAGGTTCTAGCTTCGCATGTGCAACAAGAGTGGGGTGAATAAGGGCCTCCAGCGTCTTTGCGACAGGAGAAAGTATCGTAATGGGGCGGTAGGATTCCCCGAGATTTGCGCTCTTCCCTGGCTTGAGACAGGGAACAATTCGACCTGTTTTCCAGATTTCAGGGATGGCAAGCGTGGACATCGACAAGTTAAAGGCGGCCGTGAGATACTCAATGGCTGGAAGGTCGAGATGTTTCAACATGGTCATCGAAATGCCATCTGGTCCGGGGCCTTGGAGTTTTTAGCATTCTCGATGACTTTTTTAACCTGGTCCGCTGTAAAAGATGGTATGGTGTCAACAATCCGGCTGCGAATCCGTCTTCTAATTTTGCGCTTGAGGCCGTCAGACTTGGGATGTTCAATAAATTGTTTATTGAACAGGCTAGCACACTGAAGAGGATCGCAGGTTTTAGTGTTGCCAAATTCAATGGCGTTGTTGCCCTTTTCTTTCCGAGGATTGGAAAGGGCGCGGACGGTAGACCATAATTTGCTGACACCTTCATTGAGGTTACATTCATCGAGGTGCTGATTCCATTTCGCCCTCCTATAGTCTTTAACTTGTCGGTCAATTTCGGAGTTAAGCTCCTGAATTCTGGGATCATCAGGGTGAGCGCGTCTGATCTGATCACGTTCATCGGCTAATCTGGCGGCACTAGTGGGGAAGTTAGGCCGAACTTTCGGGATACGTCCTGCCGGAATGAAACGTGCCGCGGCTGTGGTAATGACGTTCCTAATATTTTTCTCGGCCTCATGAATGGTGATAGGTGATGTTAGCTCGATGAACTTCGCCGACGAGTAAGCTTTGAAACCATCCCAATCGGCTTTCTTGTGATTGACAAACGTTCGCTTCTCAGACTTGGTCATGTTCGCTGGTTTGTCAATCTTTATAATGATTGGGAGGTGATCTGATTTAAGGGTGGTACGTACTTCCCATCGGGAAGCAGCAATTAGGCTGGCACTGACAATAGTTATGTCAGGAGAACTACTGCAAGTGCCCACGACTCTAGTCGGCGAGTCTTCGTTAAGTGAACAGAATTCTGAGGCGTCAAGTGCTTCAGCGATAGTTATACCCCTGGCATTGTTGTTGAGGTCCGAATGCCAGAGCTCATGGTGCGCGTTAAAGTCGCCAAGGATGACCCTGTGCTCTCCGGAAAGGAGAGGACCAATATCGAAACGATAGCCAGAAGGGCAACTAGAGTGAGGTGGTACATATATATTAAAAATTTCGATATTAGTACTCCCTGATGGAACTGAGATGGCTTGAATTTCCGCCGTACCGTCAGCAACTACATCTAATACACAGTAATGTACGGACTTGTGTATTAGGAAGGCAAGACCACCTCCAGGGTGAGAATCATCCGTGGCGGCCGGTCGATCTTTCCGCAGTATAACATATTCGCTATGGACGCTTAGAGACGAGTTTGCGTGAAGCAACGTCTCTTGGATGGCGGCGATGAGAATTCTGTTTGAACTCAGAAGTGTGTGATCTCAGCGATTTTCCGGTGAATGCCATTACAGTTAAACTGTAATATAGATAGTGCAGTGAAAACTGCTGGAGGGGGAGGGCCAGGTGTAAGACTGGGTCTGGCATTCCTTATCATATTGTTTGGCGGTGTAGGGGGCAGTGGTGGAGAAGGTGGGCTAGGAGCAGCCCTGGGTTGCCTGGAATTCATACAACCTGGTGCAACATATGCTAAGGAGTGTTGACCTTGTCTTCGTAACCCTGAACACCTAAAGTGAACCCATTCCCTGCAGCAATTACACTGCACTGATCTGGCATTCGAACCGATACGTTGGTTGCAGACACTACAAATCCATACCTCTGGGCCTGGATTTGTCTCAACACCGGCGCGAATTAGTAAAATTGAGAGCAGCCGCGCCGAGATGTAATGCTCCCAATATGACGAAAAAACACATATATCGTACCCACACATATACACAGACAAACACAACCTTCCTGCATCGAACCTTCAGGGCTCCTGCCGGGGCTCTTGCCAGGAAGGCATATTGGCCGCTTTTGGCCGTTTTGCAGAACAAAACGGGTGTGATCCGCCCCGTAGAGGCAGCTGCCGTAAGACCACTACTACCCTCCTTGATCTTTCTGGGTGATGAAAAAAGGGGGCTTCGGAAGCTCTTTCTTTTAAGTCAAGCAACATACGCAGTTTGCCCGATTTATTCGATGATCGATGCACTGCTCCATCCACACCTCCATTTCCGACAACAATGCTAGTCAGACAGTGTTGAATTTATAGGGTCTAGGGAACATTGTCGTGCTCTGTGGCCGTGATCGTTCGGTCGCCACTCTGTGAAATAGACACTCATAGAGAAACGAGTTTCCAAACTCGGCACGACTCGTCGCAAGTTTATTATTCAGAAGAAGATGATAAGAAATATTCTTATCGTAGAATAATAAAAACTAACAATGCGACTAGGAAGTGGTATGGCTGACAACCATATCACACTCCGAATTCAGTTGTCTTTGTAACGTTGATGACTACACACACGGTAGTCATCAACGCACCATGCTCCACTAGGAGTTACGGTAATAAAGAGAGAGGGAACATTTCAATGGCTCTGCCCATGAACAACCTATGAAACATGCAAGCGCTTTCGTTAAGATCCCCAAGATCATGGGTGACATGGTCTGAGCTCATTGTTGTCGACATCGACACTCGTTTTAGCGTTCATTTCTTCTACGAGCACCATTAAACCAGCTTTAGGTCTCGTAAACATATAGTGGTATGGCTGACAACCATATCAAACTCCGAATTCAGTGGTCTTTGTAACGTCGATGACTACACACGGTAGTCATCAACGCACCATGCTCCACTAGGAGTTACGGTAATCAAGAGAGAGAATATATATACATACAGTGGGAGGTGGAGTTTTTCAGGGCTGGGCGATGATGGAGGTCGCGATGCGATTTGTATCGATGGCAAGAAAAATGACGAAGATTTGCCAGTAATGGAGCTTTCAAAGGGTCTCACGATAAACCGCCTCTAGACCCAAACGCTAACGCGTTGCTGTTGTTGCGTTTATCACACTTAGTCTTACGCTTTCTGCACTGTTTTTTTGAAGAGAACTGTACTCGGTCTTTAGTTGTTGCTTGACTGTACTGTCAGTAGTAATTGCTGCTTTATTCTCTTTCGTGCAACTATTAGAGACCATGTATCGTCGCTTGTAAGTGAGGTAGAAGACCTCACTGAAGTCTGCCAACAAATGTTTCGTCACACGACATCTTCTTCTTCTTCTTGTAGCGGTGCAGAAAGGTGTGTAACCTCTGTGCATCTATGTGGGTACGATTTATGGTTCGTCAATGTTTGTGTCCGTGAGGTCTAAGGACAAAAACATAGCTGCTGCGATAGGGTTTTCCCACAGTGATATAGGGGTAAGATCAGTGGGCGCAGCGGGGCATTGAAACAAATGGCCCACATCATGAGGAGTACCATCGCAGTTTGGACAGATGTTTTGGATGTCCGGGTTTATGCGAGAAAGGTACGAATTAAGGCGTGAACAAAAGCCCGACCGAAGTTGAGCTAGTGTTACTCTGGTGGCTCTCGGGAGCCTAATCTCCTCAGGCGAAATTGGTGGTGGGCGCTCTGAGAGGACTCTATTCGCACCTAAACTCGCGATAGACCGATTCACTTCTTCAGTGTGGATCGCTGCAATGGCGGCTCGGTATGTAACTTCATCGTAAGGGTCCCGTTTGTATCCTTGAACCTCTCTCTCAAGGTCTCGTAAACCACGCCTGACATGTCGTGGTGGAGGAATTCGGTCCATGAGGTGATTATTGGGATGATCCTCACGGTAGCAACCAACAAGATACTGTTTAGAGAGTAGGAGATTGTGATCACGTATTGGCATCAATTTTGTCTCCTGATGTAAGTGATCCTGGGCAGACATCAGAAGGCAACCTGTCGCGATGCGTAGAGCGGCATTTTGGCAGACCTGAACTTTGGACCAGTTTGTGTCACATAGACTATGTGTCCAAACTGGGGCTGCATAATCAGCGGCCGCTCGACCCACCGCTTTATAAGTAGCTAGCATGGTTTCTTTATCTTTGCCCCAGGTGCTACCAGCTAGAGCTTTTAGGATGTTGTTCCTACTGCGCATTTTTTCACATACTGAAGCTGCATGATTCGCAGACGTCATCATGTTCTCTAGGTGAAGCCCGAGAATTTTGGGGTTTTTAACAGTAGGAACAGAATTGTTGCCAATACGTATATCCATCTCCCATCTGATGTCCTCCCACCAAGTGGTTAGAAAAGTCGCAGAAGATTTGGACGCAGAGATGGTGAGGTTTCGGCTTTGGAAAAATGCCTGTAATCGTCCTAGATAGCGATTAATTCGGAGGCGCATTTCATCCTTATCATTCCCTGTGGCGAGTACGGTGCAATCGTCAGCATAGGAAATCACCTCGATTCCTTCAGGTGGTGTGGGAAGGCCGGACATGTAGATGTTGAACAGAGTGGGGGAGAGTACCCCTCCCTGTGGAACACCTAATTTGATTTTCCTAAGCTTAGAACGTTTGCCTCGAAACTCGGTGAAGGAGTGCCGACCAGCTAGATAATTGGCAATCCAACGGATCTCTTGTGCAGGAAGATGCATATTCAACAGGTTTGCTAGGAGCATTGAATGATTGACCTTATCGAATGCACTTGATAGGTCTATTGCCACCAGAATAGTTCTGTGACAACGACTGCGTTGATTTAGCCCATCACGAATGCGTGTAGTGATCGCATCGAGGGCAGTGGTGGTACTATGCATCTTCCTGAAGCCATGCTGGTGAGGTTCTAGCTTCGCATGTGCAACAAGAGTGGGGTGAATAAGGGCCTCCAGCGTCTTTGCGACAGGAGAAAGTATCGTAATGGGGCGGTAGGATTCCCCGAGATTTGCGCTCTTCCCTGGCTTGAGACAGGGAACAATTCGACCTGTTTTCCAGATTTCAGGGATGGCAAGCGTGGACATCGACAAGTTAAAGGCGGCCGTGAGATACTCAATGGCTGGAAGGTCGAGATGTTTCAACATGGTCATCGAAATGCCATCTTGGAGTTCTCGATGACTTTTTTAACCTGGTCCGCTGTAAAAGATGGTATGGTGTCAACAATCCGGCTGCGAATCCGTCTTCTAATTTTGCGCTTGAGGCCGTCAGACTTGGGATGTTCAATAAATTGTTTATTGAACAGGCTAGCACACTGAAGAGGATCGCAGGTTTTTGTGTTGCCAAATTCAATGGAGTTGTTGCCCTTTTCTTTCCGACATAAAAGCGTCCTTCACGATGTTCCATCTATCATCAATTTAAGAAGCATCTGGTGTTAGTGCATTAGCTATTTCGTGCTTTTGCACATTGAATCGTGGCAATACCCGTTCGTTTTGTGTGCGACGAACCGCAGCGGTAGGCGAGATGAACTACCCACAATCGCATCATCATGTCGCAAACTCGATTATCGATTGTTATTGTATTTATTAGTCCTTCATGATGATACTTTGACAAATACGCCTTCAATTTAAATTAACTTAATCATGTTCACTATGAATCATTACAATTTCTAGAGTTGAAAAATGAAAAAAAAAAAAATGGCAAAACATTGTTGTTGGGCGGTGAATATATCAAGCTTAAATAGCTATTGTTTGAGACATCCACCGTCCTGCTTGTTTATAGTGGAACTACACAATCGTATGCATTCTCCACAATACACGCGGCGCACAGTATGCATTTCGAGCCGGAAAAAAGGTAAAGTGTCTAGCAAAGTACCGGAGAGATATGTGGCGAAATCTAAATAGCTGCCCCTTTTAACATTAGACATAACAGACAGCGTTCCTGTTGAAGGTGTATGGATTTTCAACAGGAGTTAATTATAACGAAAATTGATGACTACAGAATTATGTTTTTTTTAAGCTTTGTTGTTAAATTTAGCTTATTTTTGGGTTTAAATACATATTGATACATGTCGCATATTCATCAAAGTTTGAATATGCATATTTCCTTTCCGAATCGTGCAATCATAAAATTGACGTATTTTAATAGCAACTTTAGTCATATTAATTTACTAAAAAAAACTGCATTGTTGTAGTGTAGACGGACACTACTCGCTTGGACAAATTAAATTTCAAGAAAACACCATCAAGGTCAAAATAGTTACTAAAACAAACACATACCTTAATTTTAAATGCACGCTTAAATCCAGATGCAAAGAAACCTCCAAATGGTCCAATAACTGAGCTAAAAACGCTCAACGACAACGAGTGAAATACGAATGGATACATCATGAATCGGGCGTTGAACTGAAAATTTAAAATGTGTAACAAAATTAAATTTAATTAGTCATAAAAGCACATAATGTTGTCTATCATTTCTATCTTACCAAAGAGTACTCTTGCTTGGTAAACAGATAGCTTGGCTCACATTCCATCGTCATACGGCCCATGGCTTCCGAATATTCAATTGGACAAATAAAGTACTGGAATTGACACAGTCCGTATGAACAGATGCAACCAAATACGACGGTAGCTAGACCGCCACCAATGAACCCTTCCCATGTCTTTTTCGGACTCAATTGAATCAATGGCGTTTTACCGAAGAAGAAGCCAAACATGTAGGCCATCACATCATTGCAAACGATCATTGAAACAGGAACTATAAACCAAATTAAACCTGAAATGATTGAATAGAATAAACAAATGAATAGTTAAATTTTAAGAGTGATTTTTTCTAGGAACTTTTTTTCTTTTACATTTTGTGAAACATTAATAGCTGATTGATTCATCAAAAGAAATGGCAGTTCTTGTTTATTATTATTAATTTCTTCTTCTTAGTACCGTATAGCTCCATGTGGGGCCATGGTGCGTTAACTCAGCGGTTTATAGGCAATTTCGAGTCAACGTTACATTGCATATCATTTCGGAGTGTATTATAATGTTTAACTTACCTTCAAAAATATTTTGAATAATTAAGTAACTCTGCGTAACGACAATCAGTAGTGACACATGGGTCCATGCAAACAAACTGAATTGTTTCATGTAATATTTCTTGACCAACGACAAAACAAACCACACGAACCCGATACAATACAAACAGAACGAAAGGAATCGATGATACGTCACCAAAACTCTTAAATATCCCTGCAAAATTATAAAAGTGAGTTGTCGAAATTTTTTAATTAGTTTTGAATGAATTTAAGTTTTCTAAATCAGTTATTGAACTTACCACTCGGTTTATTGCCACACCAAAATAGTCCACTAAATTTTCTCCATAGAAGAAATAGTTTGATGTCAACAAAAAGTACCACGAGAGACTTCTGAACCATGGCAATCCGTGAATCCTGTACACTTGATAGCCAATGGAAATGATTTCTTCGAAACATTTGACTTGAATGAGAAGTGTCTGTAAATATTGAAGAAAATTATTTTTTATTAACGAATGGAAAAAGCCGCGAAGTTTTTATCCACGTTAAAGGCAGGAGCAATTTTATGGTTTTCCCTTCCCATGAAAAATCCTTCCGTTCCATGTCTTATATTTAATAATTTTTCGCATTTTCCTAAATTTTACTTAGACAGTACAAACACTTTTTTATTATGAATTTTAACTGATGCAAAAATGTTGAATATATATAGATTGGTGTTGCATTTTTAAGATCAGTTGCATTTTTAATTTTCGGTGGCCAGTCTTTATGATTTGCCCTGTGGCATGGGTTAAGAATAGTGCCACCGCTTTCCCCGGCGTGTCGTAGAAGGCGACTAAAGAGGCAGATGAGAATAAAACTCTCCTGGGTCTCGTACAAATCTATACAATTGCGCGCGACATTGATTGCGTTCAATTGTATACATATGTACGAAGCTTAACAAAAATTGACCCCTGTGGTGTTGGGGTTAGAATTATGCCACAGCGTTCCCGGCTTGTCGTAGAAGGTGACTTGAGGGATAGGGTATGTAGGCTTGTAACTTGCATATCTGAAGCTAAATTACACTCGAAATATTGAACGAGCCTCGGATACCACGGACTGATTTACCGGCAACGACCTTTGGCTACAAACAACGGACTAAGTTTGTTTTTTGGAACGTTCGAACGATATGGGGGGAGCGCAGTAGTACGATACTCACGGAAGTTGAACGGGAAATTACCGCATATAGAATTTCGTTATTAGGACTGAGCGAAACAAGATGGACCGGTTCAGGAACAACCTTATCACCTAGTTCCCGAACTGCGCTGCTTTACTCTGGTAGTGAACTTGAAGCCTCACCTAGAATGGCTGGAGTCGGCATCCTTTTGGACAAGGAAGCTCGCCAATCTCTTATAGATTGGAGGCCTATTTCCGACCGAATAATAACTGCCAGATTCAAGTCCAGAGTAAGAAACATTACTATTATTCAATGCTACGCCCCGACTGAGTCAGCCGACCAGCATGCTAAGGACGCCTTTTACCACCTGCTTGGCGACACCTTTGACAAGGCTCCCAGAGGTGACATAAAAATTATTAAGGGGGATCTCAATGGAACATCTAATGGGCAATCACGGTCTGGGTGTTAGGAACGACAATGGTGAGTTGTTCGTAGAGTTCTGTAACTCTCGTCAGCTTGTCATTGGCGGCACCCTGTTCAAACACAAACCTTGCCATTTATCAACCTGGATATCTCCAGATGTCCGAACAGAGAAGCCGATTGACCATATAGCCATCTCCAAAACATGGAGGAATTGTCTCATGGACGTCAGGGCTAAGCATTTCATCGCAAAAATTCGCTTGCGGACCGCTGCTATTCGTCGCACACAAAACGAGCGTGTATCGCCACGATTCAATGTGCAAACACTTAAAGATCCATCAACAATACGTGGTTTCTAGCGCATGCGAGATAGCAAGTCTTCCGCAAATGGCCAGAATTAATACCGGTGTACCATCCAAGCTGAAAATAATTAAGGCCCTTAAATCATTGGAAGCTGGTAAAGCCCCGGGGGCAGACGGTATGCCCATGGAACTTTTGAAAGCGGATATCAACGCTACAGCGGATATTCTTCTACCCCTGATCCAAGAGTGTTGGACAACCGAGACTCTCCCTCAATAATGGAAGGGCGTCATTGTTAAAGTCCCTATGAAAGGAAATCTCAAGGATTGCCATAATTGGAGTGGAATCTGTCTCCTCCCTGCAGTCTCTAAACTGATGGCCAAAATAATCTTGGACCGGATTAAGAACGATCGACCGCACTCTGAACAATGAACAAGCTGGTTTTCGTGAGGGTTTTTCATGTAGCGATCATATCAACACCCTCCGAATTATAATTGAGCAATCCGCTGAATGGAGATCCCCGTTACATCTTATGTTCATTGACTTGGAGAAGGCGTTTGACAGCGTTGACCGGGCTTATATCTGGACAGCCTTACGTAGGAGAGGCATACCAGAGAAACTTATTTCCATCATAAAGGAGTCCTATAATTGAACCCAATGTCATGTCTTGCACAAGGGTGAATTCTCTAGTCCTTTTGAGGTGAAAAATGGAGTCAGACAAGGCTGTATTTTATCACCAATGATGTTCCTTATTACCATCAACGACGTAATCTGCGATTATCTACGCGAGCATAAAAGTAAGGGTATCAGGTGGAAGTTATTCGATACCTTCAGCATCTGGACTACGCCGACGACATTTGCCTTCTCTCAAACTCACCAGATCATCTGGCTCAAATGACGGATGCTTTGCATCGTGAAAGTCGAAGTGCTGCCTTAAAAATTTATGCCGCTAAGACTAAATACATGAGCTTGACATCAGGAGGGCAAAACACCATTGCTATCTCCGGACAACCGATTGAAAAAGTCGAGGACTTTACTTACCTTGGAAGCGTAGTGACTGCGGATGGTGGGGCTGATGCCGATGTAGAGTCGCGTATAAATAAAGCCCGAGCAGTATTTTACAGTTTGACTCCTCTCTGGCAAAACCATAACATCTCCAGAAATACCAAACTCCGGATCTTCGAAAACAATGTAAAATGTGTGCTTTTATATGGGTGTTCCACGTGGGAGGTGACCAGTAACATTACCACCAAATTGCAAACTTTCGTGACGCCTACGACGCATCCTACCAATTCGCTGGCCTGAGGTAATATCTAACGACGACCTCCTCAAAATTACTCTCGAAAATAGGATAGGCATCGACATCAAAAGGCGAAAGTGGCAGTAGATAGGTCACACACTTCGAAAAGAGCCAAAAAACATCGCAAGACAGGCTCTAGATTGGAATCCTCAGGAAACCAATGCTAGCCGTCGTGTGGGATGACCCAAAAATACATGGAGAAGAGCTGTTGAGGCAGAGGGAAAATCTATAGGCAAATCGTGGGACCAGCTAAAGGCGATGGCTGCTAACAGGCAGAGGTGGAAAAGAGGCGTAGTCAATGCCCTATGCCCCACTAGGGGTTAAAAGGAACCAGAGAGAGTCTTTATGATGGTAGGATTAAATGCACGGAAAAGCTATTGCAAGAACTTTCGAACAGCTTATAGATGGCAATCATCCAGCCAACCAATGAAGAGGAGCTGTAGGACATCGACGATAACAGACCGGCCCTATTAAATGTCAGGAAGCACGACAGGAAGAACACCATGTTTTTCGAAAGGAGCTCATTGGCGCTGGGTGTAAGGGATACCTAAGTTCCAGGTCCAGGGACATGCGACAAACAGCGCAAGAGGAAACCCCTCTCTGAACTCTTCTCAGCCGATACTTCAATGGCAACGTCGATGCGGTTTCAGCTTCCATGACCTATGTTAGATATTAATAGGCAACGGCTGGTATAAGACTAAGATGGGACTGTAAAAATTGATCGCGGCCCCGAGGAGGCAAGAGGTCAGACGCCACATGCTATTCAGACCAGGACGCATTTTGTTCGAGTCCGAAAACTAACCCAAAGTTATGTGGATCAAAAGCTGGAAGAAATCATGGAAGCATAGCCGTGAGCTACCCTCAACACATTATTGGGCAACTACATGCCTTGTAGCGTATTCCCGCATACGAATGACTGCAATGCGGAGACATGACATGTCTGTGCAATGTGGGCTCCTCATTGAGAACTGTACGAAGCGCGTGAATGTGGAGACATCTCGGTAATTATTTCGATCGACCCGGTTTCCTTTGGCAACCAAGAGTCTGAATATTGGCAAGTTCAATCAGATCTTTTGATGTTTTGAGTGTTGCCATTTTTCCATGGTTTCAGGTCTTTGAAAAAATTGTTTGACTCCAATCGGGAATAATGAAGCATACCGTCATACCGTTATGAAAACTAGAGACTATCCGCCAACTTTTAAAAACTTTGCCGGAAGGTCCCGGTGAAATTTTCTTACAGTACAGTTATTTGAAATTAGACGAAACGATGAATTTTATCTCTCGGTCACAAAGAAGGTCACATTTATCTTAAAAAAAACGTTTATTTCTTTCGGGTTGGGGTTTAGGTAATAACGCATTTGGTTGCGCCAAAAGAAAATGAGAGAAATATTAAGATTTACCGTTACAGTGGATGAAAAATGACAGAAAGGTCCGCGTTTTTTTTCGATTTTTTTTATTACAAATAAATAAAAAAACGCGTTCAAACAAAGCAGCAATAACATTGTTGTTGGACGGTGGATGTAGCATGCTCAAAAAATGATTTGAGTTATCCACCGTCCAGTTTGCCCATAGTGGGACAGCACAAGTATATCTACTCCAGCGAGTTGCGGCACACAGAGTGCATTTCGAGTCCAACACCGTCCAACAACAATGTTTTTGTTGCTTTGTTTGAACACGTTCTTTGACACATAGTCAGAAACGCGGCCGTTTCGAATCAGTGGCTAGCCATTGCCTAGCCCATTTAAAATGATTCGATACCAGGGTGTATTTCGTGTCCTATATAAGAGGATCGTACACCTTTGCCTGGTTGAGTCCGGTAATGCCTCTCCTGGTATTACATGACGCGCTGCATACGTAGAGGCATCTGATGAGAATTGCAGCGCGCCATGTAATACTAGTTCAAAACCGACTCGAAATGCACTCTGTGTGCCGCAACTCGCTGGAGTATAAAAAAACGCGACTGATTTTTTTTTATATTTTTCCCGTAACGGACACTAAATGCGCTATCACCGGTTGCCGGGTTATAGTTGGAGTTTGGGACACCCTGTATACCTACACCCGATTCGCATTCGACTCATAGCCAAGGGAAAACTAGCATTGGCTCGATTCATTGCGTGCAATGCCAATTCGAACAACGCCACTGCCGCGAGAATGCCTTTGGATCACACCTCGCAAAAAAAGATCTCGCGCAGCCGCCGCCCAGGGCAAAGAATAACTCTTTCCATGGGATCACCTTACAACTGCATTGTCGTCTGCGAAAAAGACGATGATTTAGCCCAAAGCCGCTGGATACTAATCGGAGTGATCTATCCAGGCACGGAAGACATTGTTTCGGCCTCAATCAACTTTAATTATCAGGCAGGACTATGCCTCCTTTAACTCCATGCGCCTCTCCACAATCTTATCAAATATTTAATTTTGGCAATAAAAAAGTATCTTAAGCCAACTATACGAAGACATTATTGGATAACTGTATGAACGGCTTTGAGATGAGCCTTGTTAGCAGTGTTGCCAATTTAGCCGTTTTCAGGCCAAATTTAGCCGGAAATCGTGCTGTTTAGCCGGAACAAATTTCTAATTCCGGTCGGCCGGATTTTTAGCCGGAATTAATTTTCTTCGGCCGTTTTTCCGGCTAAAATTATTTTATGAATTTTTTACTTTGAAACTAGAATCAATTTTTCAATATACACAAACAAAATTATTAATCGCCGTCAAATTATTTCTACATACACTTACTGTCGTGTATTAATGTAAGTATGTACCTACTTTGCCCACCTATGTCTCCTAGGAAAAATTTACCTTTTTTCAACAAAGTACCTAGTCTAAGTCCATGTAATTTACTAACCACCAATATGCTGAATAATTTCTAAATGGAAGACAGTACAGTATCTTGGATAAAATTCTTTGTTGAGCAATTCCTGGAGCATGGGAGTACCTGAACATTTTTCCATTTTTCAAACTGTCAATTCTTTACCACAGATAACGTAATCATGCCATATTACAATGGTGAAAACCTTTTAACGTGATTCATAGATATTGATAATAGCCGGAACTTTGCAGTGTGTATATATTACGGGAGCAACTTACCCCCTTCTTCAGCACAAAAGTTAAGTGCTGAATTTAATCAAATGATCTTCTTCAAATCTTCTTCAGCACAAAAGCTAAGTGCTGAAGAAGGGGGTAAGTTGTCCCCGAAATATATACTCACTAAAATCTATCTTTTAGTTTACTGGGCAAGCTATGTACTTGCACAACGTCTGACGACTCATAGCAACTACACATTTTCGTAGATGCATTACATTTTGTTGTTGGGTTTGTAGCAAAAAAAATAACAAAACCCTATACAATTTCCCGGCCAAGCTCATAATTACGCATTTGGACCATCATTTGCTCAATAATGACTGGGGACGCCATCTGTTGTAAAATTGAAGAACAAGAATGTTTACGAAAATATTAAATTTGTTATCAATCTTTACACATTTCTATTCAAATTCTTTAAGGAAAGTGTGTCCTCATATTATTGAACTGAATATTCATCAAAATATCGCAATTGTGAGGGACATTTTCACCATTTACACAAACGTCAAAAGTAAATGATGAATTCTAATGACGAAAGCATATGTGTCACCCCAATTTCGAACTTTCATCATCATGATGGATTATCGTCATGATGATTTGGATATATATATATATATATATATATATATATATATATATATGTGTGTCTTGGGCCTAAAATGGTTAAATTTTAATCAAAATATAAATGACTGTAATGCCAGCGATTGTAGCATATATGTAATAAAATTAAGAAATCTGCCTAAAGCATAGTTTACGGGTAGTACTCCAGAAAAGTAATAAAATTATTAAAATCGGTTTTTTACTATATTTTTCGTAATGTGTTTGTTTTGTATGATTTAGCCGGTTTTTTTTGCCGTTTTTCTGCCTGAAATTTATTTAGCCGGATTTTTAGCCGTTTTTGAAAAATATACAGCCGGTTTTCCGGCTAAATTTAGCCGTTTTCTAAATTTTCAGTTGGCAACACTGCTTGTTAGCGCCTGTCATAACTATAGCCGCACCATAAGACAGACTGATCCATGGAAATTGAAAGAGAGCACAGTTATTAATTATATTATATATATATTAAAAAGACAAATAATTCTACAAAAAATTTGCTTTTATTTGAAACCGTTATTCTTCTATAAAGGAAAATCTAAATTTCCGGTCTGTCATATCATAACTATAGCCGCACTTGGAATCAGTATGGTAAAAACTAATTAAAAAGCCGAAAATCTTTTTAAATAAAATTGACTCTGAGGAATTATTTTGTTTATTTCTCAATAAATCATTATAACGGTTTTTCGAGATTTTTGCTTATTGACTTCTCAGTATCGATAACCGTTTCTTTTACATAGAAATCTCTTTAAAATTGTATTTATTTTATGAATTTCACGTAATAATGTCTCCTAAAGATTTCCTATCTAATTTTGATGAAAGAGGGACAACCTCCGTAACATCTATTACAAGTGTAATGATTGGCGAGAGATGATGCAATCTCTTGCTAGAAAATCCGTTAAGTGCATTGTCTTCTGTATTAGAACGAAAACAGTTTATCGTTAGGATATTCCAGAGAAGTTTTTATTGTATTAGAGATTGTTACATCAACTTTTAAACACATAATCAGCCCTGCTTAACACTTGCATCATCTCTCACCAGTCGTAGTACTTAAAGTTAGTTAAATAAAATAAAAATAACAGGCGCGACAATCCAGCATTGGACTAAGGCCGCAGGATGTGTTAAAGACATCCTATTTCCAAGATCTTATCTGCTTTTTGTTGAGGTAATGAGATCAGCATCACGCTCAGCAGTGTTATTTATCCCCATAAATGGGTACTCGTTTAACATCTGAGTGAGATCATAGTCCGTCACAAGCTCGTGAGTTCGAAAAACACCATGATCCACGGTGAGATTCGAACTCATGACCCTGTGTACCGAAGGTGCGCGCTCTAACCGCTAGACCAGCCAGACAACACTAACTTAAAGTTAGTTGCAATGTTTCAAATGATGGAGAGGAACCTCCCATTGATCCAAATTAGACAGGAAACCTTTGAGAACGTAAAATTTTGTAAAAAAAAAACACGAGCTCAGAAAGATTTCTATGTAAAAGCAGCGGTTGACGACGCTAACAAGCTAATAAGCCTAAAACTCGAAAAACTGTTAAAATGATTTCGTGAAACATAAACAAAACAGTCTCTAAGAGTCTATTTTATTCGAAAAGGATCTCTCTCGTTATTAATTTCCTCAATCTCTACTTTTTAATCAGTTTTTGCTATAATAATTCCAAGTGCGGAAATTTAGTTTTTCCTTTATACAGAGATAACGGTTTGAAATAAAAGGAAACTTTATGTGAAATTATTTGTGTTTCAAGTATCCCTTTTGTTTATAGTATGTGGAATAACTGTGCTCTCTTTAAATTTCCAAGGAGCAGTCCGTCTTATGGTGCGGCTATTGTTATGACAAGCAGTGTATATATCATAAAACGATGAACTATGAGTTTGTGGAAAAACTAAGTCGATTCGATAAAACTAACCCTTTTTTACTGAGCAGTTTTCGCAATTTCATAAATCTTCCTAGGTCAACAAAATACTTAATAAAAAAAATAGTGAAAAATACAATATCAAAATAGTTCCTGCCTTTTGACAAATTTCATGATTATTATGGCTTATCGCTGAATCGTAGCAAATCTTCGTATTCGCATGACACATTAAATCGATTTCTGGATTTCGTTTACTGCAATATTGACATACATAATTTCCATTGCATACATACGACTATGTCCAACTTATCATAAATTCATACATTCTGAACGTGTGTTTTGGATTCTTTCAGATTAATTTGAAAATCGATACAGTTGTATAGCTTCTTCAATACAAATATTACGAATAAATAAGACTAGACTAGAAATATGTCTGAACTCAAATTAAATGTGATGTAATAAATGAAATGCGATTACAATAAAAGGGCGGTTTGTTTGCACGGTGTGATAGAAAGAAGTCCATGATATGCATTTTGTTACAATTTGCATTCTCCAGCAGAAGGGATATGTTTTTCGGTTTAGAACTAGAGTAAATGTTGGTCACGTAAAAAACAGAAATTGTAGGTATGTATAAGCGGGCATATTGCACTTTAGCTTGGCCCATGCCGGACCCCATAAAATAATAATAACATGTTATGGCTTGATGCGACCGCGAACTCAATATTTTGTTTCTGGAAATAGTAACAAGAGCCAACTGTAAAAGTAATTTTTTGCCTACAACACACGTTTTTCTGATTAAATTAACCCTTTCGACCCCAATGTTGCCTGAGGGCAATTTCGAATGTTTGAGAGCGTTTTTCAAGCTTATGCTAATAATATTCTATTGGGTTAAATATGTGTATGAATGCTACACATCTTTACAAACGAGCAAAGAAAAAATTATTGTATTACAGTGTTTCTAGCCTTTGCAATCTGACATTTATTAATTAGAGGCGTATTATTTTGAGTTGTTAAGAAAAGCTCGCAGTGGAAGATTTTTTGCATTAGTGAATTATTTAAAAGCCGATTGTTAAAATTTTTTATTGAAATACGTCAAGTAAATATTAGGTAATCGTGTACAATCAATGAAATATTATATTATTTCCGAAAAATAACTAAAAATTCGATTGGAAAATTGCAAGTTGCCTGTGGGCAACCTTGTGGTAATGAAATTTTCCATTTTAGTATGAGGCAAATATTTACTTATTTGGGGAGCAATTTCAACCCAATCTCCGTGTCTCGTGTTTCTGATCATACAAAAAAAAACATGTAAAACTTTTTGAAAAGGGGCCATGGAGTCATGGGGCTGCTGTACGAATCCAACCCCCTTATTGGTTTTTCTAAGAACCATTTTTATACCAATTTCCCAAACTCTAATAAAAGGTTGCCTCTTTCGAAAAACCAACAGTTGTGTATACAATGGAACCGACCCCCTCCCCCATCAACCTTGAACACAAGTCATATAGTTTCGTTCGAAAAACAACTTTTCGTCCGACGAGAGTGAAAGAAATTTCAATTTCGGCCGCGTTCAAAATTGTTTATTGGCGTCCTGGTATACCGCGTTTGAATACTCGTGGCTTCTTTTTCAAAGCGACATAGCGGCAAACACAAATCATATGTCACTCATAAAATCACATCGAAATAGCAAAAGACTTGCTAATTTCTCATCTGTCAAACGTAAAACAGACACGTCCTTTTGCTACCCTACATAATCTGGGACCAACAAGCGACTGCGACTGTATTTTTCCTACAAATTCGAAAAAAAATATTAATATCAAAATATTAATAAAACCCATTTTGTATGTCGAATTATATTACAAGCTGAATTTCGCAAAAATATTATAATTTCGTAAATCTTGAAGGCTCTTTTCTAAATGAATCTTGTAAATTTAAAATTTTATAAAAGCAGAAACCATTTTCATGTACACATACATTACACCTATCATTGCATAAAAAAGAACTGAAGGAAAACTGCATGTATGTGAAGTTTGTTATTATTAATATACCACTATTTCCCAAGGTTGCCCTCAGGCAACTTTTTATTCTGAGGTACCTGCTAATCGTAGTAAGCTGAAATTTTGTGTAAATATACTTTATGTCATTATAATCAATAAGGAAACAAAAAAAATTTCTGATGAAGCAAATAAATTTGGGGTCGAAAGGGTTAAACACATAATGAATATAATTAAAAATACCGGCGTACAGAGGGCTGCGCCCGCAATACGAGGGTTTTTTAGATGTTGAATACATATATAGTGAATCATTTTGCACATATATTTTATAGGTAATAAATAAGAATTATGCACAATGTTAATGAAATGCTTCTCGTAAATCTATTTTTGGATTGGTCTAAATAAACGCGTTCCAGGATGAAAGGCTAACGCCTTTCATTCTGTAACACTTTTTAATTAGCCCAATCCAAAAATAGATTTACCATATATTATGGCTCCACATATTAACTGGATTTATTAGCTGTAACGCCGTTACTATTACTCCAAACTGGAAAAAAGCGACTGATATGAAATGTACCCATCGAGTTCTTTGATTTGATAAAAACTAAAAAATTCAAATTTTCAAATCTCCGGGACACCCTTTTTGCTTTGTCCTACCAACGTCTAAGTATTTCGTGCTAAAGACTGTTACGATTCTACACATTCCAACCAAATTTCATTACGATCGGTTAGTGAACAAATTTGTAAATATCCGGGACACCCTGTTATCTTGGTCCTACCAATTTTTAAGTATTTTATGCCAAAGACTGTTACCATTCTACACATTCCTACCAAATTTCATGATGATCCGTTAAGCCGTTCGCGAGTTATTTAGTGAACAAATTTTCAAATGTCCGGGACACCCTGTAATTTTTGTTCTACCAACTTTTAAGTATTTCGTGCCAAAGACTGTTACCATTCTACACATTCCTACCAAATTTCATGACGATCGGTTAAGCCGTTCGCGAGTTATTTAGTGAACAGACGGACGGACAGACGGACAGACGGACAGACGGACGGACAAAATCGATTTCATAAGGGTTTTTTTGAAAAATCTAAAAAATCCTAATAAAAATACCCATTAAAAGATTGGATGATTTAGTGACCACTCTCAGAAAGTTTTTATTCAAATGTTGTACATGAAACAAACAAAAAAAAATTCCAATTCAACAAACATCCACTTACGGTTATCATCAGCGCCAATGGTCCCCCATAAATAATTAATGCGAAGAAAATAATCATAATCCACGTAAAGATACCTCGAATTATCCAGTTTTTCCATCTGAAACGATAAATATAAATATTTTAAGTATAAATAAAGCGTGCTTATCAGTTGTTATAATACAAACGAATTATTTATACGATAATAAAACTTGATGTAAACATCATACTGTCACCCGATAAGGTGTTAATTGGTCGTAAACGAAAGTGTTGTAAAATATTAAGTATGGCGTGATGCATATGAATGAACAAAATTAATATGCAATTACTTTTCCAATATTGATTTTGACCTTTCTGAATTTAGGCGATGCTTGCGCAACTAGGGGAAGCTTGACTTTGAGGGAAGGGCGATTAGTTTAGGAGCTTTCTTGCCAGCGTATCCTATGATACGGTGAACGGTGTGTTTTTGCTAATTAAGGGCAGGATGATTCGATACCACAACGGCTTTTACGACTTCCTAAATTTTCGATTTCGCTCAATTTTCCTATAACTAGGAGCCAATTTATATTATTTATAATTTATTTTTTTGTTTATTATTCAATTTATTTAACCGAACTAATGTCTCAATTACAGGGTGGAGCAGAGGAAACGCATGTTTTTTGAACTGCTAGTACGCGGTGACGAGAGGGAGTATTGACCTTGAATGAATGTTGGCAGACTGCCCATACAACGCAGTTTCAGTCGCTATGGAGCGTAGATCATCGTGTGTTCGTTGTCGAGCAGTACTTCAGAAACAATGATTCCGTAGTCACAATGCAACATCTTTCCGTCAAAATGTTAGAGTTGGACGTCGAGGTGGAGTGCCTGATAGAAATACTGTACTCCGATGGGTTGCAGCGTTTAGAAGTATTGGATCTGTGATGAAAAAGGAAGCACCTGGTCTTCCCCGTTCAGTACGAACTCCGGAAAATGTAGACCGAGTGAGATCGGCAGTTGTTGATAGTTCGAAGCGATCGGCTAGACGACAGGCTGTAGTGCTGGGTATGTTACGTCGTTCGCTTCATCGCATCTTACATGATGATCTTAACTATAGAGGTATACTTCGGAGGCAGTCGAAGCCCAAAGGGCCAATCGCAAACATCTTAATTATTGCATAACCTCCCTCTATTTGAGCTTGAACGTTACAATGATTTGAGCGTCGGGATGAAGGAAGTGATGAAGGAGCGATATTTTAGTTTTTTTGCAAATATTTTAATAATCATGAGCCTGGCACATATCCGAAGGAAGAAATAAACTACATAAATGTACATAAATCTTTCTTCAATTCTTAGAGAAAGCATGCGTTAGTCCAGAGTGGGCATCACAAAATAAAAACGGCACCGTTCTCACACTATTGCAGTTCATAGTATGCGTGAAAATATTATTCAAACGTCAATTTTTTGTTTACAATTGAGAATATAAATTCCGCGTAATATTCATTACTCTCTTAAAATGCCGAAGTGATATTTAACCCTTCCGTTGGCGTATAGATCCAGACAGACCATTGGTACTATATCTTGATGAAAAATATCGTTCAATAATATTTTCCACCCCTTTCCATATAAATTTCAAAGGAACCGACGGCCACAAATGTGATCAAACGTTCGGCGAAATGTAAAATATGTCTAAAGAATCGAAAAAACCGCGCATCATCGTAAGACACAGTATGTAAACTATTTCTAGAACCAAAATTAGACCTCTTCAAAAAATAAGATTGATTTCACAGAAGATTCAGCTACACCTTAGGCATAATAGCTCGTAGGCGGCGTCAGATGGGGTTAATAATTGCATCGACAATATTTTGACATTTGAATTATTTCGTGGAGTGTAGTGTAATAAATTTGGAGTCAAACACATATGGGTTGTGTGATCACATAGCCACTCTGGACTAACGCATGGCATGAGTTGCAATGTTTTCTCTAAGCTCCAATTATATTTAATACTCTAAACCTTTTTTTAATTATACCTAAACCCAGAATTATTGTTAGGTATTTAAATTTTTGGCATTTTTCGCACTGTAACATTTAACAGAGTTTTTTTTTACACGTTCCGAAAAAAATTTACTGAATACTTCTGTGTCTTTGTATTATTTTACAACTGATTGTAGATTGCGCTGCGTTCTGTCAAATCGCGTGTTAATCCTGCATGCTATTTGACAATTATATTAAAAAAGTATATGTCAGAATGAGACATTGATCAAAATTTCAAGTCGATAGCGATATTCTACCGAACGTTATGGCCCAATTAAAATATCAAGGAGGGGTAGTTTGTATGGGAGGTAGGGGAACCGATTTGGCCCATTTTCAATACCGTCAAAGATTTTAGCAAAACAAACATTTGACCAAAATTTCAAACCGCTAGCTTCATTATTTCGGGAGTTATCGTCTTATTCGATTCAGGGACCGACCCTGATCATTTATATAGACTTTGCCATACCTCCGGTGGCTCCTTTGAGGTGTTACATGATATCGGTGTAACAAAAACAATATACCCTATACCATCTTATGAGTATAGGGTATAAATATAGTGTATTACAGTGCTCGCAGCATAAACTTATTTGAGGTCGCAACGCAAATCGCGTTTTGTGTGACGGAGCCTTTAATTTTGTTTCTGGAATAAGCCATCAAATTTTATTGGTCGTAGAACTTTTCTCTGCCATCATATGACATACAGTGCATTGCATGCAGAATATAGGTCAACAGTTTTGTTCTACCTCTACTCAAATATTATTAAATTAAATTATGTATGTGCGCCAAGACAAGTCTACGATTTTACTTCATCATTGCTTCAATTTAAGCAGACAACCCCCAATTAGCTTAATCGTTTAGTGATTGAAACAAATTGTACATACAATAGTACATTTGAGTATTGATGCGTGTGCCATTTATGGTGCGGGAAATGTATTTTTTGTGTGTGCACATACATTTATGTATGTTTATTCAACTGCACTTACATACTTAATTATGAGTGCAACGAAGACTTATTCCTGACTTTCTATGATATGACTACATACATGACATATGGCTATAATCATTTTCTGTAATAGAATAGATACATAAAACATATTTACTTTTATAGGAATTATCATTATCTTATTTAAACGAAATTTGTGCCCTAATCAGCCAAATGACAAGAACATCTAGAATATAGAGGGTGTCCGGAAACTACCGCATAAGTGCACAGGAAAATTATTCCTCACATGATTTACACCCAAAAAGTTGTACGGAACATACTCCCAATTCTTAACTAACTTTCCAGCAAAAAAAGTTGTACGGAACATACTCTCAATTCTTAACTAACTTAACTGAAATAGGGGGCTTCGCCCCCTACTCGCTACGCTCGCTATTCTAAAATATACGACAAAGAACCGGGCAAAGAAGGGCATTCGGTGGCTCAGTGGTAGAGATGTCACTTTATCTCTGAGTTACCGGAGCGTGGGTTCGAATCCCACTGTAACCATGGATGTTTGTGTTGTCTATAAAAATGCTCCTACGGCAGCGGGTTCTTCGATGTAAATCGTCCCGGAGCTACCCGTTGTTAAAACGGCCAAGAGCTGCCAAAACCCCCTTCGATTCAAGAGAAAAAAAATCTCTTGAGTCGCTACAACAACAACAAAGAACCGGACTGGCAAACTTTACAATAAATACAAATAGATACTCGTACAAACAATTGGTTGCAATTTGGTCGTATACATACAAAAAAAAATTATTTTTTTTATAAAAATCGGTGGAGCCTACATTCCAAATTTAGATCTATAAATCGTATGTCTATGCTCTCTGTTTATTTAATTTGCGCAGTTCTTAATGCCTGAAATAAGGAATAAACGTTGGAGCTATAATGGACTCTAGGTCCTCTGTGACTTAGTGCGTCACATGCCTATTTCCGGTTAAGCATAAATTAGTGACCTCTTTGACGTCGTTGGGACTTTTTTGAACTGTTTTAGAATCCTGGGACCCTACCGATTCCAAAACAATAAAAATTTACATTTGGTCAATTATTAACATTTAAAATGACTTCCCTTACTATATAAAATACTAAATCTATATGCTATTTTTATTATACAGGTATCCCTCGACTTAGGACGCTTCGACTTAGGAGATTTCGACTTACAACGCGCTAACAATTTAGACCACAACTCGAGTTACAACAATTTTTGTTTCAACTTACAACGCGATTTGAAAAAAAAAAGATTCGTATAAAAGCACACGTTCAAGTATTAAGACAGAATTTTCTTTTCTGTTTTTACTCAGTTTCTTTCCTGGTGCATAAAGCTTCTAATTTATTTGTTGAAATGATATTTGAAGAAGGAATTTTGTTTTGGCAAAGGCAATTAGCTGTTTCGTTTAGGACTTTATAAAGAAGTAGATTTCAACACTAGTCTATCAACAAATTCTCCGGCGGCGGAAAACAGTTCCTGATCATTCATTAAAACTTAAAAATTAAACATTTTTGAAACGGACCTTACATCTGATGGCGGCCCACACTGTCCGGGGTTAGCCAAACCGTGCGGTACAAAAGATCAAAGTTGTGGACAACATATGCTTTAAAAAGACAGAGACGACGGAGAATTCAACAAACGTTATTTGTTATCGCCTCTGTCTCTGCCAGGGGTATGTTGTCTACAACGTTGATTTTTTGTACCGCGCGATTTGGCAAACCCCGGACAGTGTGGTAGCATCTATATACAGGGTTTCTCACGACTCATGGCAGGGACGTAGCTATTCCAAATTCCAGCCGATAGGAAAAATTGCTCGATAATCTCAGTAGCTACGGTGATCGAAAATTGTTTTTGTCTTTCAAAAAAGATCGCTCAATGCCTTCATGCTGAAATTCAAATTCTTCTTGATAATTGCCCCGAGTGTAAAAATTTTGGGGAGATAGCAGACAGAGGCTTTTAAATTAAGGACCGAAAGCTTACAAGATTATTCAGCTTATTTTGACATGTCCAGCTTCGAGCGAATGATCATTTAGTAAATTAGGATTAATAAATTAATCATTTACGAACGTTAATGGGGGATGAACGTTTAGGCAATTTTATGCTAATGTTTTTTGCGAAGGATATTGTCGATAAAATGGATTTAAATCGAATTGTGGAGCGATATTCATACAATGCATCGTGTTTCTGTATTTGTATTTTTCGATGTTTACATGAGTGCTCAAAAATATATTATAATTAGAAATACGGAAATTTCGCAAATATAAAACAGGAATTTCACATAAACTAATTTTGGATAATGAAAATTTCGCTGAAATTTGCATAAAAACCTAGTTTTGTAAATTTTCTTGTTGTTGTTTTAATTTTCTATAACTCTAGAAATTCACTGAAAAATTCATTTGCTTAAAACAAGAACAAAATACAAAAAAAAAAAACAGCCAAGAAAATTTTTTTCCTGATTTAAGAAGTTCCAAGAAAAGTTTTTCTGATTTAAGATGTATTTTCTTGTTCCAAGAAAGGGTTTTGCTTAAAATAATGCCTATTTTTTATTTTAAGCAAAAACTTTTCTTGGAACAAGAAAATACATCCTTAATCAGAAAAACTTTTCTTGGAACAAGAAAATACATCTTAAATCAGGAAAAATTATTGCTTGGCTGTTTTTTATTGTATTTTTTCTTGTTTTAAGCAAATGATTTTGTTCAGCGTTCTGTAGATTCACAGTTAAACGACTGTTCAAAACTCGCGTTGCAAAAAAAAACGTCGCGTGTTTATTATTTAGTATGAAGTGTGTCTGCCAACCGCATCATACTCCGAGACCTCTCCTCAAGGAGTTACGGTAACGGTAAAACGAGAGACTGCTGAGTCATATGTCGCTTCTATCGTTATCTTTGTAAAGTTCATTTAAATTTTGGGGCCCGCAGAACCACGAGAAAAACTCTCCCTAAGAAATCGCATCGCAGAAAACAAAGTTCATTCATCAAACCACCAACTAATGCTTCTTAAGTCCCTTACTAAGTACACCGTTACGTCTAGACTTGTTCAATGCTGCCTGAAGGCGTTGAACAAACTAGGCGAGAACAATACCCTAACACTTTTCTGGGTTCCAGGTCACATGGGCATCGCAGGGAACGAACAGGCTGATGAGCTAGCACGCACAGCTGCATCTTCCCCTTTCTGCGGACCTGAACCCTACTGCAATATCTCTTCATGTTTAGTAAAGAGAGCTTTCAGAGACCAAGAACGACTCAAGGCAACTGAGCACTGGGATAAACTACCAGGGCTCAGACAATCGAAAATGTTCATAGCAGGGTATTCCCACAGAAGAACGGCTGAGCTGCTGAAATTAAGCAGAGCTAAAGTACGCATCATCTGTGGCATTCTCACAGGTCACTCCTGTTTGAGATCACATTTACGCACAATAAGAATTGTGCAAGATGCGAGCTGTCGATTCTGTGAAGAAGAGGACGAAACCTCTTTCCACGTATTATGCGAGTGCGATGCACTGGCCCAGCGTCGATGGTCACACCTCGGAGTGGCCTTTCCAGATACGGACGACATAGCTTCGACATCTATTAACGACCTCAACTCGTTTCTCAGCACGATCAACCTTGATCGTCAGGCGTAGTCCTGCATATCTGCGACTAGGGCGATAGCACAATAGGCCCACTGGCTTCAGTGCTGCGAAACCCTTCGGGTTCACGCCCCTCTACAATCTACAATCTACAACTAATGCTTTCTCGGTGTTCGGTAAGCCATCGTGCTCGATTCAGCGAACTCTCTCCATTTAACAATTTCTCTATTCCTATTAAAAAAAACGTCTGAAGAAAAATCTGAGAAGAAAAATTATCTCCAATAATAATTGACATTTTTGGACAAAAATAAACTTTTTTTTTGTGGAAAGATTCCAAATTAGAACATTTCGCATAAATGAGCAATTTTCGTCGAAATTCGCATCTATTTCGTAAAAACGAAATTTCCCTACCTCTAATTATAATTGGTGAATTTTCAAATGTAGTCGGCAAATTTTGCTTTTCACCCCCCCCCCCCCCCCCCAAAATGTTTGCTCGGTGCGTCCCTGCTCATGGTATATACAATACTGGATGATAGGGCAGCTCATTTGGGTAGAATTAGTGTTGCATATGACCCCTCTATCTTTAACAGTTATAAAGTTTTAGCATTTTTTGTAAATAGTGTCAAACAACTTGACTTGCCGTGCAAAATCACTATTTGCCACACTCCCAAATATTTCATCCGATATTTGACTTCACTTTCTGAAACTGCACAAAATTCTACATTAAATAACTCTTTCCCCAATTAAATAAATTTAAAACACTTCCCAGATACTACCTTTCAAACTTTAATGAAATTCGAAAATAGATTTTTCATTGAAATGTAGTATGTACGAACATATTTGTTTTTACATATTTTTTGTAGTTTCGAAGAGACACATTGTAAAAACAAATATATTCGTACCTCATAGCCTCATAGGCCATCCCCCTCGCATAAAAAAAAAGTTTTTTTAGGAATTTGTTTTTCTGTTTGTGCAGTTATTCTAACTAAACCTCACACAAAAAATGTTTATCGAGGTAGCGCAACTTATGTGAAAACGGAAGTAAAAGAATGGGGGTGGGGGGGTTGTAAGACACAAGTCATAGGGTCGCCGGAAAAAAACCCGAGAAGAGTGAAGGGTATCGAAATTTCGACCGCGCCCGAAATTAGCGCCTCGATCTCGTTTTTTTTTCGTTTTTTATAAAAAAAAAAGAAATACACGCAGAAATAGGTGAAAAAGAACCCATTGTGAATTTTAGCTCATTGTGAATTTTTTGATGTTTCAATAATTATTATGCTATCCGGCCAGCGCCTAATCCAACAACCCAAAGTCATGAAAATCTGTCCAGCCGTTCTCGAATTATAAATGGTGTAACTAACACGACTTTCTTTTATATAAATACATCAGGCATACCTCGACTTAGGACGCTAATTGGATCCAGGAAAATGCGTCCTAAGTCGAAAACGTTGTAAGTCGAATAACCATATTGCACGTATGCAAGAACACGGTCACAACTCAAAACTCGGCACTTTCTATACCCTATACCAATTAAATGTCAGTGTGTCTATTAGTTTGCACGATAACTCCCGAAATAATGAAGCTAGCGTTTTCAAATTTTGGTGAGATGTTTGTTTTGATAAAACCTTGAGACCTTGTTTTGATAAAAAATGAGACAAATTGGACTAAGGATTCCCCTACCCCTCGTACAAATTACTCCTCCTTGATATTTTAATTTGTCCATAACTTTCGACAGAATATTGCTAGCGGCCTGAAATGTTCGTCAATGCCTAATTGTGACATATGCTTGAAGTTGATGAAAGTGATCTGACTACTACCCCCCCTACAAAAATATATTTAGCCATATCTTTTGATAAAATGTTGCGAAAAACTTCAAATTTGTATCAAATGGTAGCTATTGAATGTCCTTATAAAATATGATGCCAGATCCGGTCCAACTACACATCAACATTAACTAATTTGCGTAATACTTTTCATATCCCTTCTTAGGCTTTCTTGTTGTGAACTGGCGAAGACGTCGGGCCAATTTTTGTCATGACATAAAAATTTAGGCAGAATTATCTTTTCGTATCTAACAATCTAATTTAGAAAACACTGGTATAGAAAACTTCTTATTATTTGTTGATGTGATCGTTTTATAATTCAAGAAAAAATTCTCATCACCATAGCTTAAAATATGGATGCTAAATTGTGCAATTAGCAGTTTAGTTCGAGCTCAAGGTAAAAGTGAACACAATTGTAAAAGATTAAGCCCCTGCTATTGAAAAAAATCAGGCAGCATACAGTCACTTATTAATTTCGAAAATATAAAAGGAGTTCAAAATACATTACCGTATTGCTAATGGAGGTCGATTTCAAGATGACGACTCTCTTGCAGTACAAACGTTCAAAATTCAAACTATTCGACAGATACTTAATTTAAGAAGTATGACTCAAATTTCCATAGACATTGTAAATTATTTGCAGGGGTATCGGGTTTCTTACATTTAAAGAAACTGTTCCTCATTCTGGGAGTCTAATAAGTTAAAAAGGGTATTTCGGGGTTACTACACATCAGCCAGACTTTTAGCAAGTCGTGCAAATGCTAAAAAGGTTAAATAATAATTGAAATATTTCTTTGCTGTCGTATCCTACTTAAATGATGTGTTCGGCTTAATTAAAGCCAGAAAAATTAAATTCAATAACAATTCATAATTTGATCGCTACCAATTTAAGGACGTACACTGCCAAGTCGTACTACCACGGTTTCCACGACTTGACAAAACTCTCTATTGTGTGCGTGTTGCTTGGTATACAACGGATTTTACTGATTTGTTTTCTATTTTCGATATCAATTAAGTTTTAGGTCACATTCGAAAGGCTCAAGCACCTTATACATGCTTGCCTAGCTAATGTCTTTTGGTTGTTATATGGGATATTCTTTTCTTTAGACTGCTACCACACTGTCCGGGGTTAGCCAAACCGTGCGGTACAAAAGATCAAAGTTGTGGACAACATATGCTTTGAAGAGACAGAGACGACGGAGAATTCAACAAACGTTATTTGTTATCGCCTCTGTCTCTGCAAGGGGTATGTTGTCTACAACGTTGATTTTTTGTACCGCGCGATTTGGCAAACCCCGGACAGTGTGGTAGCAGTCTAAAGAAAACAATATCCCATATAACAACAAAAAAACATTAGCTAGGCAAGCATGTATAAGGTGCTTGAGCCTTTCGAATGTGACCTAAAACTTAATTGATATCGAAAATAGAAAACAAATCAGTAAAATCCGTTGTATACCAAGCAACACGCACACAATAGAGAGTTTTGTCAAGTCGTGGAAACCGTGGTAGTACGACTTGGCAGTGTACGTCCTTAAATTGGTAGCGATCAAATTATGAATTGTTATTGAATTTAATTTTTCTGGCTTTAATTAAGCCGAACACATCATTTAAGTAGGATACGACAGCAAAGAAATATTTCAATTATTATTTAACCTTTTTAGCATTTGCACGACTTGCTAAAAGTCTGGCTGATGTGTAGTAACCCCGAAATACCCTTTTTAACTTATTAGACTCCCAGAATGAGGAACAGTTTCTTTAAATGTAAGAAACCCGATACCCCTGCAAATAATTTACAATGTCTATGGAAATTTGAGTCATACTTCTTAAATTAAGTATCTGTCGAATAGTTTGAATTTTGAACGTTTGTACTGCAAGAGAGTCGTCATCTTGAAATCGACCTCCATTAGCAATACGGTAATGTATTTTGAACTCCTTTTATATTTTAGAAATTAATAAGTGACTGTATGCTGCCTGATTTTTTTTCAATAGCAGGGGCTTAATCTTTTACAATTGTGTTCACTTTTACCTTCAGCTCGAACTAAACTGCTAATTGCACAATTTAGCATCCATATTTTAAGCCATGGTGATGAGAATTTTTTCTTGAATTATAAAACGATCACCTCAACAAATAATAAGAAGTTTTCTATACCAGTGTTTTCTAAATTAGATTGTTAGATACGAAAAGATAATTCTGCCTAAATTTTTATGTCATGACAAAAATTGGCCCGACGTCTTCGCCAGTTCACAATAAGAGAGCCTAAGAAGGGATATGAAAAGTATTACGCAAATTAGTTAATGTTGATGTGTAGTTGGACCGGATCTGGCATCATATTTTTTTTAAGGACATTCAATAGCTACCATTTGATACAAATTTGAAGTTTTTCGCAACATTTTATCAAAAGATATGGCTAAATATATTTTTGTAGGGGAGGTAGTAGTCAGATCACTTTCATCAACTTCAAGCATATGTCACAATTAGGCATTGACGAAAATTTCAGGCCGCTAGCAATATTCTGTCGAAAGTTATGGACGAATTAAAATATCAAGGAGGAGTAATTTGTACGGGAGGTAGGGGAATCCTTAGTCCAATTTGTCTCATTTTGAATACCGTCCAAGGTTTTATCAAAACAAACATCTCACCAAAATTTGAAAACGCTAGCTTCATTATTGTTCCAAGAAAAGTTTTTGCTTAAAATAATGCTTACTTTTTATTTTAAGCAAAAACTTTTCTTGGAACAAGAAAATACATCTTAAATCAGAAAAACTTTTCTTGGAACAAGAAAATACATCTTAAATCAGGAAAAAAAATTTCTTGGCTGTTTTTTTTTGTATTTTGTTCTTGTTTTAAGCAAATGAATTTTTCAGTGAATTTCTAGAGTTATAGAAAATTAAAATAACAACAAGAAAATTTACAAAACTAGGTTTTTATGCAAATTTCAGCGAAATTTTCATTATCCAAAAGTAGTTTATGTGAAATTCCTGTTTTATATTTGCGAAATTTCCGTATTTCTAATTATAATATATTTTTTAGTGTTCATGTAAACATCGAAAAATACAAATAAAGAAAAACGATGCATTGTATGAATATCGCTCCACAATTCGATTTAAGTCCATTTTATCGACAATATCCTTCGCAAAAAACATTAGCATCAAATTGCCTAAACGTTCATCCCCCATTAACGTTCGTAAATGATTAATTATTAATCCTAATTTACTAAATGATCATTCGCTCGAAGCTGGACATGTCAAAATAAGCTAAATAATCTTGTAAGCTTTCGGCCCTTAATTTAAAAGCCTCTGTCTGCTATCTCCCCAAAATTTTTACACTCGGAGCAATTATCAAGAAGAATTTAAATTTCAGCGTGAAGGCATTAGGCGATCTTTTTTGAAAGACAAAAAATATTTTCGATCACCGTAGCTACTGAGATTATCGAGCAATTTTTCCTATCGGCCGGAATTTGAAATATGTCTTGAAATAGTTGGAGCAGTTTGGCTATTTTTCCAATTCTACTGTGGACTTTGAGATAAAAACGTCAAAAAGGATTTTGAACTCTTTTCGGTAAAATGTTGCAAAGTCTATTTCAATCCTACATATTCCCACTCAGGTCAAATTTGCCGACTGCAGATGTAAACTGAAAATGTTAGGGGGTGAGACACCCCTCATACCCCCCTTAGCTACGTCCCTGCCATGAGTCGTGAGACACCCTGTATATAGATTTTCCGATTTTTTCTCTTTTTTCTGGATATTTACAGCTTATATTCAATAGTTGAAAGTATGTCGGAATTATAGAAAAACTTTATCAAACAAAATAAATATTATATTTTGCTACTCTCCCCTGTCTCTCAGTTAATTATTATTGGAAATCAATACAGAAATGTATGCAAAAAAATATTTCAGCCAGCGAATACGAATATGTACATTATTTAACCCCCAAAGGTCGCTTACCAAAGAATTTCATTATATCAGCTGTGCGAGAAACAACAAAAAAAAAACTCAATGAACGTAATTAATGTGCCAGTAAACGAGACTTTGCTTAATTGTACGAATTGAACTTTTACGCATGGGTGCATATGAATCAAATCAAAGTTACTGTTATCATTCGTCGGAAAGACTTGCAGCTCCCGCAGACCGTGGAGTGTGTGTAGACTATTATCAAGTGATTTCTTGCATTCGTTTTACAGAAATAGACATTGGCTATTGAATTACGCGATCCATACATGAATGGCAATGCCAAGCATAACATGGAAGCCAAGTAGTCACGGAATAATCCATAGTAGTACTCTACTATCGTATTACGTCAACATGAAGATAGACGGCGGTCGTGCTTTTAATCGGTTCTGATAAAATGTTGCGGTCAATAAATTTTGCTTGTGCAGATTATTATGCGATTGGATTATTATTATAAGATCGAAGAATACATATGCGAATTTTGAATAGGTTTGATGTATTTTTTGACCCGTTTTAACGAAAATGTATTTAACACATTTTTCTAAAACGCTGAGTAATGATACTTAGAGCGAATTCTGTAGTAAATACATATGTTTATATTGCAATTTTTACCTGTCAGGTAAACCTTTCAACGCTGAGTCAAGCATTTCAGGTGTTTTATCCGTTCCCTGTGGTAATGTTTTTGCCAGTTCATCGACATATTTTTCTTCGGGTAGTTTTTCCTCTTCTGAATCAACCTAGAAAAAATTAAATATTGTTAATACATAGTACAGGAATTTCAAGATAATGTAGATTTGAATGAACGTATGTTTTTGTATTTGTTTCAGGTTTAATTTCTTGAGTTTTGAGGAACCATCGAATTCAGTAAATACATACATATCTGACCAAAAACAACAAAGTTGTAAAAGTTACCCCGCAAAAAAAAATTAAACTGCCGCAAAAAGAATACATATCACTCCAATCCGCCGCTCATAAGTAATTTTGTTTTAGGTGTAAATGCTGGATGTAGTTTTGTTTTAGGTGTAAATGGTTGAGAAGTTTAAATGTACAGGACTACTTCCTAAAGTAATTTGGTGGGAGCCGTCAAAGTGGCAAGCAAAATGAGTAAAGTGAGTAAAATGTTAATACTCCCACCAAATTACTTCAAGGAGTAGTCCTGTACATTTAAACTTCTCCAGCATTTACACCTAAAACAAAATTACATCCAGCATTTACACCTAAAACAAATGTCCCAGTCTCCCAGTGTCCTAATGTCCCAATATCCCAATGTCCCATTGTCCCAATATCCCGATGTCCCAATATCCCGATGTCCCAATATCCCGATGTCCCCACGTCCCAGTTTCCCCAGTGTGCCTAATGCGCCAATGTCTTAATGTCCTAATGTCTCAAGACCCTAATGTCTCAATTTCCTAATATCCCACCCCTGCAAACAATCGGTCAGCAGTCCCCTGCCGCGAGGAAAGGGAGGAAGAAAAATTATTCGAGTATGCGTGTGCACACACACATGTTCACTCTTTTCGCGAAATGTCATTTGACCGCCGCGTCGTTTGTTTGTTTTGTTTCTTCTGTCGACATCAACCCGCACAAATTATAATGGTATTCTGGCTCAGGACGTGATCGCGTGTGGACGTGTTCAAGTATTACTCTACTGATTGGATTTTCAGTGCGACAGTCTTGTGTTTCGGGAGTGTGGTGAATCAACCGGCGTGGCGGCCATTTTGTGTCGTTTGTTTTTTGAACATTTGGAATCTCATTATTGGTGAGGAATTTCCATTTTTCAATTATCAATTATAATTTCCTCCAATTAGGAATTGTTTTTTTGAAGAAGTTTTCGGTAAATTTGTTTTGTATTTCCTGGAAAAACGGAATTTTCAATATCGAACCCTGGTTGGGAAAATTTTGTTGAGAGAAATCTTGCTATGATGGAGGTCGTAGAGCCTCCTGACATAGCGGAAAGTTCGCGAAAGAAGCGAAATAGACCGGATAGTTCGAGGGAGAGGTCCCCAATCAGGAGCAACAGTAGTGGTGAAGCGTTGGAAATGCCCCGCAAAGGGAGTAAGGGTAGCGACGGTCAGGGTCGTGAAAGTGAGGTTAGGGTGGAGAACAATGGCGCATCTGAGAGGCCATGTTATAAGTATAGTGAAAAGTCGAACGTGAAAGAATTTGTTGTCCTAATTCAGACGATAGAGGAAAAAAGGATTAACGGCATTGAAGTTAACAATCTATTAGATCATTGCAAGTTAAGGGGCATCGTAAGTATTAAGAATGTAAACTTTAGATCGGTGAAAGTGGTTTTGGATAATTCACGAGACGCCAACAACCTTGCGGGAAACACAACTCTCATGAGTAACGGGTACAGGGCGTACATTCCGCACAACTGTGTTGCAACTACGGGAGTCATTAGGGACATCCCTTTAAACATTTCCGAACTTGACATAAAAACCAAACTGGAGTCGCCGGCGCGAGTACTAAACGCTCAGCGTATGAACAGGAAAAATGAGGAAGGCAACTTTGTGCCAACGAGATCTATAAAGGTTGATTTTGAGGGGAAGGAAATACCAAAGACGGTTATGTTTGGGTATGTGATCTTGAAAGTGGATTATTATGTCCCGAAAGTCAGGGTGTGTTTCAACTGTGGAAGAGTTGGGCACGTGGCCAAGTTTTGCAAAACAAAGACACGCAAGTGCTTGAAATGTGGGGAAGCTTTTGAGGCTTGTAATAATCAATGCAAGGAAAAACACTGCATTTTATGTGGGGCAAAAGATCACGATTTTTTTAGCTATAGTTGTCCGAAAAGACAGCGGGAGCAAGAAATCTTGAACATTATGACAGTAACTAACAAAACCAGAAAGGAGGTGGATGAGGGTAATTATGGAAACTACTATAGTATTTTAGGATCTAGGGAGTACGTAGAAGAATTTCCGGAAGTCGAGGAATCGAACACAAAGAGGAAAACAGTGGCTCATAATAGTAATAACATGAGAAACAGGATTGAGGACACAAATAACCTCCAAATACGAAAGAGAACGTTTGCGAACGTGGCTCGAAATAGTCAAGAGTCGAATCCGACCCCGAGGAAATTAGCGTTCATGTACCCCAATGGGAATAAGAGCAGCCTAGGAGGTAACGTAGAGTTGAGGGTAATGCAAGGCGGGTACAGTGTGCCAAACGAGGGAAATAGCTATGAGGCGATTTGTGGTCAATTAATTGAATTCATTAGCAACAATTGGGGAAATAATAGCAAAGAAATCGAGGAATTTATTACCAATGTGAAAGAGAACTTTAAGAGGCTTAAGCCCATGGATAGGAACTACGATCAGGGAAGAAATATTATTAATTACCAATCATGAAGTGTCTACAACTGAACGTCCAGGGTTTGGGAAGCGGCAACAAGGATTTGTTGGAATCCTTTTGTGCTGACCAAAAGGTTGATGTGGCAGCAATTCAAGAAACTTTTGTGAATGAGAATAAGCGACTGCCATACTTTACAAATTATTTTAGTTTTTTTGATAATAGACCGGATGGGTATGGGGGGGTAGCTATATTAGTAGCAAAACACATCAGATGTAGGAAAGTGGTGATCGATACACCACTAAACATGATAGCTATTGTGACGACCAATCTTGAGCAAAATTTTGTCATTATTAACTGTTACATCCCTCCGGCGCGGGAGAGAGAGGAGGAGGAATGGTTCCGCACGGAACTAAACAAAGTGTTTAATGAACTGCAAGATTTGGCTAATGATAACATCATTGTGACAGGCGATTTTAACGCTTATAGGAAAGATTGGGGCAGTCATAAGGATGACATGAGAGGGGCGGTTCTTGAAGCTGCCACATCGCACAACGGGCTTATAATCTTGAACAATGGGGAATCAACCTTCCAAAACACCAGTGGGAACCCATCAGTCCTGGATGTTACATTCACAAACAGACCAGACATTGTGCAAAACTGGTACATTTACAAGCTCAGGATATTCGGGTCAAGACATTACCCTATCTTCTTTTTCGTAAATACCAGCACACGGCAGGTTAGGAAAACCAAAATTATTAACTATGGAATTCTAGCCATGAACATTAAAAATTTGAATTTTGACACAAACGTGAGTAGCTTCAGTAAAGCATCGGGTAAGGCTATTAGAAGTGCTACCTTTGTAGCAAACAATAAGTCCTATAACCCCAAATATTGGTGGAATCCAAAACTGGGAGAACTTTTCTCTGAAATGAAGATTCTGGCAGCCAAATTTAAGGAAAATAGCAATTCTGATAACCTTACCCTACTACAAGAAGCGAAACGAGCATGGAAAAAAGCGGTCAGGAGAGCGAAGAATATTAAATGGCGGGAATCGACTAACCGAATTAATAACTCAAAGGATCCACTCGAAATTCACACACTATTTGGAAACGTTCAGAGAACTTTCTTTGCACAGGTAGATTACGGAGACTGGAGTTCCAACAGGAAACGACAGTTTCTTGAATTGTCAAAAGGCAACGAAGTTGGGGCCAGCCCGATTGCAATTGAACTTGATGGGGATAGCAAGCCTTTTGAGGGGAAAGAACTCGAGGAAGTCCTGGGAAAAAAGAGCAAAAATTCGGCCCCGGGAACAGATGGAATTTCCTATAAATTCATAAAACTTCTAGATCCTGAGAAAAGAGAGGCATTTCTAAAAATTTTGAATGAGGTATGGTCCAAGAAGGAAATCCCTGAAACCTGGAGAGAAATAAAAATCATACCAAACCCCAAACAAGGAAAGGATCTGAACTTATTAACAAGTTTCAGACCAATTTCCCTAATTAACGTCCCCTTAAAAATAATTAACAAAATGATCCTTAACAGACTGAACGATTGTATCAGAGTAAACAATGTCCTACACGAGAGATCTTACGCATTTAGAGTCGGTAAATCGTCAGCTCAATGTATTAATGATGTAATCAGTCAGGTGTCAGTTATTAAAGAACGGAAAAAAATCGCGGTATGCATCACGTTTGATGTTATATCCGCATACGACAATGTGGACATTGGGGCACTCGTTCAGTCCTTAAAGGAATACGGAATTCCAGCGGACTTAGTTCAGTGGGTAATGGCGTTTTTAGGGAACAGAATATTGAAACTCGACGAGGTCCACCTGGAAGTGGGGAACGGTCTCCCACAGGGGAGTTGCCTGAGCCCGACCTTATTTAATGTGTATACAAACAAGATCCATAGCCTAGCGGACGAGTCCAAAAGAATTTTTCAATTTGCGGACGACTTTTTGTTGTTGGCTGAAGGTGCAAACACAGAAGAGGCCGTAAAAAATCTAGAAGAGGTCGCAAACCGGTTTATTGACGCTTTGGAAGCATTGAACCTAAAAATTAACCCGGAAAAAACTAAGTTTTTCATTTTTGCAAAATCCAATTGTACAGTGAGGTCTATCAGGATCAGGGGTACGACATATAATAATGTGGAGAAACTAAAATACCTTGGGATAGTGCTGTCATGGAACCTTTCGGTTGTTCCACATTACAAAGAAATATGTAGGAAGAGTAATGTAAACAGGTTAACTTTTAACATATTAAATAAACAAACCGAAGGACTTCACCCGAAGAAAGCATTAATGCTGTACAGGTCGAGAATCAGACCGAAAATCGAGTACGGGAGATCTACCACGGCCCACATGAACAAAACAGCCAAAAAGAGTGTTACGACCTTTACCAATCCCTTCTTAAGGAGGTGCCTGGGAGCAACTCCGTCGTCTCCAGTTCATACTTTATATGCTTTGGCTAAGGAATTACCGCCCGACTTGAGGTCTTTATGGCTGACGGCTAAAGAAATGGCGAAAAGAATGACCCTGGATATGTCTTTTGCAAATTATTGGAAGAATCAGACCGGTGGTGACCCCAAAAAATCGAGTTATGGGAAATGCTGGGATTCTTTCGGGGATATCCTGAGTGAATTACAAACGTGTGACCGAAAGGTGACTACGGATAAACTAAGGGTATTTGACAAAAATACAAATCTGGGAATCTCGAGGACGTCGGACTTGTCGATTGAAGGGTTAAAATCATTAACGGGGATTGAATACAGCACCGATGAAAAGTTAATTTTCACAGATGCTTCGAAAACAGCGGAGTCGGTTGGAGCGGCATTTGTGGTACATGATGATTCGTTCAGCATGAAATTCAAGCTGCCGGATGTTACGTCCATAGTAACGGCCGAGCTAGTAGCGATTCTTCAAACCATTGTCTGGGTGAAAAACCATGAGGTGAATCGCATTACTATCTTTACAGACAGCAATGTTGCATGTCAACTACTATTAAAAAACGAGACAGAATCGGCGCTAGTAAATGAGATTATAAACGTGATTGAGTCAGAATCGATTCAAAGAGTTACCGTAGTATGGGTGCCGGCTCATTGTGGGATTGCAATGAACGAAAGAGCGGATGCACTAGCAAACCAAGCAAGGGTGGATGGAATGCCCTACATACCGGTGGCAACCATGAATCAATCGCTCGGGTTAATTAAGAGTAAAATCGACGATATGTGGCAAAGTCGTTTTGAGGAAAGGTCGCAGGAAAAGGGTATTTTCTTTTTCAATATCGTCAACAATGTCAAAGAGGCTTGCTGGTTCCAAAACAAAAAATATAAATTTCATAGGCCCAAAATCATTAAAAGTGTGAATAGGATGATTTTAAATCACAGTTATAATAGGAAATATCTAGCAAGGATTAAGAAGGTGACCTCCCCGTTGTGCACTACATGTAACGTGGTGCAAGATAACGAACACATGATTATGAAATGCCCGAAGTACTACAGCCTTAGAGCTAATTGTCCTCTATTAACGAGGATGAGTAATTTGGAGTGGAACGTGATATTAAAAAGAATAGGTCCGGAGTATTGGATTAAAATAGCGAAGCAAATAGAGAGGCTTAAAATTAAAATGTGAAATTGGATGAAACTCACGGCAGAATTTTCTCAACCATGGTATTAGTTTTTGTTTTTTTTTTTTTTTTTTTTGTTGTTCGTTCTTTGTTAACTGTTAATGACTTGGCATTAAATAATATAATATAAATTGGAGGTGGTTATGTTTGATATGATGGTTTTTCCTCTGGAGATTAGTTATATCCGATAGTTTTTTTTTTTTTTTTTTTGAAGAGTCTTAAGACGCTGTTTGATTGAACCGCAAAACCGAACGTGCTAAATGAATTCGTTTCGTTTACCCGTTGATTTTGTTATAAATTATACATGTTCCTGGGCTGGACTTGTACTTAGTCCGCGTTGAGGAAGCATCGCCGGTATCAGCAGAATACAACATACTCACATTACGGAAAAGGGTTCCCGCTGGCTATACAATCCGTTGATGGATTAAGCCACCCCGATCAGCAATTAATAGCTGATCAAGGAGAAAAAAAAAAAAAAAAAAAAAAAAAAAACAAATTATAATGCAAGAATGCAAGTGAAGGTTTTGATCGCGGTGGTGGATTTATGTAATTGGTAAGCTCCCATATCAACATTTTTTGATTAAAGTATGGAATTAATAATTTTAATCATAGGAATTGAAGCTCTGGCGAAGGACGATCTTAAACGTTTTTTTCATCGCAAAAGGCATAGAAGGAACATCAATTGGAGCGATGGACTTGATTAGTTTTGTGAGTGTGCATATTCTTGTTTTGCGCTAAATTATCATCCAAATATCTAACGCACATTCCTTTTATTTCCGGAGACGAGATTGGGACAATCTTTTAATTAGAAGAACAGGCTTCGTAGTGGACGAAGTTTGAAGATTTCTTTGTGAACGTTTTTTATTTCTCTCCGGGATTCAATTTGTAAGTACATATTACTGTTTTGCAATATTTAACAACAATTTATTTATACAATACACGTTCATCTTTCAGAGACGAGATCCCGGTAATTTTCGAGGAAGATTTGTGTTGCCATTCGAGAAGAGCGGACGTCGAAAGATGCGAACTTAATGTTGTTTTGTATAGAGTATGTATTGTGCAATGTGTATTGTTTTGTATTCAATGAACATTATATTATGTGCGCAATTTTTCATTCAAATTAGAAATAAATTATGTACTAAAACCATATTTGTTTCTATTGCTACCCCAGCTAATAGACGACAGCGCACCCTGCACCTCATTCATGGCTACAGAGCCCCGCACTCCGCACCGCACCCCGCACTCCGCACCGCACCCCGCTGTTTTAAAGTTTTGACAATGGTCGCATATTTCATCTACTACAATTCGAATATCTTTGTACTGACAGTCGTCGTGTACTTTATCTACAACCACTCGATGATGTAACCATGTACGGTAGCCTACCATGTACGTGTGCTGTCATAGACTCGGTTAGGATTTTTCTTTGACATAAGCCGCTTACTTTAGTCCCGAACGCCGAACAACGGTCAGTGGAACAGTCAGCCCGCGAGTCAGGGGTACGTAGTCGACTATGTCAGCATGACATGGTTTGCAGGGACTGCCCCAAGATCCTAGTCTCCCAGTGTCCCAATAGCACAATGTCCCAATGTCCCCGTGTCCCAATGTCGCAGTATGTTTTAAAAAATTGTCAATGCGATGAGCCGAAAGACGCAATTGTTGGAAATCTTATGTTAACTTTACCTATTATTTTACCGTTATTCCATCCACTTATCTAAATGGAAGACATTGATTCTTTAGAAGGACCACAAGAGGATCATTCATTCCAGAGACAGTAGAAGCAAGTCTTTTTGCAACTGTAGACTCCAGTCTGAAATTGAGTTACTCGCTTAAGTCTGGGAGGGTGAAAATTTCACCGTTTATTGCATATATCTTACGCGGTATTGTGCCGATCGAAGATTTTTTTAGGAAAAGCACTAGAACAGCATATGTGGAATATTTTGGTAAAAAAAATTTTTCCTGTCAAACAAAAAAGCAAATTGTCTCCGGTAATCATTGACTTGTTCGCTTTCGTTTTTTTTTCCTTTGGCGGGCGATACGCTCTCGCGTCTCTTGATATGTAGCTGTAGTTCCACTATATGGTCTAGTATAGTTGCAGTAAACCTCTAGTTAAAGTCAAAACCCAGTGGTTCCCAACTCACAAATGTCTGCGGACCACTTATCCTGAAATTGAATCATTACGGACCACTATTTTTTGGTAAAATTAATGCAGGTCACAATTTTTCCTAGAACTAGCGCTGAGGGTCTCTCATATTATAACTTGAACTTATGCACAAAACGTTTCATTTAGTCAAACAGGATCGAAGTTGTTCTGTTCTGACCCAATAAAACGGACCTAATTTAAGAATACTTCTAATAGAAACGTGCATTTTAGACATGATTTAATGCATTTGTACCACAAAGGTGTCTTAAAGCAAATTTGTGTAATCATGTCCATGAACCTATTGTTCTTTAGCCAAAAGTGAAGAACTGCGCCTGGCAAAAACGATTGATCGTATATCTAAATTAAAAGTGTCTTAAGTTCGCTGACTGTAGCCGAAGCTAAGGTGGATTTACGGACGCGGCGATACGCTGCACTCCTACAGAATTGACAGCTTGAGTCTTGTCTGAGGTTGCCGCTCGGAAAAATGGAATGCTGCAAACTGGTTTGTTGCCTGCGATATCAAAAACACAACGAAACCAAGCCAGCCTTACTCTCTTTGTAGAGCTCAGTTTACTCAGCAGAAATACTATACAAGTCTTGTCGGTCTGCGCTTTGAACATAGTCCTTGTAACAATGTTGTTTACCCTTTTCGCATGTAATGTGATATACATTTTTATAAGTAGTCTCCAGAGTCTCCCCGGACCATTTATAGGCCTCTTATGGACAACCTCCGGTCCGCGGACCACCTGTTGGAAAACACTGTATAACCACATCAATCCAGTCCATCTATCTAGTTTCTATACTCGTCGTTTCTATTAATGGGTGAGGTTATAAAACACAACGTTCGCGCAACGTTACCTTTAATTTCAAATTAACCCTAAGCGCTTAGGGAATCTGTTTGTAGGGAGAAGTTTCTGATCCGTAACGGCCGGTTGATTTGAAATTAAAGGTAACGTTGCGCGAACGTTGTGTTTTATAACCTCACCCAATATCTTGCGATTTATAATTCGAATTTTAAATAGATAATAAAATAAGTAGAAGTAAGTGGTAACGGGCGTTATCATTAAAAACGATCTAATCAGCACTACCTCGATTCAAATTGCTTATATGTTGAATTGCAGTCGTTTATTCAATAAAAAAAAAGTTCAAATCATCGTGATTTAAGTAAAGAAACAAACAGAATAGGAATTAAGAAAATCATATAGCAAATCAGCAATTTATGACTATGACAAGAAGGCACTATTTTTATAGATTAGTCGTTGTCTGTGAAATCAAGTCCAATTGGACTTTGAATTTCATTACTATACAAGATCAATTTCTGCCAAGAAATACTCAATTGATTGATGTCTGGACAGTGTACGAGTATGTTGCATCAGCACATCACTCGTAAATACACATATTGCAAATAGCCTGGAACATGTGGACGGCCAATCTAGCGTTACTTATTGTAAACGCACCATTAGAGGTGATCAGAAAGCAGATAATTGATTAATTTATCCTTTCGTTCCAAAATTCTGTATTTTGAATTCATAAATGAATCGTTTCTGATCCATTGAGCGGACTGAAATCGCAAATCAGATTTCAGATTCGCAAATGATTCTTTGCTACGAACCGTTTACGAGTTTATTTTAGAGTCCATTGCGATTTTATAATTAAATTAGCTGGTCATCCAAAGAATTAAATGCCTCTATAACTGTGCAGCTGAAGGGCTCATCTGGAGCGAATAGCGGCATTCTCTTGCTGAAGCTCAGAGCGGTAGTGTTAGACTAGGGGTTATAGCGCGGAAGGCAGCAGTTCCTATTGTACACCATATCGACTTTTCGTCCGTCATCATCCAGAGTTGCCACCCGACTCCTTCCAAAAACGTCAGTCAACAACATCCATCTTGATAGACAGGCCGAACAGAAACCAGATTATCAGCTTATTCCAACAATAACAATAGCAACAACAACAGGTCAAATGCCAGTGGTCACGGACAAGATTATGGACTCGAGTGGAATTCGACGTTTCTGCAGTTCAGCCTGTCTATCAAGATGGCAATGATAGACACTCTAATTGTAAATTGCCGGATCGTGGGTTCAAATACCAATGTGACCATAGATGTTTGTGTTGTATTTATAACAATGCTCCAACGGCAGTCTATAATAATTTTGATTTAGCCAGGACTTTTTAAAATATCAATACACTAAAATTAATTTGCGGAGGCGATATAATTCGAAAACGGACACTATGTTACCTAAATCGGGTCATTGCATGTGATCCAAGTAACGGTGAATCGTCAGAACTGTTTCTTAATAAAGGTCGATTAACACTTTTCAGTCATCAGTCATTTGCCATACAAGTTGGCAGATTGTTAGTCAATCAATTAACTGATAATATGTCAACTTGTATGGAAAATGACTGTGACTGATGACTTCTGTTTTTGTAGCGACTCCAGAGAATTTTTTCTGTCTTGAACTCGTAGCTCTGGAACGAATTACATCGAAGAACCTGCTTTCTTCCCCCTACACAAAAATGTTTGGCCCGCCATAGCTTCTCAAAGCAACAATGTGGCTCGCGGATCTAAGGAAGTATTTTTGGCTCCTGACGAAAGAACTTTCGTCTTTGGGCTTCGACCCTAAATATCCTGGCGTCGTGCTTAGGCCTCTCGTGCAATGACGGCCCTTCGCTCGCAGTCTGAGTTTCTAATTCTTGGTAGAATTTCTCAACATACTTCGCCTTTGCTTTAGATACCAAGCGCGGGACTTTCCTAGATCCGCTATCGAGCGAATTTTCTCCTTAACGATACTATCCTCTTAAAATGAGTTCATACAATAGCGTCATCACGGATTAATCCATGGTCGAGAATCAGCTGACACGGAAGGTGTGGATTTTCACTTAGCCGCGGCATCATCCACAAAAGGCGCTACTATCGCGAGAGCTCAAAGCGTAAATAGCCGCGTTTCTTATATCGGGATATAAGTTGATACATTTTTAGAGCGTTTTGTCACAAGCACTTCCCCGATACCTTTAGCAAATGGGATCATTGCATCCGTTAGATCATAGTTTTAAGTTTTTGTCTCTTTCGCGTGGGTATACATAAAATATTTGTGTCCAATTTTGACCAATCTGGGGTGCGTGGGAGAGGGGTAACGTTGAGTAGAGAAGGGGTATCCTCTATGTGTTGAGTAGAACACGCCTCATTGACCCTGTTTAAAAACGGTTCCCCAACGTATAGACTCAAATTCGTTTGGTGCTTAATCACATCACAGAAGATAATCAGACCGGTCTTTTTTGAAAATGCGAGTGGCGAAGGACATCTCAGTTAATGGGGCGGTATCGAGAAATGTTGGACATTTGGGTGCGCTCCCTTGTTCAAAACAGGCCCAACATAGGGTTTCAGCAAGACGAAGCACCTTGGCAGATAGGTAAACGAGGGCATGAGGCCGCGAAGGATTTCAGGCCGATTTGTTTATCCTCCTTCGTACTCAAAACTTTAGAGTGCTTAATAGACTTACACATCCGACAAAGTTTTGAGAACTCAGCACTTTAGAAGTCACAGCACGCATACGTGAAGGGAAAGTTAACAGAAACGGCTCTCCACGAGGTGGTCCGTATCATCGAACACAGCCTTGAATACAAACAATACACGCGTTATCCGCTATCCTCGACGTAGAGGGGTCATTTAATACAACATCAGGCTGAATTTCAGCTTGACACACAACAAGCATTTAATAATGTTCGCATTTAATCTATTCATGATCATGAGGCCCTCTCAGACTTAGGAGTTGAGCCAGGGCTTGGGTCGTGGATAGTGACACTACTAACGACCAGAGTAATCCATGATGACTTAGGAAGCAGTCATCTGACTAAATTCGTGTGCAGAGGAACACCTCAGGGTGGTGTCATCTCTCCACTACTATGGCTAGTAATAATTAACAAAATCCTAGTTAGGCTTGATAGGTAGAGGATTAAGGTGGTCGCATATGCGGATGATGTTGCGATTGTATAGGTAGTATCAAGAATGTGTCTCTCCGTGATCAGTCAAATCATGAAAAGAGCCCTTGGTTTGGTCAGCAAATGGGCCCCAATCTCTGGCCTGGACGTAAGCCCGGGAAAGACAAAACTGGTGCTGTTCACTACAACAATCAAAATATCGCCTTTCTCGCTCCCAAAATTAAATGGAAATCAACTGCAGTTGTCGACCAGCTCGAAGTATTTGGGCGTTTTTCTGGACTCAAAGCTCAACTGAAAGTTGAACATTGAAAAGCGCGTTAAAAAAGCCTGTATTGCTTTTTACAGCCCGCTCACACCGCGGGCGATGCGATGCGATGAGAAGCGAAAAGCTTCCCATCGCAAGAAAAAAAATTCTTAGCATTTAAATAGGAACCAGCACAAACCTGCTTGTACCATTCAGACTGCTTGGTATGCGACGTCGGGTTGTACGATGGAGAACTTTTCCATGTCAAATCATCGTGCTTTCAGCAGCTGCTGCAAGGTGCCTTGTCGCCCATGGGAGTGACATGGAGGATGCGATTTTTGCTTGGATCGGGTTCGTAGTGACATGTGGTTGTAAGATGGACAACTTTTCCATGTCGAATCATCGTGCTTTCAGCAGCTGCTGCAAGGTGCCTTGTCGCCCATGGGAGCGACATGGAGGATACGATTTGTGTTTGGATCGGTTTCGTAGTGGCATGGTGTGTTGTATGTATGTAATCGTACATAGAGAGGCTGTTTTCGTGCTGTTTGATGCTGATAGGGAGATATCGACGTGAGACGCATGCTTTGTGCAGATCGGGTTGCATTACCATTGGGAATATTTATTTATACATATGTACATACGTGTCGTGTTGTATAGTGTTATAGATTTGTAGATATTAAATGAAGGAATAGCCGTATGTAGGTGATGTAATAATGGATTGGTCTACTAAATATCCTTTGTGGAAATTTACAATGCCGTCCAACCCAGAGCGTACCCGTCCCCCAAAAAGGGCGGTATTCGGATTTGACAGTTGTGGTTGTATCTATGAATGGGTCAAAGAAGTAAGATTTGTGGTAATATGCCGTGCAGCACAACCCGGTTTGTGGCGTACGCTTACGTATAAGAAAAATTCGTACAGCGCATGTATTTGCAATTATTGAAGGTAGCGGTAGATAGGTCAGTTGTGGGAACCTACAGTGATGAGATAACTGGGGTATCACTTTAGGGCGGGCAACCCCGAAAGTTTTTTTTTCTTGTTTTGACCTCAAATTCGGAATCAGCGACCTAAATTTACCTAGTGTTTCTGCCACGCCGATTGGACGAGTATTTCCCCGAGAAAACAAGGGTACAATTTTGGGGGTGTGCATCCCCAAAATTTTTTTCTTGTTTTTGACCTCAAATACGGAATCAGCTACCCAAATTTACCTTAGTGTTTCTACCACGCCGATTGGACGAGTATTTCCCCGAGAAAACAGGGGCGCCATTTTGGGGTGGGCAACCAAACAATTTTTTTTGGTTTTTGACCTCAAATTCGGAATTAGCGACCCAAATTTACCTAGTGTTTCTGCCACGCCGATTGGACGAGTATTTCCCCGAGAAAACATGGGCGCAATTTCGGGGTGGGCAGCCCAAAAAAAAAATTTTGGTTTTTGACCTCATATTCGGATTTAGTGGCCCAAATTTACCCAGTGATTCTGCTACGCCGATTGGACGAGTATTTCCCCGAGAAAACAGGGGTACAATTTTGGGGGTGTGCAACCCCAAAAAAATTTCTTATTTTTGACCTCAAATTCGGAATCAGCGACACAAATTTACTTAAGTGTTTCTGCCATGCCGATTGGAAGAGTATTTCCCCGAGAAAACAGGGGCGCCTTTTGGGGGGAGGGGGGGGGTCAACCCAAAAAAATTTTTTTGGTTTTTGCCCTCAAATTTGGAATCAGAAACTCAAATTTACCTAGTTTTTCTGCCACGCCGATTGGACGAGTATTTCCCCGAGAAAACAGGGAGGCCATTTTGGGGCCGGAAGCGCGAACGCTACAAACTAGGTTTCATTGCACTATTGCACCCATTATCAACAATTTAGACTATGTATATCCAAATGCCGGCTGAATATTGTTTTGATACCCGTAAGCTAACACTAAAAATTCCTACAAAGGTTACCTTGCTCTTTCTCCCATACATTATTACCTACAACAATCCATTCATGGATACCCACAATTATCTACAACACTATCGTAATCATATCGACACGTATGTATATACATATATGTATAGAAAATACCAATGATGCTACACTTGAAGCGCCAACTCACGAGGCCGATCTAAAACCATACCCGTATCATCATCAAACAGCGCCAAACCGCACGAGGCAGCGCCGATATAAAATCCATTGAAAAATCAGGTTTTCTTGCCATGAAAACAAATCGCATTGTCTCGCCACAAATCTTATCGCATCGCCCCGCCCGAAATCGCAAGAAGTGTGCAGACATCGCATCGCATCGCCCGGCCCCGAAAAGCTCAGCGTCGCACTGTATGTGTACGCGGCCTTATGCCTGCAAGACAATATTTTGCAAGAAATGGGGTCTCAAGCCAAACATTGTACTCTGGGTTTACACGGCGGCGCGGCGGTGGTACAACCCATCCTAGCATACGGCTCATTCGTCTGGTGACCAGCGCTCAGTAAATGCTACAATGAAAAAAATTGGTAATTTCCTTAGCATTACAGGGGGCTGCGAACATGCCTGAGGGAAGCGCTGAATGTAATTCTGCATCTCCCACCCATCGATCTTTTAATCAACCAACTGGCAGCATCATGGAGTGCAGTCAGGCTCAAAGAGTTAACCTGCTGGAGTGCTAGGCCATACGGCCACAGTAAGATTCTGAACCAGCTCCCACAAGATGTACGCAACGTTGTAACGGATTTTAAAGTGCCTAAGCTAAGCTTTGAGAAGAACTTTGATGCCAAATTCCCAACTAGAGGTGTGTGGAAAGAAAGGGAGTGAGGTGGTCAAGGATTTTGACATGGTCAAGGATTTTGACATCACATTTTCCACCGATGGGTTTAAAATGGATTGTGGATTGTGGTTGCCGGAATCTTTTGCGGAACAGAAAGTATCTCTGATAATTACCGTCTTCCTGATCAAACCCGCATTATTCAAGCCGAAATGCTTGCAATCATGAATGAAGGTCTGTCTCAGGAACAAACAAAACAACCAGAGTATCGCCATCTGCTTAGATAGTCAGGTTGCTATCATGGCATTGCAATCTATGAAAAATACCTCTAAGGTTATTGAAGTATGTGAGGAAGCGTTAGCCAGCATTGGCACACGACAAAGAATCGCCCTACTCTGGATACCCGGTCACAGGAACATAGAGGGTAACGAGATGGTTGACGAACTAGGCAAAATGAGTGCAACTCTTGACAGCTCTCATGCGGAGGATCTTTGCATTCCGATGGCAGCTGTTAGGAATAAGATCTACAGCCATCACATAAAGGCTGCTAATTCCAAATGGCAAAATCTGCGGACTTGCGTTATATCAAGGAAGATGTGACCCACCTACGACTGGAAAAGAACGTCTGAGATTCTGACTAAACTGCGTAGAGCTATCGCCAAGTTTACTGCTGTTATCACGGCGCACTGGCCAATGGGGCTCTATGCTGCCAGGCTGTGTATCATTTTCCTTGAACCAAACCTACATCATATACACTAGTTAAACTTCACAGAGTTTGTGGTTTTAAAACGGCACTTTATGCCCTAATTGGGCAACCAACCAAGCACGGATGCTTTTTGAGTGCTATCTCTCTCTATCCCGAGAATCAATAGGCACCAAAATGGTCTTTCAAAAGCACTTTTCGAGATGATAGATGATTGTTCAAATTTTTACAGCAAAGAATGGAAGACGGAAAATTCTCTTTTACAAATGTCTGGCTGCAAATCAAAACTATCAATTTCTGACCTATTTCAAGTTCGTCTGAATACAGACGGAATAGAGGGCTGCATGAGAACTAGTGGAGAGGTTCCAGAATGTCAAGGACAGTAATCTTAAGGGGCAAGGGTATTATAAACAAACAAGATACTAGCCACCCAAGATAGTCTGCAACGTACGACATTTAATTTATTACTATCGTAAATATTTATTGGTAGCCAACGATTTGGGAATCGGTTTCAGATGTGTCATGCTTAATCAGCTGTTCCGAGTTCGAAATCAACATCTGGTTCCGGAGTCCGGAAAAAAACGCGTGGTATGCCACACGCCCAATCTGTCGCAGGCGAGACTGAAATATATTATCACTTAACACCACTGGGACTGGGGCTATCAATGACCGGATTCAGATTCCTCTGCACAAGCAGAAAAATTTCGGTTGAATGAATTCGACAAAGTTTCAAAGCGAAGTGGCACCGAGCCAATTTGCCTGCAAATTTGTAATACCTGTCAGAATGGGGATGGCCGCGTGTGCTGTAAACAAATAATCGATTGACGCGTCCTTCCCAATCAGACCATTTGACCACCTCATGCCAGTGCGGGAGGAAAATTCACTTACAATTTGCGCAAATCTTGCTGTGAATTGACATCAGCGGGAGCATTACTTTTTCCACTCAATGGGAATTCTATTTTTATAAAGCGCTCCTCGTCAGCGCACACATTCCGTGGCGACACATCGCAGCTGCCAAAGACACCTGCCATATGGAGTGACAAAGTAAATAAACGAAAATTTCTGTAAGACGTACATGATCAGTGTCGGTCAACGAGTTGCTGCGTTCCTGGGGCTTTTGTTCGGGAGCTGCAGTGGCCGTCACGGGGGCTGCTTCGGCCGTTTCGTCTTCTTCTGCGCGTCGACGTCTCACTTCTGTTTCGGCCATTTCAATCAAATTCACTGCCGTTCGCGACGATTATATCAAATCACTCACACTAAAATGCACTTTTAACGCGCAACTTCCGCCGAAATGCCACACACACCGCACGGACAGCACAAAAATCGATTAATTTTTCCCAATCGCAATATTTGGAAAGTATGTTGCCTGGTACCTACCCGTCGAACGTACGACTGGATCGTGTTGGGAAAATTGTCTTTTTGACCCGGGGCTCTAGCGAAGAATGCAAAGTGAGACCTGCCGCGACGACCGACACACTGAATTCGGAACGACCGAAAAATAAATTCCACACCACCCTCACACGGGGGAGTTTATGCACCTGATGGGCTTCGCACGAGACACTTGATACGCGACACCGAGTCGTGGAGATAATTGAAGGTCAACTTTAAGAACGTAGCTGTTTCCAGCACGCAGTTGATTTAGGAAGCAACGAGAAGAGACGGCGATAAGACGACTCCCGCACTGAAACCTCAACACACGACAGAAACGACAGAAAACAAGCAGCCAGCTAGTTTTGTTGACTTCTTGTCAAGTTTCCGTAAAGAATCGATATAAATCGAGAAACGGCGAATATCGAAGTTTTCGCTGTGGGGCGTATTCACAATACGAGTGTCGGTGGAATTGGCCGATGATAAAGCCGTTTTTTTATTAGTGAAATTTGAGGGGGCTATTTTCTACTTTTTTGAAAGGGAATAAGGTAATTTTTGCTTTTGCATGCATGATTGCAAAAGGTTTAAATTCTATTTTATGAAATAAACAGGTCAATTTTGATGTAATTCAATAAAATCAATTGACATTTCGTGCTTCCCTTCCCTTTTCAAACACTCGCCACGAGTGGAGCCCCGATCGTTAAAATGCAATTTTTCATGCACAACCAACTTCATACAGTTGCATCGTTGTCGGGCATTTTGACTGTCGTTCGTCGGACGTGTCTTGGGCCACTTTTCGTGCAAAGTTTTCGCGTAAAAAAAGCGATTCTAGAAAGTGTTTTACAGAACTCTTCTCAAATTTAATCACTAACGAACAAGTGTTTTCCGCAAAAATATAAATCACACAACACACGCATTCACTATGGTTTTATCGGCAACAGAGTCTGAGGTAATTGCATCAACGAGAGATTATGCTTGAAGTGTGTCCTCTTTTTTTCATCGAAATGTGTGTCGTGCTAAGAATATGACGTGAACGCAAACGAAAGTAGTTTTGCATGGTTGACAACGGGAACTTGCAAATCTGTTGCATATACCGTAATTGGAGAAGGCGTTGATTTGGTTGTGTGCTGCCATTGCACCGTTTTGGGAATGGGAATGTTCGTCGCTGATGTCGTGCTTGACAGCTTTGGCATTCGTTTTGGTAGACCGTGGATTCTTTGAGGTTAGATATTTAAGAACTGGGTATGCGGCAGCCTTACAGGCTTTTGATACAGCTAAATTTTAAAGATTTCGATATTCAGTGGCTCTCCTTATGATCACTAACATCGATTTATCAGAACCTATGAGCCCATTACATTCCAGTCTAGTTGATACAGACGTTCTTATCAGGTTGGATACAACCGGCTGATTATTGTCCTTTGACTGCCCGCCCGATAGCAAGTTGATTATCCTCCACAAGCCTGTTGGTTAGCTGGTACTGATTTTATTCTGTAGAGCTTTTTTGGGGCTGCCACTGCATCGACTAATATTTCTTTCGAGTAGGGCTGCAATTAACCTTAGTAGTGATCCGCATCCGTTTACCACTCTCTCTGGTTCTCTCTATTAACGCCTTGTGGGACATAGGGCATTAACTACGTCTACTTTCCACCTCGTTCTGTTCTGTGCCATCGCCTTGTTTAATGAAGCAGACTCGCTATCTGCCGATCTTCTTTTTTCTTTGTTGTTGTATTAGCGGCACAGACAGGAAACATTTGATTAGTTGCATCATTTTTATTCGAAGATGGTGGGCATTCCATCTTCGAGGCCAAGGTTTAGGAAAAAAGCTGCTTCAATTGGTTGTAGCCATAACGCAAGTGGTGTAAGTTGCGTGGGAGCAGCTGGACAATCGAAAATGTGGTATACATGTTGTTGTTGTAGCGGTGCAGAAGGGTGTGAGTCGCTGTGCTTGTCTGTGGACATGTTCTAAGTTTCGTCGTCGTTCTCGCCTATTGTCTCAAGCGACAAGAACGTAGCAGCTGCAATAGGGTTGTCCCATAACGCCCTCGGAGTGAGGTTAGTGGGTGCAGCGGGGCATCGAAACAGGTGGTCCACATCGTGTGGCGTACCGCCGCAGCTCGGACAAATATTCTGGATGTCCGGGTCTATTATAGGAAGGATAGGTAGGAATTGAGACGTGAACAAAAACCCGGCTTAAGCTGGGCTAGTGTCACTCTTGTGGCTCTCGGGAGCCTAGTCTCCTTAGGCGATATGGGTGGTGGGGGCACTGAGAGGACTCTATTCGGACCTTATCTCCCTATTGACCTATTCATAACGGTTGTGTGAATATCTGCGATGGCCGCATGGTATGCTGTGTCATCAAAAATACGGGAGGTACCCGTTTGTATCTCTGGACGTCTCTCTCGAGATCTCTGACTCCACTCCTGACAAGTCGTGGAGGGGGAGTGTTGTCCATGAGATGATGATTTGGGTGATCCTCACGATAGCAACCGACCAGATATTAAAGAGACAAGAGGTGATTGTGATCACGCACTGATAACATGCTGGTTTCTTGATGAAGATGCTCCTCGGACGACATGAAATGGCAACATGTGGCGATACGTAGAGCAGCGTTCTGGCATACCTGGATCTTATTCCAGTTTGTGTCACAAACGGTTTGTGACCACACCGGTGCTGCATAGCTAGGGATTGCTCTACCTATCGCTTTGTAGGTGACCAACATAGTTTCTTTGTCCTTTCCCCAGGAACTCCCGGCTAATGCCTTTAGGACGTTATTTCTACTGTGCATTCTATCGACTACGTTTGTGACGTGATTTTTCGACTTCATCATAGTGTCTAAATAGACACCAAGGATCTTGGGGTTGGTTACAGGAAGTAGGAACAACGTCATCAGCATGGTTACTAGTACGTATCCCAAGCACCTCCGAAAATTCCTGCGTCCAGGTGGTAAGAAGTGTTGCGGTACATTTAGACGGTGAAATGACAAGATTGCGGATATTGAAAAACTCCACCAGTTTCTCAATATAGTCATTTAATCGAGCACACATGCCATTCATTCATTCATTCCCCGAGGTGAGTACGGTGCAGTCGTCCGCATAAGAAATTAGTTCGATACCTTCCGGGGGAGTTGGAAGGCTCGACAGATAGATGTTAAACAGTGTAGGAGAGAGTACACTACCCTGTGGAACTCCCTGCTTAATTTTTCTATGCTTTGAACGACTGCCCCGAAACTCTGTGAAGGATTGCCTTCCAGCTAGATAGTTGGCAATCCATCTAACCACTTGTGCAGGAATATGCATATTGAGGAGATCGGCCAACAGCGCAGAATGGATAACCGTGTCGAAGGCTTTCGACAGGTCAAGTGCCACTAGGACAGTTCTGTCACAGGGCGGTTTCTGGTTGAGGCCATTATGGATGTGATGGGTGATCACATCCAGAGCTGTTGTAGTACTATGCATCTTCCAGAAGCCATGCTGGTGAGAAGCTAGCTCAGCATATATAAAATGATAAAATTGTAATTGGACGGTAGGATTCGGCGAGTTTCGCGCTTTCACCGGGTTTGAGAAGGGGGATAATCCGCCCCTTTTTCCAGAATTCAGGGATGACAAGCGTGGATATCGACAAGTTGAAAGCCATCGTTAGGTATTCGATGGCCGGAAGATTGAGGCGTTTCAGCATGACCATTGAAATGCCATCTGGTCCAATGGCCTTTGATTTTTTTGCATTCTTGATTGCTGGTGAAACTTGGTCCGCTGTAAACGTGGGAATGATGTCAACTGTACGGTTGCGAATCCTTCTTCTTATCTTGCAATTGAGCATCTTGGTCTTGGGGTGTTCAATAAATTGCTTATTGAACAGGCTCGCGCAGAGTTTTGGATTGGCAGTGGTTTTCTTACCGAATCTGATAGCTACACTGCCCTTGTCTTTTGTTGGGTGAGACAGGGCGCGGACTGTAGCCCATAGTTTGCTGACACCTTGTGAGAGGTCGCAGCTATCTAGATGCTCGTTCCATTTCTCTTTTTTGTAGGTGTTGACTTGTCGATTTATTTCTAAGTTTAGCTCATGAATTCTAAGGTCTGCCGGATTTGCGCGTCTTAAATCGTCCCGTTCGTCGGCTGACCTTGCGGCAGTAGTTGGGAAATATGGCTGAACTTTGGGGATACGTCCTGCCGGAATGTAGCGAGCTGCCGCTTTGACAATGACATTCCTTATGTTCTTTTCGGCTTCCCGTGTGTTCGTAGGAGTAGGTAGCGCGGCGAACTTCGTCGTTGTGAACGCTGTGAAACCCTCCCAATTTGCCTTTTTATGGTTGATAAACGTACGCCGTTCTGATGTCGTTAGTTCGGCTGGTTTATCAATATGGGGAGGTGATCGGATTGGAGAGACGTTGTTGTCTCCCATCGGGTTTCACTTATCAAACTGGCGCTCACGATAGCTATGTCAGGAGAACTATGACAAGCGCCAGCGACACGTGTAGACGAAATTCCATTGATAGCGCAGAAGTCTGATGGGTTTAGTTTGGACGCGATATCTATACCTCTGGCATCATTTTCGAGGTGAGAGTGCCAGAGTTCGTGATGCGCGTTAAAGTCGCCAAGTAGGATCCTATGCTGTCCTGTGAGGAGTGGACCAATATCGAACTTATAGCCAGAGCCACAGCTAGATGCTGGTGGAACATAGATGTTTATAAGTTCGATATTGGTATTGCCGGATTTAACGGCAATAGCTTGCATTTCGGCCGTGCCGTCGTTGAAACGAAAATCGAATACACTGTATTGCACAGTTCTGTGTATTAAGAATGCAAGCCCTCCTCCTGGGTTAGGACCCTGCCTGCCGACTCTATCACGCCTCAAAAGTATGTAATCGCCGCGGATGTTAAAATCGGGAGTTGATGGTTGGAGCTTTGTCTCCTGAAATGCCGCTATCAGAATTCTGCGCGTAATCATGAAACGGACTATCTCGTCGATCTTCAGACGGATGCCATTGCAGTTAAACTGCAATATGGAGAGTGGGGTGTAGACTGTAGCGGGGGGTGCAGGTGTTAGACTTGAGCGATTATGTCTTGTTGTATTGTTGGCTATAGGGGAGGACTGGTGCCGAGAGCTTCAAGCTTTTACTCGCAAAGAAGTCGTTGAGTGTCAGCAGGTATTCGTTGATGCGGTCGCACATTTCGGGAATGTCGTTGCCAGTCGCCATGATGGTACAGTCGTCAGCGAGTCCCGTGGGTGGTGTGGGCAGTCCTGACATGTAAAGGTTGAAAAGGGTGGGAGATAAGACTCCGCCCTGTGGAGCGCCTTGTTTAATTTTCCTGAGTTTGGACTTCCCATTCCTAAACTCAGTGCAGGATTGACGACCGGCAAGGTAGTTTGCTATCCATTTGTGGATACATGGAGGAGTAGTGTTACGTAGATCTGTCAGAAGTACTGTGTGGTTAACAGTGTCAAACGCTTTTGACAAATCGAGAGCTACGAGGACAGTGCGCTTGCAAGGTTTCGGCTGATTCAGTCCATTGAATATGTTGGAGGTAATCTTGTCTATAGCGGTTGTAGTGCTATGCATTTTCCGGAAACCGTGTTGATGATTGGCAAGCTGGACGTGCTCTACGAGTTTAAGCAACACTAGTGCCTCGAGTATTTTGGCCACGGGGGACAGTAGCGTTATTGGACGGTATAATTCTGCTAGTGTATGATCTTTGCCTGGCTTCGGTATGGGGGTGATACGGCCTTTTTTCCATAGCTCAGATATGGTTTTCAGCGACAGGTTCATCGTAGCAGTGATATACTCAATGGCCGGGGAGTCAATGTGTTTGAGCATTATCATGGCAATACCGTCTGGTCCGTACGCTTTGGAATTTTCGCATTTTTTATTGCAAGCTTGACATCATTTGGGGTAACCTGGAGGTGTTGGTCAGTTGTGCTGCTGCGGATAGCTCTAGTAATTATGCGCTTGAGCTTATCTTTTCCGAGATGTTCGACGAATTGTTGGTTAAACTTGTGAGCGCATTTGTCGTCGTTGTTATATGAGTTATCACCGAATTTTATGGCTACCTTACCTTTGGGTTTTGTGGGATTGGATAGAGCACGTACCGTTCTCCAAAGGTTGCTTACGCCGGATTTTACAGGTTGGCAGGTTTTTAAATGCGAATTCCATAACTGTTTCCTGTGGTCGTTGACTTGCTGAGTTACAGCGTTGTTGAGATCGCCGATGCGAGGATCATTTGGGTCTGCTGTTCGTAATTCATCTCTCGTTTTTGCCAATTCTGCAGCAGAAGATGGGAAATGTGGTCTCATGATGGGAATGCGGCCCGCTGGAATGTGTCTTTTGGCGGCATTCAGGATAATCCGTCTCAGGTTTTTTTTTCAGCAGTACGTACGTCAGTGGGGGTTGGAAGGGCAGAAAACGCTTCATTTGTGTAAGTTTGGAAGCCAATCCAATCGGCTTTGCTGAAATTCGAATATGTTTTCTTCTCAGTGTACGTAAACTGAGACGGTTTATGAATCGTGAGGACAATTGGCAAATGGTCTGACGAGAAAGTTTTGAAAGGTTCCCAAGTAATGCTGTTCATGAGCCCAGGGCTGGCGATGGATATGTCAGGCGAGCTTCTGCATGATCCAGCAATGCGGGTTGGTGAGTCGTCATTCAACGGACAGAAATCGGAATCATCTAGTTGATTTGCGATGTGGTTGCCTCTGGTGTCGTTGTTGAGGTTTGAGTGCCATAAATCATGATGAGCATTGAAGTCGCCCAGTAGTAGGCGATATCGCCCGGTGAGTAGGGGGGAAATGTTGGCCTGGAAACCAGTGGGACAACTAGATGCTGGTGGTATATAGAGAATGTCTATATCAACATTTCCCGACCTGATGGATATCGCTTGTAATTCTGTTGTGGTATCGGCGGCAGTGATATCGATTAATGAATATGGCAACGAGTTATGTATCAAGAAAGCCAAACCTCCTCCTGAGCCAGTGGGTCGATCGCGTCGGATGATGTTGAAGCCTCCGTAGGAATTTAGCGATGAATCGGCATTAAGTTTGGTTTCTTGAATTGCAGCAACTAGGATGTGATGTCTGTCCATGAAGTCAGTGATCTCAACAATTTTATGTTGTAGACCATTACAATTTAGTTGAACGATCTTTGTGGTGGAGTAGTTTGCAACTTGCTGTGGTGGTGCTGGTGTAAGAGTGTGTCGTGGTGCTGTTAGGTGTGTAGAGACTGCGGGGGTGAGTTGTGAGGTCGATGAAGACTGCTGGCCACAGATTCTGTAATTTGGGGCAATGAAGGTGCTGATTGTTGTTGTTGATCGTATATCTGTATTGTTGAGCCCAGAACAATTTTTGAAGTGGCACCATTCCATACAGCAGGAGCACTGCACTGAGGATTGTACATTGGAGTAGATCCTCTTACCACAGACGCAGCACATCCATGTACCAGGATTTATTTCGATGCCGGCGCCTATAAGAAGAATTTGGAGCAACTGGGCCGGCATGGGTTGCTCGGATAGTATAAAAAAGATGATGCAACTTGTATTGTTTCCTGTATGTGTCGAGGGGGGTGTGCGGCTCTTGGCCATCCATAAATGCATGGATGGTTCCGGTGCGAAGACCCGGCCGCAATAGGAACCTTTGTCGTCCAGTACGGCGGCTTGCATTGGCTCCTTGTGGGTTCCAATCTACGGCCTGTTCAGCAATATTGTTAGCCCTCTTCGAAGGATATGACTTATCCATCGCCACTTCCGCTTTTTGACAGAATTGCCTATCCAATCCACGCCTGTGACATTTAGGAGATCATCATTCCAAATAATCTCCGGGCAGCAGATTTGTGCCATGCCCCGTAGACACTGGTTTATGCAAGTTTGCAACTTAGTTGTTATCTCATTGGTCACCTTCGTTCCAGCCATAAAGAAGCACACAGATTTTACAATATCATCGAAAATTTGGATTTTGGTGGGCCTGAATATTGATATTTTGCCAGAATGGCCTTAGCTTTATTGATACGAGATTGTACATCAGTCCGCAGCGCCATCTGTTGTGACTATGCTTCCGAGGTAGCAGAATTCTTCAACTTTTTCGACTACCTGACCCGAAACACAAATTCCGCTTTGCTACTTTGGATCAGAGCTCAAGTACTTGGTTGTGGCAGCGTTTATCTTGAGCCCAGCCTTACGACTTTCGCAATGCAGAGCATCGGCCATTTGAGCTGTCTTGATTTGCTCTAACTCCTAGTGGAGCATGGTGCGTTGGCGACTACCGTGTATAGTTGTCAAGGTTTCAACGACAACTGAATTCGGAGTGTCATACCATTATCAGCTATACCACTAGCTAGTCACATCCTTAGTTTATTATTCTACGATAACCATGGAGGATACCATCCAGGTTAAATTTCAAATTGTCACGTAGGCATTGTAATTTATCTCAAAATATTGCTCATTATACCATTTTCAGGACAAATTCAGCATTTTCTCAACACAAAGTGACTATACATCAAATAAAATTAACGATTTCTCTAATGAAATCAACTCATTGCCGGACACAACGCCAAAATTTGACACGATTTGTATGTCAAATGCTCGGAGCACTCACCCTTCCACCCTTGTATCGCATGCTGAGCTAGCTTCTCGCCAGCAAAGTTTCAGGAAGATGCAGAGTACCATAATAGTTCGTACTCCTCCTATGTTTCCAATATTTGCATTGCCCCTCCTATTTTTCCAATATTTTTTAAATTATTCCGATATTATTGATGCATTGCAAATGGAGGTAGCGCATGGGTTTTGTAAACGGTAAAAAATTATTTTAGCATTTACTTCAAATTGAATTGACTGCAAGGACGGTAGCCGTTTATACATAGGATCCAGATTTATAAAACCTGACTGCCCTGTGTGATAAACTGAGCTGACATACTCTACATACAGCGATAAGCGACAGTCACTTTCATTTTTATGGTATCACCTAACACGGTAAATTTGACAAGATAATGGACCTGGTTTGGCTGCGTACCATATCAGTTAGTAGATAAGCGATTCGCAGCAATTTGACATTCATAACATTTCCAGATTTGGAGTTAGAGTATCAAAAAAAAAATTGGATCGCCTTACAGAATGCAAGCTCTAATTTCTATTGTGGTGCTTATACTTTTTGACCCAGATTTAATCCTCTTCTTTTTTTTATTTTAAATCGAAAATTTAATTGTGTTTAATGCTTCCCTACGGAAAGGTTACTCACCGGGCTCCATTAGTTCTGCGAGTATTGTGCATAGTTCTCGTGATTCTGTTAATACACCTCGCATCATCAGGAGAGGCACAACACCGGTCTGGGCTGTTTCTTTTAATGCTATGCATTCACAGGGTTTACTGACAAAGTTAATGATATAGCGTGGCCTTTCTTGAATTTATTTCACTCTTGCCAATGACATGCAACGAATCTGGTAAGTTGCATCAATGTCAACACCTACTTTCCAGCAGTTTTAGTTGTTTCATCAAGTATACACCATCACTGTATGTGATATGCCATTCCGACAGAATTAAAATCTCTAGGGGGCTTTGCCCCCTACTCGCCACGCTCGCCAATCCACCGTTCGCGCTCCGCGCGTTAATCCAAATGCCACTGGATGATTTACATTAAGTAAGAAGAGTCTGTATGTGGGCAGCTCATGCAAATTGTACTAAAAAATACTTTCGCTTCTAACCTCTCCTGTTTAGGTTCTCTAGTGGTTCCTATTTTGACTCCTATATTTTTATTGAGCTCAGCGCGTACTATCCCTGCTCTTCGCTATTGGCCGATCTTCTAAATATGCATATTCCGTGAAAAGCCACTCGATTTGGTTAATGCGAATCATTTGCCAGTTTGTGTTTTTAATGAATTACACAGTAAATTGCAATGTTAAGCTGGATTACTCCGTTATTGAGCGAATACTTTTTCCACCATTTCAAAGTTTCGTACTAAAACGTCTCTCTTCATATCTACCATGCGCTTTTTGCCCCTTAAGTTCTTATACGCTTCGCTCGTAGAGTGAAAGGGTATATGTATTAACTTTGTCATGAAGTTTGTAACGCGCCGAAGGAAGCATCTCCAACCATATAAGGTTACGTAATAAGGCCGACAGGAAGTGAAAAAAAAAACCCAGCGCACTTAGACCAGTGATTGAGTGTGATACCGCTACTGAGAAAAAACGTATCCTTAAAATTTAAACAGTTGTTTGGAACCAGCGGATGCTGGCAACATATTTATTGAGCTGTATTGGGCTCACATCTCTGACATCATCTAGATCAGTGCTTCCCAATCTTTTTCAGTCCGCGCCCCTTTGCAAAGTCTGTTGGGACTGGCGCTGCCCGAGAAAATTTTGACTTTAAACCGGCATAATTCGCCATAAATTTGAGTAATCGGACTCTGATTCTCTGATCAGAAGTCTAGATTATTTTATTTTTTTGTAATATAAATTATGATTAAGTCCAATGAATAGATTTGCTTCGTTAATCCAAATACTGGTATGCCCAAACGTAGATCAGAAGATTGTCCAGGCATATCTCAATTCTGCATAGAAAAAGCACAATTGTTTGTTAGTGGAGCCCAAGTTTTGGAACTTTTGGACCTTTCTAAAAAGTACGCAATGTGAGTTTCGTTCGAAGTTCGATGGTCTCTAGATAGCAACCAGACTTATTTTTGGTATGGATTTGGATAGTCAAACACAAGACGCAAATGTTTACTGAAGCTAAGCTACCACAATCCGAAGGTGTTCTAAAAAATAGAAAGAAATAAAATAGAAATTATTTCAGCACGAGCCTAGACGTCAATATGAAGTGATTTCCGCCTAAAATATTTTTAGTGGTCTTTTCTGGTCCGCACAGCAGTTGCCCGCAAATCATAATGACCTGGTATCCAGCATAGTGTTATGTTAAAAAAGCGACGTCTCTTTAAGAAAAAGGCGGCACGTTTCAACGGTTCTTGATGTGGTCAGTACCGACTCGAGTAATAGAATTGCAGCCTCACTGTCTGAAAACTGTGCCGTTAAGACTTGCATTTTTATACCCTTCGCTCATATAGTGAAAGGGTATATTACCCTGGTCATGAAGTTTGTAACGCATTGAAGGAAGCATCTCCGACCCTATAAAAAGTATACATACACTCCCAGTCACTTGAATAGGGACAAACTTTTCGAGAGTTGTTTATCTCAAAATATCCTTTTCCTTGCAGCGAAGAGGATAACTCAGTATTTGTTTACAAATGCTATTATGTTGCTCATAGTTTGCGAAAAAAAAATGAAACATTTAATAACAACAGTTCTGTTTCATCAACCTTATGCTGATGCTCTAATAAAATCTATGTTCAAAATTTGGTGACTTGAATAGGGACAGTTGCGATTCGGCCGTTATTTCGAAAGTGCTAGTATCGTATCCTAACTGTTTTTGTTTTAATCCACTCAGATTGTGTTTTGACTTTAATTTTTGTAAGTTTCGGTAATCATGGGTAGAGGAAAAAGCATTAAATACCGCGCAAATGGCTCAAATCGATGTTTTGAGAAATGAACAACACAGATTACGCGAAATTTCGAAAATAGTGAAAAAAAGTAAATCGGTTGTGTTTAACTATTTAAAAAATAAAAGTGGATATGGACGAAACATAAAAGGGCGTACGCTAGGAGCCCAAACCGCCAAAGAGGAAAGGGCCATTCTGCGAGCCACCTCTAATTTTGCACTATCAGCGGCTAGAATTTGAGCTAAAGTCCGCGTTACAGCTAGTTTATCAACAGTACAAAGTGTAATAAGGAATTCCTCACACATACAACGAAAGAAAATTCAAGAAAATTTAGAAAAAAACACCGTTAGACGCAAAGAGGAAAACCCATCCTCTGGATTTTGCTCGCAAGAATATGTCATGGCGGCAGGGGTGGAACAGGGTAATATTTTCGGATGAAAAGAAAGTCAACCTGGATGGCCGAGATGGGTTCCATTTCTATTTCCTCGATCTACGTAAAAACGAACGGTTTCTGTCAAGGCATCATAGCAGAGAAGGTAGTGTCATGGTTTGGGGAGCTGTCTCTGATTTTTTTCGGAGTTTTCTTTCGTTTTAGGTGTGAGGAATTCCTTATTACACGTTGTACTGTTGATAAACTAGCTGTAACGCCGACTTTAGCTCCAATTCAAGCCGCTGATAGTGCAAAATTAGAGGCGGCTCGCAGAATGGCCCTTTCCTCTTTGGCGGTTTGGGCTCCTCGCGTACGCCCTTCTATGTTTCGTCCATATCCACTTTTATTTTTTAAATAGTTAAACACAACCGATTTACTTTTTTTCACTATTTTCGAAATTTCGCGTAATCTGTGTTGTTCATTTCTCAACACATCGATTTGAGCCATTTGCGCGGTATTTAATGCTTTTTCCTCTACCCATGACTACCGAAACTTACAAAAATTAAAGTCAAAACACAATCTGAGTGGATTAAAACAAAAACAGTTAGGATACGATACTAGCACTTTCGAAATAACGGCCGAATCGCAACTGTCCCTATTCAAGTCACCAAATTTTGAACATAGAATTTATTAGAGCATCAGCATAAGATTGATGAAACATAACTGTCGTTATTAAATGTTTCATTTTTTTTCTCGCAAACTATAAGCAACATAATAGCATTTGTAAACAAATACTGAGTTATCCTCTCCGCTGCAAGGAAAAGGATATTTTGAGATAAACAACTCTCGAAAAGTTTGTCCCTATTCAAGTGACTGGGAGTGTATATGATCAGCATGACTTGGGGAGTCGACTGGGCGATGTCAGTTTGTCTGTCTGTCTGACCGTCTGCCTGTCTGTTGCGACGCGTTTTACTCGGCCAATTTGAAAGCTATGAAGCTGAAATTTTGCACAAATGCTTCTTTTTGCTGCAGGCAGTTTGTATGTTTGAATCGGTAAAATCCGACAATGGGTTCATGGGGCTGCCATACAAACCCAACCCCCCATTTTGGTTCTTCTAAGAAACCTTTTTTACAAACCCAACTCCCCAAATTATTATAAGAAAAACTTTTTGTTTTGCACCAATTTCAACCAAATTTCACATAAATCTGTTTCTATTGATAACACAAAACATATGTAAGAATGGATGAAATCGGACCATGGGGTCATGGGGCTGCCATACAAACTTAACGCCCCAAATTAGGTTCTTCTAAGAAAAACTTTTTTATTTGTGCACCAATTTCAACCAAATTTCACCCAAATGTATTTCTATTGACGACACAAAACATACGTAAAACTAGATCCAATCGAACCAAGGGGTCATGGGGCTGCCATACAAACCCAACCCCCATTTTGGTACTTCTAAGAAACATTTTTTACACCAATTTCACAAAACCTATAATTAATGTGTCTTTATCAAAGCAACTGAAAAGGTAAATGGAACCGTACTATGGGGCCATGATCCCGCATCCCCCAATAAAATTTTCTGAGTAAATATTTTTATTTGCCCACTTATTCCAACCAAACTCCACAAATATTGTTTTGTCGATGCAACGGAATTTTTGTGAAGAAAGAAGGAAAAGAGGGGGGGGGGTTAAATACAAGTCGTAGGCACTCCCGAAAAAACTTTAAGCCCGAGGGGAGCGAAGGGTATCCAAATTTCGGCCGCGCCCGAAATTAGCCTCGGTCTCGTCTTCATTAAATTTAAGATAAAGGTGCACTCGCGGCCCGATTGGCTATGAGTGACACCTTTTCCCTGTGAAATAAAGTGCAATTGCATTGTTTTAGCTGGCTTAATGTCGAAACCGGTGTGGAGACTTTTGTGTGAAGTGAGTACCACCAAGCGAATTCGATTTCACGATCATGAAAATATTGACAGTACATATTTGCATGGATTTCACGTGAATTTTCGATGTTAGTACCTACTCTTAGTACGAGATTTACCCGATTTAAACTCGTAAACCCAGCAAACATTTGAAAACAATCGCCTACTCTTAGTTTGACATATTTTGATATGCAAATAAAAAATGGCACGATTCCATTGAGTCAAAACCTTCACAATTTTCGAAAATCAAAATTCAAATCGGCATCATTTCCCTGCTACTCATCAAAAAATATCTTTTTTCAACGATACCCCGACGTATTCTTAACCTGTAGAGAGAGAAATAAAAGATTGAAAGTAAAGTGTTAATGATTTAAAAAGTAGGTGGCATTCGGACCCAGCAAACAATTTTATCGTTTTTTTCTAAAAATCACAAAAATGATACGAAAACGATATCATTCAAATGAAAAATTTATCATAAACTTGTCTCCTCGACGAAAAATCGCTTTATCGTCATCAATATGACCGGAATGTGACTCCTATTAACGAAATATCGTCTTATTATTGCAAAGATGATAAAATAGTAATTCCTCACAACGAGAGAATTATGAAATTGTCAAAAAATAAAACGAGTAATTTATTCCCATAATTTGTAATCTTAGATAGCTCAGGTGTAGGACGTAGGACTACGAAACATTAGGTGATAGGTTCGATTCCCAGTAGAAGCAAAATGTAAAAAGGTAAAATTAAAATAAGTTAAAAAAAGTTAAAGATAAAATAGAAGAAAAAAAAATATAAAAAAAAGGAAAATAAAAAAAAAATAAATTTTTTCACTTTTTCTATGTATTAGTCTATTATCGCCAAATTATCATCCTGGCGAATTAATATCGGTCACTATTCCTTCCCGAAGGGAGTGACGACTTTAATCAGAATTCGATATGAAATTCGAGAAATGTTTTCGAGCAGGCGAATTGGATTCGTATCGCGGACGATAGAAATTGTTTGCTGGGGAAATGTTGAAGAAACTGTTTAATCAAAGAAAAGAGCACTACGATGTAATTGATGTGTTTCCGGTTGCAGTTTAGATTTTTGCCATATGATTACCTCGAATAATTTAATTTTTCTTCATTATTTCGACAGAACATGGACAAAAAGAACTTGGGTCGTGATGCTAAAGAAGACATCAAGGATCAAGGAGCTACCGCTGAAATTCCACCAGAATGTTTGATCAAGCATCCGTTGCAGAATGTCTGGACTCTTTGGTACTTGGAAAACGATCGAACAAAATCATGGGAAGAATTGCAAAATGAGATCACCAGCTTTGACACAGTTGAAGATTTTTGGAGGTAAGTGGGCGGTATAGTTGGCAATTTCTTCATTCATTCAAAATGTCTATTATTGTTGTCCTGCAGTTTGTACAATCACATCAAATTTGCTTCAGAAATTAAGGCTGGTAGCGATTATTCACTCTTCAAAAAAGGAATACGGTAACTCTAAAAACATCCTTTCTAGCGTGAGACAATTTTTAACGGTCGCCTTTATGTTTCAGACCAATGTGGGAAGATGAAGCCAATAAGAAAGGAGGACGATGGATTATTACTTTAAATAGAAATCAACGAAAAACTGAATTAGATCATCTTTGGCTCGATGTGGTAAGTGCATATTGGTAAGAATCGCTGTACACTATGCGATCCATCTGACAATTACAATTCATCGTTCGATCCATCGGCGAATAACAGTTTACAGGTACAGATAATTTGCACAATTGTTGCAATGCCATTTGTTTACCAAAACATCAATAAACAATTCATCGTTCGATCCATCGGCGAATAACAGTTTACAGGTACAGATAATTTGCACAATTGTTGCAATGCCATTTGTTTACCTAAACATCAATAAACAAGTGTTTCCCTATCAACCATTCGATAAAAGTCAAGTTGACAAATTCCAATGCTGTGGTCTGGTTAGTGTAGTGGTTAGTGCGGACTCAAGACGGTGAACGAATTCAGTTATTGGTGTTCTTTGAACTCACGACCCATGTGACGGACTATGATTAATAACACTGCTGAGCGTGCTGATAAGATCTTGGATGTCACTAATAACACATCTACGACCTTAGTCCCATGTTGGACTTTTTTTTCATTCAATTCTCCAATTCATCTGACGATCAAGGTTAGGTTAGGTATAGGGGTCGCTGAGCGATCGAACACTTAGCGCACTTACACCAAAAATAGGTCCATTGTGATACCACCGATTGAAACGTTCTTACAGTTAACACCTAAGTCGAGAACCAGCCCGTGCTGGCAATATATTTGTTGAGCAATAGGCTCACATCACGCAGATCATCTGTATCGTAGAAATACATTGAGCCAAGAAAACGTCTACGTTTCTCGGCCAGGGCCGGGTAATGACAGAGAAAATGATGTACACTTTCTTCCTCTTCTTCGTCATCGCAACTGCGACAGAAGTCGTTATGGGGAATTTTGAGCCTCCTGGCGTGCCCCCCGATAGGCCAGGGCCCCATTATAGTCCCGACAACCTTGCCGATATGCTTCCTGTCTATTGACAGTAGAATAATAGACCTGGCTGCGTCAAGTCGTGGCCAAATCAATCTTGTTGTAGTACATGTAGTACCGTTAGACCATCTTGCATTAGCTCTGTGCATTGCGGTTTTTTGTATTGCCAGTTTACAAGAAGCGATTGGGGCTTTCAGCTTGTTTCGGTCGGCGTCTAAGGTTATAGAAGTCGCATTACGAGCAAGACGGTCCACATTACAGTTCCCTTCAAATCAACTGTGACTGGGTACCCAGCAGAAAACGATGTGGAAAAAATGACCCATCACTCTTAGAGCTGAGCGGCAACTATCAACAGTTTTGGATGTAGTCAGGACAGATTCGAGTGATCGGATTGCTGCCTGACTGTCAGTGTATACGATAACATCCCTCATCGTGACTATATGATTTTCCAACCAGGTTAGGACTTCCATAATTGCAGAAATGTCCGCTTAAAGGACACTACAGTACAGGTAGACAGTGTGTCAAGTTAATGTCTAATCCGTCCGAGTGGACTCCAAATTTTGTAGAATCGTTGAGTGATCGTACTCCAGGGTTTGTCACGGACTTGTTTCACGTAAGCGTAGTGCCGAGTTAGCAGCCAGTTGGCCGAATAGATCTAGCGGTAGCAGATTGAGCACAGCGTCAAGTCCAGCCGAAGGAGTAGTTCGAAAGGCTCCACATATGACACTAGAAGCCATTCTTTGTACTTTCGTCAGCAAGTTGTTTTACTGAGTGCCGACCACCATACGCATACACCGTACAGTAGAATGGTTCGTACGATAGCAATGTAGATCCAATGCAATGTTTTCGGTTGCCGGCCCCAGCTTTTTCCTATTGCTTTCCTGCACGAATAGAGTGCTATAGTTGCTTTATTTAGCCTCTCTTGAATGTTAGGTTTCCAGCTGAGCTTTCTATCGAGCAACAGTCCAAGAAATTTAGCCTTTTCAGCAAAAGTAAGTTGCCTATCCCGTAGCATGGGAGGGTCAATAGAAGGAATAGTGCGTTTCCTAGTAAAGAGCACTAACTACGTTTTAGCTGGATTAATTCCAACCCCACTGAGATTTGCCCAATTTGTTAAAATAGACAGGGCATTCTCCAATATCCCACTGAGCACTTCCGGGAACTTACCCGTCACAGCAATTACGACATCTTCAGCGTATGCAATGACTTTGCAACCAGTCTTCTCAAGATCCACAAGCAATTGATTAATTGCTATATTCCAGAGTAGGGGAGATAGAATACTCCTACACACATACCTACTTGCAGACGAGCCCAGTGTGATATGCACGCGTCTAGACGTTAATAGCGTATTTACGAGTGTGCAAATGGACACGCCGAAGTGATTCGGTAATCGCCCCGGGGCTGATATTATTAAAGGTGTCTTCAATGTCTAAGAACACAGCCATTGTGTATTCCTTTCGATAAAGAGATTTTTCGATATAGCTAACTAACGAATGCATAGCTGTATCCACTGATTTTCCCTTCCAGTAAGCATGTTAAGCCGTTGAAAGGAGATGTGGTGGGACGATAGTTCTTCTTCTTCTTCTTGTAGCGGTGCAGAAAGGTGTGTAACCTCTGTGCATCTATGTGGGTACGATTTATGGTTCGTCAATGTTTGTGTCCGTGAGGTCTAAGGACAAAAACATAGCTGCTGCGATAGGGTTTTCCCACAGCGATATAGGGGTAAGATCAGTGGGCGCAGCGGGGCATTGAAACAAATGGCCCACATCATGAGGAGTACCATTGCAGTTTGGACAGATGTTTTGGATGTCCGGGTTTATGCGAGAAAGGTACGAATTAAGGCGTGAACAAAAGCCCGACCGAAGTTGAGCTAGTGTTACTCTGGTGGCTCTCGGGAGCCTAATCTCCTCAGGCGAAATTGGTGGTGGGCGCTCTGAGAGGACTCTATTCGCACCTAAACTCGCGATAGACCGATTCACTTCTTCAGTGTGGATCGCTGCAATGGCGGCTCGGTATGTAACTTCATCGTAAGGGTCCCGTTTGTATCCCTGAACCTCTCTCTCAAGGTCTCGTAAACCACGCCTGACATGTCGTGGTGGAGGAATTCGGTCCATGAGATGATTATTGGGATGATCCTCACGGTAGCAACCAACAAGATACTGTTTAGAGAAGGAGATTGTGATCACGTATTGGCATCAATTTTGTCTCCTGATGTAAGTGATCCTGGGCAGACATCAGAAGGCAACCTGTCGCGATGCGTAGAGCGGCATTTTGGCAGACCTGAACTTTGGACCAGTTTGTGTCACATAGATTATGTGTCCAAACTGGGGCTGCATAATCAGCGGCCGCTCGACCCACCGCTTTATAAGTAGCTAGCATGGTTTCTTTATCTTTGCCCCAGGTGCTACCAGCTAGAGCTTTTAGGATGTTGTTCCTACTGCGCATTTTATCACATACTGAAGCTGCATGATTCGCAGACGTCATCATGTTCTCTAGGTGAAGCCCGAGAATTTTGGGGTTTTTAACAGTAGGAACAGAATTGTTGCCAATACGTATATCAATCTCCCATCTGATGTCCTCCCACCAAGTGGTTAGAAAAGTCGCAGAGGATTTGGACGCAGAGATGGTGAGGTTTCGGCTTTGGAAAAATGCCTGTAATCGTCCTAGATAGCGATTAATTCGGAGGCGCATTTCATCCTTATCATTCCCTGTGGCGAGTACGGTGCAATCGTCAGTATAGGAAATCACCTCGATTCCTGCAGGTGGTGTGGGAAGGCCGGACATGTAGATGTTGAACAGAGTGGGGGAGAGTACCCCTCCCTGTGGAACACCTAATTTGATTTTCCTAAGCTTAGAACGTTTGCCTCGAAACTCGGTGAAGGCGTGCCGACCAGCTAGATAATTGGCAATCCAACGGATCTCTTGTGCAGGAAGATGCATATTCAACAGGTTTGCTAGGAGCATTGAATGATTGACCTTATCGAATGCACTTGATAGGTCTATTGCCACCAGAATAGTTCTGTGACAACGACTGCGTTGATTTAGCCCATCACGAATGCGTGTAGTGATCGCATCGAGGGCAGTGGTGGTACTATGCATCTTCCTGAAGCCATGCTGGTGAGGTTCTAGCTTCGCATGTGCAACAAGAGTGGGGTGAATAAGGGCCTCCAGCGTCTTTGCGACAGGAGAAAGTATCGTAATGGGGCGGTAGGATTCCCCGAGATTTGCGCTCTTCCCTGGCTTGAGACAGGGAACAATTCGACCTGTTTTCCAGATTTCAGGGATGGCAAGCGTGGACATCGACAAGTTAAAGGCGGCCGTGAGATACTCAATGGCTGGAAGGTCGAGATGTTTCAACATGGTCATCGAAATGCCATCTGGTCCGAGGGCCTTGGAGTTTTTAGCATTCTCGATGACTTTTTTAACCTGGTCCGCTGTAAAAGATGGTATGGTGTCAACATTCCGGCTGCGAATCCGTCTTCTAATTTTGCGCTTGAGGCCGTCAGACTTGGGATGTTCAATAAATTGTTTATTGAACAGGCTAGCACACTGAAGAGGATCGCAGGTTTTAGTGTTGCCAAATTCAATGGCGTTGTTGCCCTTTTCTTTCCGAGGATTGGAAAGGGCGCGGACGGTAGACCATAATTTGCTGACACCTTCATTGAGGTTACATTCATCGAGGTGCTGATTTCATTTCGCCCTCCTATAGTCTTTAACTTGTCGGTCAATTTCGGAGTTAAGCTCCTGAATTCTGGGATCATCAGGGTGAGCGCTTCTGATCTGATCACGTTCATCGGCTAATCTGGCGGCACTAGTGGGAAAGTTAGGCCGAACTTTCGGGATACGTCCTGCCGGAATAAAACGTGCCGCGGCTGTGGTAATGACGTTCCTAATATTTTTCTCGGCCTCATGAATGGTGATAGGTGATGTTAGCTCGATGAACTTCGCCGACGAGTAAGCTTTGAAACCATCCCAATCGGCTTTCTTGTGATTGACAAACGTTCGCTTCTCTGACTTAGTCATGTTCGCTGGTTTGTCAATCTTTATAATGATTGGGAGGTGATCTGATCTAAGGGTGGTACGTACTTCCCATCGGGAAGCAGCAATTAGGCTGGCACTGACAATAGTTATGTCAGGAGAACTACTGCAAGTGCCCACGACTCTAGTCGGCGAGTCTTCATTAAGTGAACAGAATTCTGAGGCGTCAAGTGATTCGGCGATAGTTATACCCCTGGCATTGTTGTTGAGGTCCGAATGCCAGAGCTCATGGTGCGCATTAAAGTCGCCAAGGATGACCCTGTGCTCTCCGGAAAGGAGAGGACCAATATCGAAACGATAGCCAGAAGGGCAACTAGAGTGAGGTGGTACATATATATTAAAAATTTCGATATTAGTACTCCCTGATGGAACTGAGATGGCTTGAATTTCCGCCGTACCGTCAGCAGCTACATCTAATACACAGTAATGTACGGACTTGTGTATTAGGAAGGCAAGTCCACCTCCAGGGTGAGAATCATCCGTGGCGGCCGGTCGATCTTTCCGCAGTATAACATATTCGCTATGGACGCTTAGAGACGAGTTTGCGTGAAGCAACGTCTCTTGGATGGCGGCGATGAGAATTCTGTTGGAACTCAAGAAGTGTGTGATCTCAGCGATTTTTCGGTGAATGCCATTACAGTTAAACTGTAATATAGATAGTGCAGTGAAAACTGCTGGAGGAGGAGGGCCAGGCGTAAGACTGGGTCTGGCATTCCTTATCATATTGTTTGGCGGTGTAGGGGGCAGTGGTGGGGAAGGTGGGCTGGGAGCAGCCCTGGGTTGCCCGTAATTTATACAACCTGGCGCAACATATGCTAAGGAGTGTTGACCTTGTCTTCGTAACCCTGAACACCTAAAGTGAACCCATTCCCTGCAGCAATTACACTGCACTGATCTGACATTCGAACCGATACGTTGGTTGCAGACACTACAAATCCATACCTCTGGGCCTGGATTTGTTTTAACACCGGCGCGAATTAGTAAAATTGAGAGCAGCCGCGCCGAGATGTAATGCTCCCAATATGACGAAAAAACACATACATCGTACCCACACATATACACAGACAAACACAACCTTCCTGCATCGAACCTTCAGGGCTCCTGCCGGGGCTCTTGCCAGGAAGGCATATTGGCAGCTTTTGGCCGTTTTGCAAAACAAAACGGGTGTGGTCCGCCCCGTAGAGGCAGTTGCCGTAAGACCACTGGGACGATAGTTCGTACATGAATATCAACGAGTCGCTCCAGTAGCTTAAGCATAGTTGAAGTGAGACTAATTGGCCTAAGATCGTTAGGTCGTGCGTGCGAGCTTCTGCCTGTCTTCGGAATAAACGTGACTCGCACCTCTCTCCATATGTGGGAAATATATACTAGACCAAGGCAGGCTGTAAGTATGTTTTCTATCCATGGATAGGTTATCTCTAAGCATTGCTGCAAGTCCGCAGGAATGATTCCATCAGGTCCAGCCGATTTAAAGGGCTCAAAACTAGAAATAGCCCATAATATCTTCGCACGAGATAGAATAGTTTCACTGTCACACGGGATTGTGATACTCGAGGGATCTTCAGGTGGGGATATTACCGAACTTCCCGGGAAATGAGCGCCCAGCAAACACTCAAAAGTTTCAATGCTCGAGGACGTCCACGATCCGTCTTCCTTTTGAAGGAAGCTGGGCGTAGATGGATTTGATGCCATCATTTTTCTAAATCTAGTGGTCTTGGAGGCCCCTTCGATACTTTGACAGAAGTTTTTCCATGCATTGCATTTAGCTGATCTTACCTCTTTTTTGAAAGAATTGAGATGTTTCTTATAGGAGGTCCAGTCTGACTCCATCCTCGAAGCTTTGGCTTTGTTAAAGCTCCTGCACACGACTCTTAGCTCGGAGATCTTGCTACTCCACCATGATAGTTTTCGCTTGCCAGGAAAAGAAGTGACAGGACACGATTCAGATACAGCTGCTCTCATAGCTGCCGTAAAAGTATTTACCATTTCATCCAGCTGTTGTTCATTGTCTGGCAGTTAGGTAGAGATGGCAACTCTTCAACGAGAGCATTTCTAGACCTAGACCAGTCGGTCCTTCTACGATTCACTGTGTACGGGATCGCGTCCGGGTGATCTGCTAGGCTAAATTGTAGATAGCGGTGATCCGAGAAAGAGTGCTCTGACGAGATTCTCCACTCTTCGATTAAATGAATTACATCCTCTGATGCTAAAGTACTTGAGATCTGACGATCAATAAATGACCGTTTATCTTACGATGGATCGTATAGTATATAGCGGCTCTAAATTGAATTAAAATTTTTATCTAGAGAATTCAAAAATGTTTAAATATTTTTTTTTTAATTGCATGCAGCTTCTCTGCCTCATCGGCGAGGCTTTCGAACATTCTGATCAAATATGCGGCGCTGTAGTAAATGTTCGTGGCAAAGTTGACAAAATTTGTAAGTATCCGAACAAAATTTCCGATTTTCATGGATTTGATTAATTAAAATTGCCTTTTTCGTTAACAGCAATTTGGACCGCTGATGGAAATAATGAGAAGGCCGCTCTCGAAATTGGACATAAATTGCGCGATGCATTGCGATTAGACAAAAATCAATTACAATATCAGTTACATAAAGACACAATGGTCAAACAAGGATCGACTGTGAAACCCACATATGTTCTGTAAGGGATATATAACCACACACACACATTTATTCGACTATTTAGTAATAACCACCCATGTCGCATTTTCTTTCGTTATTATATATTTATAAATTGAAAGTTAAAATGTGTTAATTGTTCGCTACCACTGAAGAAGAATCGACGAAAAATATGATGTTAAATGATCAGCAGAGAGATCGTTCAGAAAGGATTTTTATAACTATAATTTATTCCTCCCACTTTTTTTTCTCCCCTACATAAAACACAGATGGAAATATTGTCAATGGATACGTATTCTAAAAGAGAATTCGAAGTTAATATAACATCCAGCAAACTAAGGAGCATTGAAATTTCTGGCGAGATATAAAAATAACTTTCACAGTAACTTAATACTCGTAAATTACACTGCAATGTTTATGGAGCAAATATAAAAGTCGGCTTAAATGAATGTGCTGCCGCTGAGCGGTGAAATGACGCATGCGAAATTACTAAGATATTTGCAACATGTTCATTGTAATGTACTTGTCTTGTCATCGTAGTCTCGCCAAAATTTCTGTCCTATTTGCACTTTTTTTTTTTTTGGTAAATTTTGTTGTAACTTTATAAAATAATGGTTTTGCCCTTATGAATGAGTTTGTGTATTTAATTTTGATTATAATCTGTCCATAATACTAAATAAATGAAATATATTTGAATATAGATTATTTGCTGTGTAAAGAATGATTAAACAGTCCATAGCGTCACATAATTTCCAGATTTATTATCTGTAAACATATAAAACTGGAACTACCGAAAATCATGAACGATTGCAATGGGGGAGACATGTAAAACGAATGAATGATAATCGCATGTCAAAGAAGATGACGGGTGATGAACTCACAACGAATTGACGGAGCGAGGTAGCGTGGACAACCGAGAACTCGCTGGGAGAACTCTGTAGGTGAAGACGCCCACCTGCTACTGGGCTTCCGAAACTGGAGGACGAGGTCACGTAACCGCTAGAATTTGAGGTCTACGATTCAGGCGGCCGAAGCCCGACGTCGGGCTATCGTGCCACATAAAACGCCGAGCGCTGACAAGATTCTAGCAAAACTACTGAAGCAAACTGAATATAACTAGGTAATTCCGAAATAACCACTTTGTAGTGTAGTGTAGCTAAAATGTGAAAGAAAATCAAAATTGTTGACCGACAGCTGAGTATCGCTAATTACGTTTAGGCTACCCATCCATATATACGTTTCGTGGTCATAATAATCTCTACTGGCTGACTTATTGGTGTGTCATTTCCAACCAGTCAACCAAATAGATATCATACCGTTCATCATGAATACCCGAACACTTCTCAAATGCAACCGTTTTTGTCCCCTACTGAAAAATACTTCTTGGACGTAGGTAGTTTCTGCAATGAGCGACTCAAATGTTGTAGCAGCGCAGGGGGTATATTGAAAAGTGCACATTCATTACATTAAAAATAGTATGCATCCCGCCTTTCAAATGAAGATTTAAGAAGAAAGCTGCTTCGAAGGATTATTGCCATAACGCAAGTGGTGTTAGATGTAGCTGGGCAATCAAAAATATGGTCCACATCGGGTGGATGGGTTCTACAAATCAGGGCAGGTGTTGGCGATTTTATTACCTATTCGAGGCAAATATGAGTTTGGTCGTAGGCACAGTCCGGAGCAGAGTTGATCGAGCGTAGTGTGGGTCGCTCTATGTAACTGCAATTCAACAAGAGAGATGGCTGGTGGTTTGGTGATAAGTAGTAAGCACCTGAGCGGACTGGCCTTGATTTGTACAGACTTTCGGGAATTCACGCTCCCAGTGGACTTAGTCATGGTGGCATACGGCATGACCGTTTTCTCCTCTTCTTTCGGATCTTTAGACATACGCCTGTCGGCATGAATAGTGACACAACTCAAAATCATCAATTTTTACAGTAGAGCAAAAACAAATTTCGCATGATTTTAAAGTGTGAAAAACTGGGGCCCTATCATGTAATTCGAAACGAAAACGAAAGTGCCGACACTTTCGTATTCGATTCGAAAGCAATTTGGTATCATGTAACCACTGCCATCTAGATAGACAGGCCGAACTGCAGAAATTTGTTCGTCTACAAGTGGACAAAGTGCGTTCGTGACCAGTGACAGTTGACATTTGTAAAGCCCACAACCTCCAGTGCTTCTGAACCCAAAAGTTTAAATATGCCGAGCGTTTATTACGAAACAAATGTTATGGTTTGCTTTAATGTGTTTTTGATGTGCAAGTGGTAAAATAGAATACATCAACATCGTACTTACCATATTTATCTCAAAAATCAACGCACTGGCATGTGTATATCATAGCAAGTCACACGAAATGACAGGCTGACAGCCACTGATATTTGGATTGTGGACAATTTGTGGATTGTACTGAGCGGTACTTTGGCAGTACTAAGCGCGGACCATGACCAAACATGGCACTACTAGTGTTGCATGACCACTGACAGATCAGCTGATAATCCGGCCTGTCTATCTAGATGGCAGTGATGTAACTCGTTCGTTTCGAGTAATTGGTATTGCCTCATGAATTAGGCCAAATTCCCTTCATGTACTAGAATGAATCGACTAACGTAGTAGACCATGTCATATGACACAAAGTCAAATTTAATGTTTTTGCGTTTCAGATTACTTTCTAGTGTTTCGGTGTAAAAAAGAAGTTAAATTACATTATAAAATATAGCATTTTTGTCGTATTCAATTAAAAAAAGTGAAATAGTGACGGAAAAAAGACGGGAAATTGTTCGAGTCGCAAATGGGATTCGAACACGCGCTCGAATTTAGTGTATCGGGTCAGATGGGAGACAACGCGCCCCACATCGTCACGACGAAAATTTAGGATGTGCGAACAAATCGATTAATTTCGTTAAAGCATTTAGATGCGATTTTTTTAATTGTGGGCTTTTGTATTGAAATAAATTGAAAATTCAAACGAAAAATGTAAAATTATATGTGCGTTTTTTAACTCTATGTAAATAAAGTGTACCTAAATATTCATATACGAAAACTTTTATTTTTAGTAATCTTTAAATTTCATCTATGCATTCTGAAAAGAAATCCATTTTTTTCTAAACCGAAGATGTTCAATTCATATTTTCCTCCTTGGTAGCTTAGAAATTACTCGACGATTCCGGGAATACAAAATTTTTCTATTCGTCTTTACAAAATATATAAATGCATTATTTTAAGGAAAACTCATAGTCTTTGTCTTAAGAAGTCCGTTACACTAGTTTTTGTGCTAAAGACTCAACCTTCGCTTAAAACAAAACACATAAACGATTGCTTTTCGAGAGTACCCTACCTTTCGAAGGCATTTTCGATGCAATCGTCCATATTCTCAAACGCTTTCGAATTACATGATAGGGGATTTTCGATTCGTATGCTCGAAAGACGAAAGTCCTATTACTTTCGAATAGAAGCTATTCGTTTTCGAGTTACATGATACCACTTTAGCCATTTCGAAAGCAATTCCTTTCGAATCGAATTACATGATAGGGCCCCTGGTTAAGTGTGTGATTGAATTTATTTATTGTTTTTACAAAGTTCTTACCTTAACTATTACTTGAGAGAAAATAAAAAAAAATGTAGGTAAATTATAGTTGTGTCGTTTTTTTTTGCTGAAAATGAATCAATTTTTGATATTGTGTCGTTTTTGCATAGGAACCACGACGAGTAATAATTTAATCAGAATTTAAAGGGAATAAAAAAATATTTCTAATGATGAGGGATTATTCCTATGAGTTAACTAAAGACAGACAGTCGTCTTTTTTCCTTTCATTAATAAGTAATTTGCTGTTGTACGCTTTCGTTAAATTGAAATTTCTTCCCTGATTACGCGTATACATTGTCGGACAATAACTTGCCGGAATTTTTTTTCATTGTATGAATATTTATAATGAAATGTTAATCTAAGAAATTTGGTCCAAAATATGGACATCGAACGGCAAAAATCCTACTTCGGATTTTTTTTTTATTATGGTTGGGGATGGTCACCAGATGAGGGGCATCAAAAGTCCCAACCGATTGGGGGTCCGCAACATTTTAAGGTTAACATTGAGTCGCTCCGGTCAAGGACCCCCATTACCCCCCCCCCCCCCATTTAAATTTGTCAAAACGGCATGTCCATAACTCCCCCAAAATTGGAGGAGAGTGCTTAATTTTGATTTGTTGCGATTGGAGGTCATAGTCACCCCACCCACCAAAAATCAGCTCATTCGGATAAAAACAAAGGGTATCTCCCATACAAAGTGACACATCAGGAGTTTGTTCTACGTACTACTCATTTTATGAATTGTAGAACAAAGTTATTTTGAGTCACTTTGTATGGGAGACTCCGGACTCAGGACTATGACCTCCAATCCCAACAAACCAAAATTTAGCACTCTGCTCTAATTTTGGGGGGAGTTATGGATATGCCGTTTTGACAAATTTAAATGGAGGGATAATTGGGGTCCTTGCCCGGAGCGACTCAATCTTTACCTTAAAATGATCTTGAACTTATTGTGAATACTAACACAAAATTTTACGGCTGAACTAGTATTCTTTCAAAAGTTATGGAGCTTTTAAAAAAGGTTTAAGATAAAAAAGATAATTTTATGTAGTTTTTTTCGCCGTTTTTTCTTCGTTTTCGTTTTTTTCTGTATCTCCTACTGTTTTTGAAATAATCGCAAAAAAAAACTAAAAAAACGCCCCCTTCCCCCCTTTTTTTTAAGGTTGTGGACCACCAATCGGTTGGGACTTTTAATGTCATCATCTGGGGACCATCCCCAAGCATAATTCAAAAAAAATTCCGATGTAGGATTTCTGCCGACCAAATATGCCATTTTTCTTAGACTATGTGAAGGGTTTTTCTTTTTCGTATTTTATTATTTGTTTTGCTGAGTTGGATTTTGTTACCCTCGCTGTCCTTAGTAAAAAGATCCGAGTTAGTCACTCAAGTCCTTTAAATCATAAAAGTCTTGATGTGACATTTCATTTACATTATAGTGTAATCCACGTTTCTTGGCACTTCGTCACTTTCACTAGAAGGATTTTCTTCGTATTCAGGGTCAGCTTCCGAATCGTCAAATGGTGAAGTAGACCGATTTGATAAAGAATCAAAAGGGTCTTAAAACTGGTTGTGAAGACGATGCGGAATACCATTAATTTCATGAATGGAAGAACTGGGCTGACCTCGAGACATCTGTAATTGATTATTATCATTATAATATCACCGAAGAACAAACTACGTTACAAAAGCAATTTCATAAAGAGCTGCGTGGTTTGTAATAAATTTGTACCCATTCTTACCGCATTTACTTTCATGAACTTTAAAACAATCAAAATTAAAAGAAAAGCGCTTAGCGTGAGATTGTGACAGAAAAATACACAAAAAATACAAAGAAAATAATATGAAATATAACTGTAACATTTTGATGCCCAGAATAGTTTTTATTATACAATGTAACGGCCACACAACTCATTTTTATGATATTTCATACTATTAATAATAAAAAATCCCTCACCTTTGGAAAAATTATTGAAAAAGACCTGAAATACTACAGATAAACTAAATAGATTTTCGGATTCGGCATGAAATATTTATGTACTGTTTTTCAAGTAAAACGACAATTCTTTAACGATCGTTGAGGACAACAAAGATGTGACACTATTCCCGCTTAAGAATATTCATTCATAGTGGTGTTAATAGTGCCACCCGTTGTTTTCTAGTAAAAACTATATAAACCATTTGTTCGTGAGTTTTAGGGATTAAAATTCATGAATTTTGAAGTGAAGCTATGAATGAATATCATTGAGCGAGAATAGTGTCACATCTTTGTTATCCTCAATCTGCGATCGTTAAAGAATCGTTGTTTTACTTGCGAAACAGTAAATATTTCACGGCAAATCTAGAAATTTGATTGGCTTATGTGCCGAATTTCAGATTTTTTTCAATGATTTTGCCAAAAATGAGTATTCTTTTATTATTAATACATACAGTGCGTACTCGTTAATCCGGACTATTGAAAACCAGGGTCGATCCGGACTACGGAGGAATTCGGACTAGTGGAAGCCTTTAATTTGCTCTAAATTGCTCTAAATGGACGAATTTAATAAAATTGTTCGAAGAATCTGTTTTCTATTTTCGAAGAATTTCACTCTGTTATTCTAGATTTTGTTTTTTCCAAGAACAAAGAAAACTGTTTCTATTTTGGACGATAATATCACTGTTATTATGAGAAAAAAGTCAGATTCGGATAAGAGAAGCTCTTGAAATTCGGACTACAGAGTGTACAATGTAATCTTTGAGGTGATCCGGATTACTGGAAATTCGAGGTTTCGAGGCTTCGGATTATCGAGTACGCACTGTAGTATGAAAAATCATAATAATTGAGTTGTGTGACCTTGTTTAATAAAGACTCTGGGCGTCAAAATGTATTTTTTTTGTATTTATTGTGTATTTTGTTGTCACATTGTCACGCTGAGCGATTTTCTTTTATTTTTGATGGTTTTAAAGTTCATGCAAGTAAATGCGGTGATAATGGGTTCAAATTTATTAAAAACCACGCAGCTCTTTATGATATTGCATTTGTAAGGTATTTTGGTCTTCGGTGATATTATAATGATAATAAATCAATTGCAGAAGTCTCAAGGTCAGTCCAGCTCTTCCATTCCTGAAACGGTCTTCCGCATCGTCTTCACAATCAGGTTTGAAAGACCCTTTTGAGTTTTTATCAAATCGGCCAACTTCACCATTCGACAATACAGACGCTGACCCTGAATACTAAGAAAATCCTTCTAGTTAAAGTGACGATGACGGTTTTTTTTGACGAGTTTTGGTCAGATCAGGGAGATAACTCTTCTTCAAGTAACCTGGAGGATAGTTATGAAAGTGAATGTATCATTATCAATCCTGGTAGTGGTAGGAAAACATTACTTCAAACTAGCGAAATGAAATGATAAGAGTTTGTAAATTGTTTTTTAATAGTCTAGTACAGATAGCTCAAAACCCAAACATCCAAAAAGAAAAGAAATTTTTGATGCCAAATTGTTGAATACACTGCCCAATATATGCAGAAGAAAGTTACACTAATTTGCGCCATGGGTTAAGGGGGGAGGGGGTTGCAAAGGGGAGAAAATTCAGTTTTTTGCAAATATCTGGAAAATTATGAATCTGACCTTAAAATGTCCTGAGAACGAAACAAACTAAACAAAATTACCTTTGTAATGATATATAGCACTCTAGACGTTTTCTCGGAAAATTATACCCTAGACCCAAAAGTATATAGAGAATTTCCATTTTTTGAGTTTTACATTTCGCACTGTAACTTTTGATAGAATAGACCTAGGGTGACAGGATCTTGTTCATTATATTACTTACAAAATTTATTTGGTTTGTACCAAAAATTGAAGTGCTCCGACCATTGACGCCCCCCTCACTCCTCCTAACATTTTTCAAAAAAGCTTGCCCGTAGCTTCTTTTCAAATTGAGCCAACCAGATCAAATTTGGTGGGGTGCCTAGTCTCAGCCCCATTATGCTCCTTACCAAAAATTATTACCATCCGATCAAAACTAAGGGTACCCCCATACAAAGTGAAACAAAATTCTAACAAATTTCACATTTTTTCACTTCTAAATTCTATCTAAAATGGAAAAATAACATTTATCTCTTAGAACGTCATTATAACAGTTAATTGTAGTCTTCTAAATGTATATTCAAAAGTTTGTACTAGAGCGTGCCTTACAAGTACGAAAAATCGGGTTTTAAGGGTGCTAGTACACGTTACTCGATATATTCGGAAATAGCCTTAGAACTAGTACCAATGACCTTCAAATCCAATTTGTTGGTCGGAGCACTCTAATTTTTGGTTCAAATCAAGTAAATTAAGTTGGTAATATAATGAACAAGATCCTGTCACCCTAGGTCTATTCTATCAAGAGTTACAGTGTGAAATGTAAAACTCAAAAAATGGAAATTCTCTATATACTTATGGGTCTAGGGTATAATTTTCCGAGAAAACGTCTAGACTGTTATATATCATTACAAAGGTAATTTTGTGTAGTTTGTTTCGTTCTCAGGACATTTTAAGGTCAGATTCCTAGTTTTCCAGATATTTGCAAAAAGCTGAATTTTCTCCCCTTTGCAACCCCCTCCCCCCTTAACCCATGGCGCAAATTAGTGTAACTTTCTTCTGCATATATTGGGCAGTGTATTCAACAATTTGGCATCAAAAATTTCTTTTCTTTTTGGATGTTTGGGTTTGGGGCTATTTTGAACCTATTGTACTGGACTATAAGAACACTTTTGGAAATAACGATAGGCATATTCGCACTGTTATTGAAAAGGAAACGAATGTTTTTACAGACGATAAAAGAGGAAAACAGCACCACAAAAAAGTAGACGAAAATATGAAAATCGCTGTACGTGAGCATACTAAGTCCATTCTTAGAATAGAAAGTCATTACACTCGCGCCAACTTCTCTTGAGAGCATATTTTCGGCGAAAAATGCTCCTCTGATCTGTTCAGGGACTACAAAAAATGCAAGAAGAGAGAAATGAGCCAGTTGCGGATTTCACGATGTAGCTATAGCCGAACTTTTCGCAATTTATTCAACATTTCCTTTTTCTCCCCAAAAAAAGGATTTATGCATTTTATGTCAGCAATTTTTAAATTTATTTAGATAATGGAGAATTAAAAAAAAAGGTGGATAAAAAAATTTAGGTAGACTATCAAAAGACGAAGACGAGAAAAAAATGTCGCAGAAGTTTTTCGTTGCAAAGTCTTTCGTGGAATATACACTCCCAATCAATAGGATAGTTCCACTTGTAAAATGGCTGTATCTCGGTAAGTGATAACGGTATTTTCTTAAAACTTGGTGACAATATTTTCAGTATCCTGCTTGTTCTTTGCATAACATAAGGTCTCAAATCCGGAATCCCGTTAGGATTTTCTTACGATAATTCTTAAAAACAGTACAAATATTGAAGTCAATAGGATAGTTCCAGTGGAAATAAAAAATCAAATAACGGTACGAAAGGATAATTTTACTTTAAAAAATGTAGCTGGTAATAAGCAGAACTTTATTCAAGTAATTTAAGCTCAAAAAGTTATTCTGGGATAGAATTGTATAGGTTTTAATGGTAAATTAAATTAGTTTCACCCCAAGCTCCTCTAAACGTTAGCAGAAGATCTTCAGTGTACTTAAACTATAGTCTAACGGTATAGATCTTCCTTGTCATTCATCCCCACACATTTTTGATGGTATTTAGATCTAAGAAGCATGGGAGGTCTTTCCAAAACCTTGATAAGTTGGTCTTGAAACCAATCTTTAATCAGTCTTGGTCCATGATTGACGCCATTATCTTGTTAAAATCTTAAAGATGTTGCATGGAAAATGTCGGTAATTTTAAAAATTATATTTCCCTATAATATTTTAGTAAGAATGGACGTTGTGAATACCCATAATTTCCACAAGCTCAATAGTTCCACATCGCGATATTCAACCCCATACATCGGCATTTCTTACTCTGAGTGATTGTCTACAAAATTAATTTCTTTTTGCTCAAATCGTGGAAATAATACCTAAATCCATCTGAACCGACGAGATTTAATCTTTTCCGTCAGTAAAAATAACGCGTTTGACCAATCCATACAGTTTCTATATTAGGGTTGAATATCTTGGTATGGAACTATTGAGCTTTTTTAAATTAGAGGTATTCAGAGCACCCAGGGTTTTAAAGATATTCTTCCTAATGTGTTGCCTAAAACTTCCGACATTTTCCATACCATTCCTATAAGATTTTAACAAGATAATGGCACCAATTATGATGCAAGGCTGATAAAATATTGATTTCAAGACCAACTAATCAAGGTTATGGAAATACCTTCATACTTCCTAAATCTAAATATCATCAAAAATGTGTGGGAATGAATGACAAGGAAGATCTATACCGTTAGACGATAGTTTAAAAACACTGAAGCTCTTTGGCGAACGTTGAGAGGAGCCTTGGACGAAATCAGCTTAATTTGCCGTTAAAAACTATACAATTCTATCCCAGATTAACTTTTTGAGCTCAAATTACTTAAATGAAGTTCTACTTATTACCAGTTACATTTCTCGGAGTAAAATTATCCTTTCGTACCGTTATTTAATGTTTTATTTCCACTGGAACTATCCTATTGACTTCACCATTTGTACTGTTTTTAAGAATTCTCGTAAGGAAATCCTAACGGGACTCCGGATTTGAGACCTTCTATTATTGAAAGAACCAGCAGGCTACTGAAAATATTGTCACCAAGTTTGAAGAAAATACCGTTATCACTTACCGAGTTACAGCCATTTTTCAAGTGGAACTATCCTATTGATTGGGAGTGTATTTTTGACAAAGTGACAGAAAAATAGTAAAAAATGCAAAAGACATAATATGAAATATAAGTGTACTCTACATTTTGAGATATAGATTTCCAGATTCGGCACAAAAAAATATTGTTTTTCCGGTCAAACGACAACTTTGTATCGACCGCACGTTGAGTACAAAAAGATGTGACACTATTCACGCTCAATAATATTCATTCATTCGGCATCAATAGTGTCACATGTCGGTTTCTAGCGAAAACTATACTAAATATTTATTCGTGAGTTTTACAGGATAAAATTCATGAATTTTACTATCTGTTAGTACCATAATCTCAAAAGTGAAAAATTTCGAGTTGTGTCACTATTCTTGCCGGAAGGCGATATATATTAAGACTAGCTGGCGAGGAAGCCGTTGGAAGCGTACGTGTTAATCCTGCCCATAACCCGAGCCTCGAAGGATAGTTAGGAAGAATGGCCGATGCGCATATACCTAGCTATTTTGTGGAATGAGGGCCACTCGACCCGAGTCAAATTGCTGACTAGTAAACGGAAGGAGCCGCCCAGAAGTGAAAAACAACGCTTCCAGCCGGGCGGGTAGTGAAAGGTCAAACGAACCTGCGAAATCTTGTGTTTGCCCTCCTTTAGGAGCATGGTGCGTTGACGGCTACCGTGTGTTGTCGCGACATGCACGTCAGAATTTAGCATTACAGCCCATTCACATTACGGGCGATGCGATCCGATAAGAAGCGAAAAGCTTCCCATCGCAAGAAAACAAATTTCTTAGCATTTAAATGGGAGCCAGCACGAACCTGCTTTTACCATTCAGACTGGTTGCGATGCGACGTCGGATTGCGCGATGAGGAGCTTTTGCATGACGAAAAAGCGTGCCTTTTCAGCAGCTGAAATGCGCATTGCTGCCCATGAAATCGTCTACCAGCGATATGCCGGATGTGATTTGTGTTTGGATCGGCTTCGTAGTCGCATGGTGTATTGTATGTATGTCCATATAAATGGAGGGTTGGTTTCGTGTTGTTTGGCGCTCATAGGGAGATATGAACATGAGATGCATGATTTGTGTTCAGATCGGCTGCCATTACCATGTGATTTTTTTTTATATACATGTACATAAATATGTGTCGGATGTTCATATGTATAGTGTTATAGATTTGTAGATATTAAATGAATGGATGGTCGTAGGTAATGTAATAATTAGAGGTACGGAAATTTCGCAAATAAAAAACAGGAATTTCGCATAAACTGAACTGAACTTCGCTGAAATTCCCATAAAAACCTAATTTTGCACATTTGTTGTTGTTGTTCATATAACTCTAGACATTCTTTATATTTACAGTGAAACGTGTGTTTAAATCACGTGGAGAAGAAAACCTGCAGAAAACAGTTCATTTATCGAGCCTCTAAGTAAAGAGCTTGTTCGGTGTTCGGTCAGCCATTGTGCTCGTGATTCAGCAAACTCCCTTCATTTACCAATTTCTCTCTTCTCATTAACGGAAAACTTCTGACAAATCAATCTGAGATGAAAAATGATCTCAAAAACTACTTTTTCGTACAAAATTAACATTAAACGAGTACCCATTTATGGGAATAAATAACACTGCTGAGCGTGATGGTAATCTCATTACCTCAACAAAAAAACAGGTAAGATCTTGGAAATAGGATGTCACTAACACATCCTGCGGCCTAAGTCCAATGTTGGATTGTCGCGCCTGTTATTTATTTTTTTTTACCATTTTGGGGCGAGCAACCCTAATTTTTTTCTTGTTTTTAACATCAATTTTGGAATCAGCGACCCAAATTTAGGGGAAATTTTGATGAGGCAATTTCATTAACATTGGCCTGAAACTTTTGCGCGAAGTCGTAACGGTTCTCTAGATATTCATGTCAAAGTTTGACTTTTCTACGAAGCCAGTTAAGTAATTTGATAAGGATATTTCCGCTTTACACACTGGGGAAAGTGTTCGATGCCATCAAATTTACGTTTTAATTTTAATGAAAAGTCGAAATATATTTGCTAGCAAGAATATTGTAAAATTTGTCAGACATGGAGGCAAATGAAATTTAAAATATTATTTTGGGTGCAATGCTATCGATTCACATCAATATGTAGTAAAATACCCCCAATTTCCCATTAAAAACTGAACTACCCCATCTAAATGTCAAACTTTGACATTGAATATCTGGAGAACCGTTACGATTTTGCGAAAAAGGACAATTTATACCAAATCCAAATGCCGCCAAAATATCCATGCGTCCATGTGTTGCATAAATTCAATCAGCAAAAGCTGCAATCCCGGGGTGGGATTTCCGAAGGAGAATTCTCTGGACGGAGAAATCCCCTTCGTAACAGCATATGGATAAAATCATTGGAGGCCCAAACAGTTAAAAGGCCTCAGATGATCCTTATAAATGACACCCTATATATGTCCCTTATAGAGCGTCAGATTCGACGTGGATGTAATTGTTTCTTTATGAACATCATTTTCGTCTCACAGCCGGTGACAGTACGGAGTGGAGTATTTTGACTGTATATGCCTCGATGTGTCCATATGGGTGCAGCATAGTTCACCAAAGGGCGACCAAATGTTGCCAGCATCGTTTCTTTATCCGTACCAGTAGTTGCGTGTTGTACTCCTGATGGAAGAAAGTTGGTGAAGAAGGCGGCGAAAGATTTAGGCGCTGAGAGTTTAAAATTTTTACTTGTGAAAAGCTGTGGAACTCAACCTAATTGACCATTTCAGGAATGTCGTTGCCGGCACGATTGTCCGTCGTCAAGCCTTGGCCGACTGATGGTTGACCTCCAATTGTCTTGGTCACGCATCCTTGTCCTCCAATCGTCGGCGTATGAAATGGAGGTCCTGACATATATAGATAAGATTCAAAAGGGGAATGAGATAATACAACCCCCTCTCTATCAGGGCATGTTTTATTTTTCGGAGATTGAATTTCCCGTTTCTAAACTCAGTGCGCGGCCGGAAAGAAAATGATTTGTGAGCTTGATGTAGATTGGAGTTTTGCAGATCTGTCAGTATTTTTTCTCCTTTGACCAGGGTCGTACTTTGTTCCTGAATCTGTATCAAAAACTTTGTCACATCAAGAGCCACAAGGCTGGTTACGTACATAAGCAATATCTACACTGACCCAAAAAAAAACTGGCATCGCTAGCTGTCATTTAACATCTCAACTAGCTACCAAATGGAATCTGATAATCTAAATTTCACTTTGGAGCTTTTCTTTAAATTTAATTATGAAAATCTAACCCTGTGCGTTTTAAATAATTATTATTATTAGGCCATTCAAGAATTATACAATTTCAGAACATGACAACTGTCAATGCGAGAACAAAGACAGAATTTTAGCTAATGTCGCTCTGGTGGCTTCTGACTACCTCATGCTGAATAATGCATCTTCGCTGTCGTTGGGCAATCTTCACGTGTTTCTTGGCTGTCGAACACGGCGTCTTGCATTGGCTCTTCTTCTTCGAAGGGTGTGCCCTAGCCTTTTATAGAAGTGACTATCATACCCTGGCCTGGGATATTAAGCAGATCTTCATTCGAAATAATCTCCAGCCAGCGGATTTGTAGGTGCACCCTAGACCACCGGAATTTCCGTTTCAACTCTGTCAGCTTGAGGTACGTTTCCCTCTGCCGATCAAATGCACTTGCAGGTCCAAAGCTGTTTTTTAATAACTCAAAAAAGTCTTATTTCCATATTTGCATCTGCCGTTCTTCGGATACATTACCGGATGGTCTGTAGTAAAAGATTTGTCAATTAATGGCCTAATCAGCTTGAGCATGGTACCAATTTGAAAAGAGGACTCAAGCGTTGAGTTCTCAGCACGACTTTTTGTAGTGACCAGCAATCTGCTCTGTATTGAGTCATCAGCAGCAGAATTGTTTTGTTCCTTAACTCTCACTCATTTTCTACATTGTGAATCGCTGCAATTGCGGTATCGATTCCCCCCGGTAATTTCACCGTGGTAAATATCTAATGGCCGAAAAAAATATGGAGCTTATGGAATTCCCCAGCATTTGCGACATGTTCCACATCAGTAAGTATGCCTTTCCATTGAGAAAATCGCAGCAGACAAAAATTTCATTCTCATTTCGCCCGAGGCCTATCCAAACATTTAAGAGTCTAAAACGAACGCGCAATATCAAAGATCCTATACACAAAATTTTAGCTAAATCGAGTCAGTAGATTATGGCCGCGCACACACGATCAATCCATGGATCGACCGTGTGTGTTGCGGCGTAAGAGCAGAAATGCATTAAGAACACACGCGCAGTAGAAATTGAAAGTAATCGTAAATAAATAGAAGCATTTAATAAATTCTAGTCTGATTAACTCGATGATATAAAATTTTATTACTTTTAAATATTTTTGCCTATATTTACATTAGAATAAAAAAAAAATCACAAGTTTAATTTACTGTCACAAAAAAAAAGACTACAGTGCTATAATCTCAAACATTTTTCGTCTAAGATCATTACGTCGACTCTCCTCTAACGCCTGCGCAATAATAATCATATGCCTTTTCGGATCCACATAATCCAATTCTTCAAACATCTTAAATAAACCGTACACTTTACTCTTAAAATCTCTGGGAAACTGTGCATCCAATTCATCCATATCGCCCTCCTTCAAACCCAAATTGCGTCCAAATTCTCGCCACATTCGGCCAATCTCGCCGGCTATCAATTTATAGACTGCCTCTCGCTTTTTACAATCCAACTGACCGATCGCTGCTGTTGGCGTGGTGGAAATTCTCAACTTGCTAATGTTAATATTATCGTCGATAAGTCTTCGGGGCGTTGTGATGTCCTTGATACGTTCGGATGCATAAATGTTACCTTCGGCCACGGGGCTTTCCAAATGGTCGCTTGTGTTAAAGTTTCTGAGCTGTTTCAGCAGTTCGGTGTCACAAAGGTTTGAACAAATTTTCTCCAATGGTTCAACGTTGCCTTCCCACAAACAATCGCGTTGCTGTAGTACGTCAATTAGACACTGAATTGTGCTGATGCGAGTGAAAAGACGGGTGGAATTGATTTCGCTACGAAAGAGATTCTTCAGATTGAACATTTGTTCTTGCGAGATTGATTTGTGACATAGCTGCTGTATGAATGGATCTAGTGGTCGTTGGGCAAACATGATGATCTGGAAGGAATCACAAATAAAAGGTCAACTCTTTGTAAGAAAAATTATTAAATAATAAAAAACTAAGTTGAAAATGTAACTTTGATGACAATCACCAGCAAAGGCACGACTGGATGATCAATAAATGCAAGATGCCATAATTTCGTGTAGTTCGCCCTCTGCCTGGGCTGCTAACCCAAGGTTATAGACGCAAGCAACTCACTATGGCTGTGGTCCCAGGCTGATGCGCTTCATAAGTGTAGCAATCTACTAGCTAACTCGGGTCATTTTGTGGCTTTCGCTTTAGCCAGAAAACTACATGGCACAATTACACATCGAAATGGTCATATACCTGCTGTATGCATGCAACTTTTCCGAAACCAATGTTGGGCACACACTAAAAACTCTCCCAGTCCAGTGTTCTATCACCCGCGATGGTTATTCTGATATGCAAGAACAAGGACAATGACAACCCGCAGTCCTCATCAGTCCCAATCCTTGTTTTTACAGGATTGGGAAAGCCCTTTACGAAGATCATTAGGACTTGTACTTCGTAATTGATTCCTGGTATATGGCCGAGAATGCAGAATTTCTTGATAACTTTTTATAGAATCCGTCTCAGTTGTTTTCAGCAATGTGAACATCTGAGGGTGGTGTCAAACTAGAAAAGGGTTCACTAGTAAACATCTGGAAGCCATCCCCGTTAGCTTTGTTTGTGTAAGTTTTCTTGATGGAATGAGCTTATTTAGACAGCATATCCAGCGTTAAGAGTATTGAAGGAGAATATTTTCTGATCCGCAAAAAAAGCGGTTAGGGATCAGAACGGCAGGACTGTTTGTCCTGTATATACACTGCCTGTCATAACTATAGCCGCACCATAAAACAAACTGATCCTTGGAAGTTGAAATATAATACAGTTATTCCACATACTATAAAGTAAAGAGATATTAAAAAGAGAAATAATTTCACAAAATTTTTCCTTTTATTTCCAATCGTTATTCTTCTATAAAGGAAAATCTGAAATTCCAGTTTTTCATAACTATAGCCGCACGGTTTTTCGAGTTTTTTGCTAATTGACCGATAAACTGTTTCTTTTACATAGAAAACTCTTCCAAATTGTGTTTTTGTTTATGCATTTTACGTAATAATGTTTCCTAAAGATTTTCTGTCTACTTTTGTTAAAGGAGATGCCACCTCCGTAACAATTCTTACATTTCAACCCCCTTGAAGTGTAATGATTGGTGGGAAATGATGAAACATCTTGCTACAATTTCCGTTATGTGCCATGTCTTGTGTATTAAAACAAAAAAAGTGTATGATCAGGATATTCCAGAGAAGTTTTTACTGTATTAGAAGTGGTTACATCAACTTTTAAATGCATAAACAACCCAGCTTAACACTATTAAATAACTCTGTCCAAAATTTGTATTCAGATCTATGAAAATCTAGCAAGTGCTCATTAAAATTATTGGCCAGGATAGTCTACCAATAGAACACTTGATTTCGTTATTTCCGGCATAGGAAAAATTTCATAGGATTGTCCTGATAATAAACTGCTTGCATTTTACACAGAAGATAGGACACATAACGGATTTTGAGGCAAGAGATTGCATCATCTCTCACCCGTCGCAGTAGTTAAAGTTGGTTCCAATGTTACAAATGCTAGGGAGGGGGCCTCCCATTGATCCAAATTAGACAGGGAAACTTGGAGAAACATTATTACGTAAAATTTATAAAAAAAACACGATTTCAGAGAGTTTTCTATGTAGTGGCAGCGGTTATCGATGCTAAGAAGTTAAAAAGCAAAAAACTCGAAAAACTTTTAAAATTATTTCGTGAAAAATACACAAAACAATCTCTCAGAATCTATTTTATTCGAAAAGAATCTCTTCCGTTGATAATTGCCTCAATCTCTGCGTTTGAATCAGTTTTTGCCATAATAATTCCAAGTGCGGCTATAGTTATGACGGACCGAAAGCCTAATTTTTCCTTTATAGAGAAATAACGGTGGGTGTCCCGCGACTCTTGGTACATACGATAATGGGTGATAGTACAGCTCATTTGGGTACAATTAATGTTCTACATGACCCCTCTATCTTTAACCGTTATAAACTTATAGCATTTTTTTTTAATAGTGTCAGAAACCTGGACCTGCAGAGCAAAATCACTATTTGCTACACTCCCAAATATTTGATCCGAGATTTGACTTTACTTTCTGAAACTCCACAAAATTCTACATAAAATAACTGTTTTGCCAATTAAATAATTTAAAACCCTACCCAGATACAACCATTCAAACTTTTAAAAAATTCGAAAATTGATTTTTCATTGAAAATTTAAATTGTAAAATCGTAACGGTACTTTGAACTGACAAATGTGCAAAGTTGATAAAAGTTGCCTCATAATGTTAGCTTTCGAACGACATATAAAAATTAGGGTCTTAGGATTTGAAAAATTGCATATCTTAAGGTCCCTCTAGATTAGCAGCCAAATGGCTGCTGTCATTCCGTCCAAACATGCCGCCATTTGGCTGTGCGTCCAGTTTTGATATTCAATATGGCAACTCAATGAACCGCTTTGACTACCGCTTCTCAAATTCAAAGTGACAATTTTCCAACTTTTGTTCGTTCTTTTGTGTGAAAATGAATAATTCTTGAATGGCCGTGTAATAATACAAACGCGCAGAGCCCGATTTTGATAATTGAATTTAAAAAAATCACCAAAATGAAATTTTGGTTACGTCATTTTCTGTCTACATTTGGCTGCTAGTGTGGATGCTAAGGGGCAGCCAAATGGCTGCACGCGATGCCAGTTTTTGGACGCGCAGCCATTTGGCTGCTAATCTAGAGGGACCTTTACGTGTTAAAGAGAAAAAAACGCGGTTCCAAGAGAAAACCAAAGTAAACATTTCCACAATTTTTATACTAGTTTTATTTCGTAAAAAAGATTTTTTTTAGTAAAAAACAAAAAAAACACGTAACTGAGGTTAATTTTGGGCGCGGCCGAATTTTGATACTCTTCACTCTTCTCGGGCTAATATTTTTTTCCGGTGACTTATGTTTAATCCCCCCATTTTTTCACTTCCGTTATCACATAGTTTCGTTACCTCGATAAAACATATTTGCGTGAGGTTTGGTTAGAATAACTGCACAAACGAAAAAAAAACTTTTTTTGGTGGGAGGAGGGATGGCTCCATAACACGAATACATATATGTATTTGTTTTTGCAATGTGTCTTCATAGAAAGTACAAAAAATATGTAAAAAAACAAATATATTCGCACTATGGGGGCATCCCCCCTCCCACCAAAAAAAGTGTTTTTTCGGTTTGTGCAGTTATTCTAACCAAACCTCACGCAAATATGTTTTATCGAGGTAACGAAACTATGTGAAAATGGAAGTGAAAGAATGGGGGGGGGGGGATTAAACATAAGTCATAAGTACACCGGAAAAAAATATTAGCCCGAGAAGAGTGAAGGGTATCAAAATTTCGGCCGCGCCCGAAATTAACCTCGGTTAAGTGTTTTTTTTTTGTTTTTTACTAAAAAAAACTTTTTTACTAAATAAAACTCGTATAAAAATTGTGTAAATGTTTACTTCGGTTTTCTCTTGGAACCACGTTTTTTTCTCTTTAACACGTAAGATATGCAATTTTTCAAATCCTAAGACCCTAATTTTTATATGTCGTTCGAAAGCTAACATTATGAGGCAACTTTTATCAACTTTGTTCAAAGTACCGTTACGATTTTACAATTTAAATTTTCAATGAAAAATCAATTTTCGAATTTCTTAAAAGTTTGAATGGTTGTATCTGGGTAGGGTTTTAAATTATTTAATTGGCAAAACACTTATTTGATGTAGAATTTTGTGGAGTTTCAGAAAGTAAAGTCAAATCTCGGATCAAATATTCGGGAGTGTGGCAAATAGTGATTTCGCTCGGCAAGTCGAGGTTTCTGACACTATTAACAAAAAATGCTATAACTTTATAACGGTTAAAGATAGAGGGGTCATGTAGAACATTAATTGTACCCAAATGAGCTGTACTATCACCCATTATCGTATGTACCAAGAGTCGTGGGACACCCTGTATAATTTGTGAGTCCACAGCAGGCAATGGAGGTGGCAGGTGAACTCGTGAAAGGCCCAATGATGCAAATCGGTTTCTCGTCATTAAGGGTGCATGGTTTTGATTTAAACCCGCACGAAGTAATAGTGTTTAAGGCAGTTGGGCCGTCAAGAACGGCTGTTCGAGGATAACAATCCGAATGAATGACACAAATCTCTCTTGTTTTGCCCTAACTCCATGAGGAGCAGACATATAACTTCCTAGTCGCAAAAAAAATGGCAGCTCTGGCTGTTAACTTTTTGGTCGCAGTGCCCACAACCGAGTAAGGTCCATAATAGTCCATTATTTAGGTAAACCGATGAAAACAATGTTTTGACGTAGCTTAGTTGCTTTAAGTTTACTGAACCTTCCATAGTTCAGGTTTTAACCCCTATGCGATTCTTGCAACACGCAAAGCCGAACGTCATTATGTAAATGAATGTGAAATGGTGGGAGAACAGAACATCCAGGGCTATTGCTAAGGTAAATTATTTTCACTCTCCAAAGGGGACCCAATAACTTTGCTAAAAAAGTAGCTTGATTGGGAATTCGAATTCACAAGGAACCAATGTACTCTAAGGCCCCATTATACTTACTCCCCACCAAAAAACAAATCAATCCGATGAAAATTAAGGGTAAATTCTGTACAAAGTTACCGAGCGTGATTTTGTTTTATTTATCTTAAGTGGGCGATTACTATAAAATCAAACAGTGGAGCTTTTCTTACACGTCTCCTTTGGGAAGCATGATAATTGACCAAATGGGCACGGGCACAGACCTAATTTTGATGCCATATCAAACATTTACTAATAGAGAAAATGGACCACGATTCAAAAAGAGTGGCAAATTTAAGACATGAAAATGAGACAGTACCAATGTAGTTGAAATTCAAAAAGCAAACACCAGTTATAGCTCAACTATCTCTGAGCTAACGGTTCGTGAGCGTGAGTTTAAAAATGAGGGCCGTCAATAAATAATTCTTCATTATTTGTGTATTTCCCTCTGGTTGATGACCATTTAAGAAGGGTATGTCCCCAATGCCTCTTCTATCTTTTGATGGTGGTGACTATCTTTTTTTGTCAGAGTTGTGGGAAGTTATTTCCAGTTGGGGTATACGTAAAATGAGCCGTGCTGTAGATACTGATTCACGAAAATTTGCAGCTTGATCTTTAAAAAAACAAAATTTCCAAGGAGGCGTTAGATTCTTCAAACTTCGCAAAGAGGGCATGGACTGAAAAATGTTGAGAGCCACTGGGCGGCTAGTATGTCAAAAATTGTTTGAAGTTCGGTATAGGGTTGTTTTTCCTTTATGATTAAAAGGGACTTTTGAATCGGAAGGGGTCTTAATAGTTCTATCAGCGATCACGGAGAAACAGCACAAAAAAAATCAGCTCAATTGCCGATTTTTGTTCTTGACTTATTGGTAAAAAATCAATTTTGAGGAAAATGGTCTTTTGTACAAAAGTGCCCTTCGTTTTTCAAGACTAGTGCAAGACTATGTTTAGTAACTACATAGATGGGGAGTTATACTGATTTATATGCAAAAAATCACTTAATTTGTAGGGGAGCTAGGTGATTTCTTGGTCCCACCCTTTTCATATTTAACACACAGAAAGAACTTACTACACACACCATAAGTGAACAGTTTAAAGTTTATAACTCTATTCTAACAAAAGTTATGAAGCAATATAAATGTCCCACAGGACGAAGCACTGTCTTAGACGACCAAAAGCACTCAGTGTTTCGCTGTAACGGTTCTTTCGATTAAGAAAGAACCGCTAAAAATATGTTCCCAAAAGAACAATGCATGTATTTTGAGATATTTGAAATTTCCTTATTTTACCAATTTGCTGTTGCTTCCTCTGAATCATGTTTGTCAGAAGAGGTCAATACTGTACACATAGCACGCCCCTCTCCTTTAAGCAAAGAACATCCCAATAAAGATCCCCTTTAAAAAAAAACTACCAGATTAATGCCCAAACACTACCTCTCTAAACAGGGTGCAAAGGCTTCGAGAGAGATGTTCAATTGACTACCATTTTCCAGCGTTTTAAGATTTAAGGGACTATCTAATCGATAAAATAAATTTCGCAGGTTTCGCCTTGTAAAAGTCTTTCGGCAAAACATGAAACCACGTTGCTGTCGGGCTTCCCAACATTGGGGATCATCATCCCCAATATGGTACGATAGCCCGACGTCGGGCTTTGACCGCCTGAATCGTTGACCTCCAATTGTCGCGTTTACGTGAACTACTCCTCCTTCCTCCTTGGAAGCCCAGAAGCTGCTGGGCGTCCTCATCTACTGAGTTCTCCCAGCGAGCTTTCGGTCGTCCACGCAACCTCACTCCGTCAATTAGTTGTGCGTTCATCACTTTCTTTGGCATGCAATTATCGTCCATTCGTTGTACATGCCCCGCCCATTGCTATCGTATAAGTTTCAGGATTTTTGATACTTCCACCTCATGGTGCAATTGATACAACCTGATAATTTCGTCGGTTTCGTTGGCGTCCTTTGAAAAATTACAACACAGGTAGTTGAAGTTGTCTACATACTCGATATTAAGGTCCCCACTTGTGATGCTTGAATATACTGGCGTCCTTGTTTTTGATTGCATCTTGGCCTCTGTTTTGGTTCCGTTGATATGTCCATGAAGAAGGCTTTCGGCACTACTCAATCTTCGAGACATGATAATTGTGTACTAATTGTGTCGACTTGATGAGTAGCGTTCCGCTGCTGCCCATATTCATGGCTCAAATTACATACTCCAAAGCTAGGTTAAACAGAGTCGGTGCCAGTCCATCGCCCTGCTTGAGTCCGATGCGAGTTTCGAATAGATTAGTAAGTCTATTTTGCACTCTGACCTGTGAGCCGAAATAAAATTATGTTGTACAGCGCACTACGGTCGATACTGTCGTATGCTTGCTTAAAGTGGACAAACATTTGGTACACATCGATGTTGTACTCCCAGCACTTTTGAAGTAATAGCTTCACAGTAAAGAGCTGATCGGTTGTTGATCGACCAGGTCTGAACCCGCCTTGATATTCGTCAATAATTTGTTATGCGTACGGATTAATTTTCTTTTTCAGAATTTTTGATAAAATCTTAGAAGTCGTACAAACTAATGATGTGTCTCTGTAATTTTCACATTTCAACCTCGTCGTTCCATATTTTGAGCAGTAGCGCATGTACCTTGGCTATGGCTAGGCACATTCCACCGTGTTTCAGCAGTTCTGCTGGAATCTCGTCAACGCCCGTCGCTTTATCACGTTGATGCGATTGTTGATTAGTTTGTACGCCTGTCTATTCTTCTTACTGCCTAATCTTTGGTTTATTTACTGTAACTGCTCGTCAAAGTGTTTGCTTTTCTTACGTCTAATTAACTTATTAGATACTCACCGAAGTTCATTGTTCGTTGTGTGTATTGGCGATAGGCTTAATTTTTCGACTCATTCGAGGTCCTGCATTCGTTGTCGAACCAGTCTGTTCGTCTACGCCGGGCTTTATACCCCACAACCTCCTCTGCAACTCCTTTGATGCTATCTTTGAGGCCCTTCCAGAACTCGTGAACGCCTAAATTGCTGTTGCTATTAAGCATGGGCGACAGTTTTTCCTCAAGGGCGGTAGTGTACACGGCCGCTATGGCATCATTGATCAAATTGTCAACCTCGAAGATCTTGGCATGGTTGATTCTTGTTAGGTGCACTGAAGAGATTCTGTAGCTGTAGGTCGTCTTCCTCAAATAATGATTGGAGTCGCAGTTGGCTCCTTGATAGGATCGGACGTCTAAGACTTCGAAGCCCAAGTGCGTGATCGATCTGGTTCACAGCTTATTAATATGGAGATTTTCAGGTCTGCTTATGGATGCGTCAATGAGGGAAACATGTAGAGCTTATGACCAGATTCCTGGCGCTCGCGAAGTCGATAAGTCGCTGGCCGTTGTTGCCATCATCATGGAGGTTGTGACCTCCAGTAGTTTCCCTATGCCAGTTTTCGTTTCCGACTTTGGCGTTGAAGCCTCCCAGTAGTAGCTTAACGTGATGGAAGAGTCGAAGAATCGTTTCTAGGTGGGGTATAGACTTTGTCCTTAATCGCGTCTTCTTTTACTTCTGTATGGGTATGCACATTGATGAGCCAGAGATAAGCGAAACGGATCTTGATATGGATCGCACATAGCCGCTCGTTGATGGGTTTAAAGACGATAAGGTGATCATTGAGCTGCTTACTCACGATGAAAGCTACTCCAAACTCCTTGTTGCCCTCCTATTTACCAATCGTAAAAATAGTTTGCGAATTGCGGTCGCTAATTTCGCTTTTGAGCCATTTGGTTTCCTGGATTGCAACTATGCTCAGTTTGTATTTATCTAGCTGATCCAGGAGAGCCCTTAAGGCCCCCGATCTATTCAGGGAGCGTACATTCCAGGATCAGAGCCGGCTCTACTATATGTGCAGACTGTGCACTTGAACAGGGCGCCAACCGAAAGGGGCGCCAAATTCACAAATTCATTATGCCTTTAACATCAAGACTTCCTTTAATGACAACTGCATGATGATCACATCAATTCTTTTCTCTGTTGTATATCATTTATTAATACATATTCATATTGATTGATACGTCGTCCACGTATTGTACATATTAAGCGAACTAGAACTGATTTAATTATTATATAAGGGTGTGTTTTCCCTAAGATCCGCTGTTATCGCGGCTCAAGAAATTACAGAGAAACTCCATTAACAACCAAAATCAATTCACATGCTAATCGTATTCCATTCCATTTGACCGACCCATCGATACAGTCGCTACTCGTGAAACCTTGAAAGACACATCTTCAAACTTTTCCGCATTGTATCTACGCGAGAAGAAGAGCGAGAGACGTGTTTTCATCCGTTCGCGTTCAAAAATGCTTCGCATATCTCGTACTTGTGCATCACTGCAAACATGCTCCAATTAATCCATACACTTCATATGCGGGATGGGCGCCCTATGGGCGCTAGTTTCATAGATTGTATGCTTGGCAGAAGTGAAGAGTTGTGCACTGCAGCAATTGTGCACATAAGAAATTGTTGTAGCGTACACCCCTATATTCTTCAAAAGAGGGGAATAGCTGCTTTGCAGGCTCGTTGTAGGTGAGATGTGCGTATTCACTTGATGGCTCATTCTCGTAGTCTCAGGTCTCAGCTCGTGCTACATGTTTCAATTTTTTGAGAGTGGACGATAGAGGAGTTTTGTAGGATGAATATTGTATAGTTTGTAGGAAGAGATTTCACCGCGTAATATTTTCTGTGCAATCCATATTAATCGCAGGATAGACCTCGAGAGTGACATGTTTGTCGGCTACGATTTTCTCAATGAAAATGTATGTATGTATGGTCGTGGAATATGTGGCAAGTTCAGTGGAATTCCATACGCTACATTTGATGTATTTTTTTCCATTTCCCGGTCATTTCATCGTGAAAAATATCTAATGACCGGGGTATCGAAAATACTTAAACTGGCTGAGAAAAATAATGGGATATAGCTTATGGAATTCTCCAGCATTTCTTACACGTCCACTGAAGTAAGTACATTTTCATTGAGAAAATCGCAGCGGATAAAAATTTCACTCTCGGGTCCTATTTTGCGCTTTAGATTGATTAATTACATTTCCTCTGCGGTGCGGATTTCAATTTCATTTTCGGTGCCAACGGTTTTTATCGTATTCTGCATTTTAAAGTGAAAAGCGAACCATGTAGGTAGGAATTAAAAAGAAAGTTGTCAGGAGTGGATAATATAAACAATTATTTTGCAAAACATATTTGGGCCTTGTATATTTTCTTTAAAATAAATTTTCTGTCGAAATCTGATATCATACACGATTCATCTGCCGGCCATAGTGACTTGACGATCGGTTAAATACCGGCTCTAAGAATTACTATTTTATCACAAAATCTAGTGATCGGTCGCATAAAGCCACAAAATGACCCTGGCAGATTACTGCATTCCATTCCTGATTAATATACAGGGTGTCGGGAAACTGCCGCATAAACGCACCGGATTGCTATTCCTCATGTGATTTCCAGCAAAAAAGTTTCATTGAACATACTCCCAATTCTTAACCCTTTAGCTGCCACAGGCATTTGAAGATTTAAAAAAAACATCATTTTCTTGTTCTTCTAGCGGTGCAGAAAGGTGTGAAACCGCTGCGCATCTATGTGGTTACGAGTTATGGTTCGTCAATGTTTGTGTCCATGAGGTCAAGGGACAAAAACATAGCTGCTACGATAGGGTTTTCCCCACAGTGATATAGGGGTGTAGTGTATTGTAGTGTATACCTCATAGTGTATACCACGTAATATTAAGTAGTGTAGTGTATTAATTATCTTGTAGTGTATATGTAATATAAAACACGCGACAGAAATAGCCCGCGCCAAGCAATAAGGTATCCCATATCCGAAAATAGGAAGAACAACAAACAGACGAAAATAGTAAATAGTATGCAAGTCCATCCATTCGTTCTGTTTTGCAATCCGATATGCAGTCTGTATGCATATGACTGGAAATGTGCATATGACTTGAGTGTCCGCGTTTGAGACATTGAAGGTCAGTTAATTTCTGAAAAACTTTTCCCATGAGAACCGAGAAATTGCTTGACGCGCACTTTTTCCTTAGGCTTAAGTAATAATGTAATTTAGTATAAATAGCGTTAAGTTTTGTAAATAAAATATCAGTCTTTTACTATAAACACGAATAGGCAGATCTCTGCCGCAGTTTTTATTCTAGACAGATCTCGTTTAGCAGTTGCCAGCTGCTTGCCTAATTAGTGGCAGTTAAATATGGTAAGTTCGGCAGTTAACCTACTGCATGCCTTCTAACGGCAGAACAAAGGTATATTTCGGCAGTTTGTGCCTATTAAAGAGCGGTAGACAGCTGCTCTCCAAATCTCTGTCTAAGATCTGATTTGTCCTTTCTTTGACATGTGGAAATAATCGAACATATCACATGGCGATCCTGCCAGGAGTGGAAAATTAAGTAATGGTCAATCCGGGAAGAATCATAACAATAATAATCATAAAGCGTCAACTTTCAATATAAAAATAATTGAATTCAAAGATGGGATACCAAACTATATAAAAATAAAAACAAACAATAAAATATTAACGTTCATGATAGATACAGGAGCAGATATTTCATTATGTAAACTTAACAACGGAATAGATCAGTGTACAATAAACGAAAATGAGTCATGCAAATTAACGGGTATAACTAAAGAATACACCAGAACAATTGGTTCCACAAATTTAAAAATACAACTTGATAATGAAAATCTTTATTTTAAAATTCAAGTCTTCTCTTCATTACCGTAACTCCTAGTGGAGCATGGTGCGTTGATGACTACCGTGTGTAGTCATCAACGTTACAAAGACAAATGAATTCGGAGTGTGATACGGTTGTCAGCCATACCACTTCCTAGTCGCATTGTTAGTTTATTATTCTACGATAAGAATATTTCTTATCATCTTCTTCTGAATAATAAACTTGCGACGAGTCGTGCCGAGTTTGGAAACTCGTTTCTCTATGAGTGTATATTTCACAGAGTGGCGACCGAACGATCACAGCCACAGAGCACGATTAAAATTCAAGTAGTCGACAACAACTTTCCAATTCTAACAGACGGTATACTAGGAAGAGACTTCTTTCAAAAATATTTAGCCAAAATCGATTATGAAACATATACTTTCTCTTTTTCAACCAATAAAAATTCCTATATAATTCCCATAAATACGAAAATTTTTCAAATAAGAATTCCACCAAGAACTGAGATAGTTCATCCAATCGATACCAAAATATCCGAAGACAGTCTTGTATGCGGAAAGCAAATAACTGAAAAATTATTTGTCGCAAATTGTATAATACCAGCAAAAGGTATTAAACACATAAAACTCCTAAACACCTCCGATGAGGAAATCGTAATAAAACATATTGAATTAGATACAATACCCATTAGGCACTTTCAATTTAAGAAGTATAGCAAAAACAAACAAAATGAAAAATGGTCAAAATTAAATAAACTTTTAAAAATTGGTACAGAAGATACAGAATCTACCAATTCTATTAAAACCATTTGTAAGGAATTTCAAGACATTTTTCACTTAGAAGGCGAAAAATTAACATCAAATAACTTTTACAGACAACACTTGAGTACTACTGACCAAACACCAGTATACATAAAAAACTACAGATTACCACATTCTCAAACCACCGAGATACACAAACAAGTTCAAGATCTGATAAACAGCGATATAGTAGAACCATCTACCAGTCCTTATAACTCTCCAATGTTAATCGTACCAAAAAGATCCAACAGCGACACTAAAAAATGGAGATTAGTAGTTGACTATAGACAACTCAATAAAAAATTAGTAAACGACAAGTTTCCTTTAACTCGACTAGACGACGTACTAGATCGAATTGGAAGAGCAAAGTATTTCTCAACCCTTGATTTATCGAACTCTTTCCATCAAATTGAGTTAAACAAACAATCTCGTCCATTAACAGCATTCTCAACCAACAACGGTCACTATCAATTTAAACGTTTACCGTTCGGACTAAAAATATCATCCAACAGCTTCCAACGCATGTTGACAATCGCTCTAGCTGGTCTCGACTCTAACGCATTTCTTTACGTAGACGATATTATCGTATTCGGATGTTCATTGAAACACCACAATGCTAATTTAATTGAAACATTCAATCGACTGCGTAAATACAATCTTAAATTAAATCCCGAAAAATGCAATTTTCTAAAACCCGAAGTAGTATACCTTGGACACCTTATAACCAAAAACGGAGTAACAGCAGACCCCGACAAGTGTAAAGTAGTTCACAACTACCCTGTACCAACGAATGCCGATGAAGTTCGAAAATTCGTCGCATTCTGTAATTATTACAGACGATTCGTAAAAGATTTTGCCGCCATTGCTAAACCCTTAAACAATCTCTTGAAAAAGAATCAAAAATTCATTTGGAACCTACAATGTCAAAACTCGTTTGAACAACTCAAAAATTCTATTACTAGTCCACCAATATTACAATACCCAGAATTCGATAACGAATTCATTCTAACAACTGATGCCTCAGATTACGCCTTAGGAGCAGTGCTATCTCAAGGTGAAATAGGGCAAGATCTACCAATATCATTCGCAAGTAGATCTTTAACTAAAACTGAATTGAACAAACCCATAATTGAAAAAGAACTTCTCGCAATTCATTGGGGAATAAATCATTTCAGACCATATTTATACGGTCACAAATTTACAGTTGTCACTGACCACCGCCCTCTCGTATCTCTCTTCGTAAATAAAAACCCATCACCAAAACTAACCAGAATCCGATTAGACTTAATGGATTATAATTTTGATATTGTATTCAAACAAGGGAAAATGAATACTAATTCTGACGCTCTATCAAGAATTAAACTTGATTCAAATTCATTAAAAGAAATGATTCCCAAAAATATGAATGTTATTACACGCAGCCATAACAAAAAATTGAATAATGACTATGTGACCACACAGAATATGAATACTACTAAGCCTACTAATGAGCCTGATCAACTCTATATGTGGCAAGGTACTTCCATTTCTGATGTTAGAAATTTGCCGTATTAAAATTCGAGCAAAATACAGGGGACGCCCATACCAAAAATAATAAATGTTTGCCAAAAATAAATATCAATGGGAAAGATATCGTTGTAGAATTTAGCGAAAATCCTCACCGAGACTTAGGTCAGGTACTGGAGAAGCTAATATTCAAATTACAACATTGTGGAATACACAAGCTAGCATTATCAACAACTGATAAAGTATTCAACCACATAACAATCAAAGAATTGATTGATTCTTATAATAAAATACATGCATGTATAGTTAAAACAAATAGGCAAACCAATGTAAAAATTATATTATTCAATACTCCCAAGACAGTCGAAAAAGTAACTGATCAACTAAGGTTAATTAGTGAATATCACGACTCTATTCACGGAGGTCACACCGGAATTAGGAGAACCATTGCAAAACTAAAACAAAAATACATCTGGAAAAAGATGAACAAAATGGTAAAAGAATATGTGAATAAATGCGAATCATGCTGCAAAAATAAAACAATCCGACATACCAAAGAAAAATTTGTAATAACTGACACTCCATCAAAGTGTTTCGAGATAGTTTCAATTGATACAATTGGACCTTTACGAATATCAGATGGATACAGATACATAGTCACAGCACAATGCGAACTATCCAAATATATAATAGCAAAACCTACCTGCACCAAGGAAGCAGATGAAATAGCCAGAACTATAGTCGAAGAAATCATTCTTAACTATGGACATTTCAAAACAATAAAAACAGACATGGGAACAGAATACGTCAACCAATTATTTTCTAGTATTTGTAAATTACTGAATATTCAACACGTTACATCAACCCCATACCACCATGAAACCTTAGGCTCAGTAGAACGCAACCATAGAGTCCTAAATGAATATCTACTATCTTTTTGTGAAAATTTTAATTGGCATACCTTACTACCATACTATTCATTCGCATACAACACGACACCACACTCTGACACTGACTACACACCATTTGAATTAGTATTTGGTCATATTGCAAATCTTCCAAATGAAACCAGTAATAATATACCATTCTACAATTATGACAGTTATGTATCTGTACTCAAAACCAAATTGAAAAATGCTCAAGAAACAGCAAAAGATAAACTTGTTAAAGCAAAAGAAATAAGACAGAACAGTAGCGAAGATAAATCAAACATTGTAAACTTCAAAAATGGAGATTTAGTATACGTAAAGAATGAAAATAAAAAGAAAAATGAAAGCCCATACAAAGGCCCATTTACAATAATAGAAAGACAAGGCATAAATTCTCTTATAAGAATAGATAATAAAAACAAATTGATACATAATAATAGGTTAAAAAAATATAGTTAATCAAAAAAAAAAAAAAAAAATATAACTAAAAATTTCTCTTTACATTCAAAATTTTTCTTAAAGGGCGAAGGTGTAGTGTATTGTAGTGTATACCTCATAGTGTATACCACGTAATATTAAGTAGTGTAGTGTATTAATTATCTTGTAGTGTATATGTAATATAAAACACGCGACAGAAATAGCCCGCGCCAAGCAATAAGGTATCCCATATCCGAAAATAGGAAGAACAACAAACAGACGAAAATAGTAAATAGTATGCAAGTCCATCCATTCGTTCTGTTTTGCAATCCGATATGCAGTCTGTATGCATATGACTGGAAATGTGCATATGACTTGAGTGTTCGCGTTTGAGACATTGAAGGTCAGTTAATTTCTGAAAAACTTTTCCCATGAGAACCGAGAAATTGCTTGACGCGCACTTTTTCCTTAGGCTTAAGTAATAATGTAATTTAGTATAAATAGCGTTAAGTTTTGTAAATAAAATATCAGTCTTTTACTATAAACACGAATAGGCAGATCTCTGCCGCAGTTTTTATTCTAGACAGATCTCGTTTAGCAGTTGCCAGCTGCTTGCCTAATTAGTGGCAGTTAAATATGGTAAGTTCGGCAGTTAACCTACTGCATGCCTTCTAACGGCAGAACAAAGGTATATTTCGGCAGTTTGTGCCTATTAAAGAGCGGTAGACAGCTGCTCTCCAAATCTCTGTCTAAGGTCTGATTTGTCCTTTCTTTGACATGTGGAAATAATCGAACATATCACAGGGGCACAGAGACACAGGCAAACACAACCTTCCTGCATCGAACCTACTACCAGGGCTCTTGCCAGGAAGGCATATTGGCAGCTTTTGGCCGTTTTGTAAAAAACGGGTGTGGTCCGTGCCGGAGAGGCAGTTGCCGTAGACCACATCATTTTCATGTTTGACTAAAACCTCAATATCTCAAAAGCTAGACTAGCTAGAATAGCAAAATAAGATGATTATTACAGCCAGAGTTTTCCGCACTTAAGGTATTAATTAGAAATAACGAAACTAGAATAAAATGATGTAACAAAGAAATGATCATTAGACTACATATGCGCAAATTTTTTAAAGAATCGTACGAGCACCTCACCTTGGCAGAAGTTGGAGAAAATTGAGATGGAAAAATAGATTGTTTTTGGGTCAAATGACAAAAAATTTAGTTTGAAGCCAAACCTCATATCCGATTTGAGTGCGGTTAGTTTTATTTTTTAAGTAAATTTGTTGGCTGTAATAATCATCTTAATTTGCTATTCTAATTAGTCGAGCTTTTGATATATTGAGGTTTTAGTCGTACAAAAAAATGATTTTTTTTTCAAAATCTTCAAACGCCTGTAACAGCTAAAGGGTAAAGAATTGGGGGTATGTTCATTACAACTTTATTTGCCAAAAATCACATGGAGAAACACAATCTGGAGCGTTTATGCGGCAGTTTCCGGACATCCTGTGTAGAAGGGCGACTTTTTAGTATATGAACAGGGCGCCATAATACCTAGGACCGGCGCTGTCCAGGATCCGAAAGAGTAATCAGTTGTTCGTTTGCGGGGTCGTCGTCGTTGTTTTTTTATCCGTCCAATCCAAGGCTTTTGTTTCATGTTTCTTGGCTTGAAGCTTTTTTATTAGGATGAGTTGTCGGCACATCGCCAAACCATGATGTTTAACCGCTGAAGGAAGGCCATCAAGAAGATGCTGCTTTTGCGGTTGATTTAATTGTTTCCACCTATCACGTTAAGTAACCTGAGACGCTGAAGATGTTAATACAGCACAGGCGCAACAGATGATTCTTTACTCTTCAGGAATTACCATAAGTCTATCGGGGAGGTAGCTCCATCAGGAAGGGTGTATTCAGTTGGCTGATAGTGAGCTGAAGTCTTTCTACATATTACCCTGTTTCAAATTACTGAATCGAAGGCTGCGGAAAAGTTCTGGTTGTTAACCCTTTCCGGGGCAAAATAAAAACAGCTTAATTATCAAGAAACTGTGTCCAGTTTCACATATATATCTTTAAGCTAAGTAAAAAAAAAACTAAAAAAAAATGTTTTCATTGAAGGATTGTTTGCAAGGACGTGGTATATTTTTTATACCACTGCCCATTTTACTGAGAGTGGTAACTTTAGAAGCATGTTTTATTGCCACTCATTCGGAGTGGAACATTGCACAAGGAACACTTCCACTTCGTTCTACGCTGATGATTCGAAACACTGACGCCAGTCAATTCATTCGGAGGATCGACAGAAACATTTTTGGTCCAGGTGGGAGTAGATTGAGGTCGTACTGACCGCACGTTCGACAAGGGTATTTCATCGCTCTAATCAAAATTGTTTCTGGAAGCCTTATTTATCTGTATAATTATTTTATTATTATTATTTTAGCGTTCTGTCTCCCGTGTACGTGGACTGAGGCGAACCTCCTTCCTCTGAGTCACTTTCATAATTGACAATATCAAGGGAGTCACCATCAGAAATAATATCAACATAATCCTCATGATCTTCTATCAAAAATTGCAGTATTTCAACATCAGTGAGATTTCTCTTTTCATTTTCTGCTTTTCCTGAAAAATTTTTCTTCAGATGAATTTTCATTGTAATGGGCACTGGTATACATTTTATACCACGTCCTTGTAATGCTAATACCAACCTTGTACTGAACCTCTCACTGAAACTAATGAAAATAAATAAATTTTCACTCTTTCGGACACAGATTCTTTCACTTTTCATGCTATTGCGAGTACTTTCCTCACTAGAACAAACGAATCAAATAAACAGTCACATTCTCCGATGTAACGGTTCGAAAAAACCTAAGGCCGCTATTACATAGTCATATTTATATTATAATATGTATGTCATATGCCTAAGCCTACTCGATTCATTCAGTATAATTTTTTAGACGTGCAGGAAGCGAAATCAAGTAGGCTTAGGGATATGATAATATCTATTATAATATATATTACCAATATATGACTATGTAATAGCGGCCTAAAAGTCGAATTCGAAAAAAAAACAGCAAAATTCGTTGCAGTGATAAGGGCCTATAGCATAGAATAACATGGTATTAAAAGTATACCAGTGCCCCTATTACCCAGGAAAAAAATTTAAAATGTGGTATAAAAAGTATACCACCGGAAAGAGTTAAGCATTAGGTGGTTCCCAATGTACTGTACTTATCTTCTTCTTCTTCATTCTCCTTGACTTAACAGTCGGTTGTCTAAGCATGGAAGCTTGTATTGACAGGTAAGATTGGCCATTTGGCGGTGTTCATTTAGTTTTTGAAATATATTTGTTAAAAGCACAAATCATTGTAACTTTAAAATTTTAGTCGCATTAAATAAGTACCGAAATTTTTAGGTTATGAGATAACCTTTTAAACATGTGGTTATGAAAATTCTTTGTCTAAATCATTTTTGAAAATACTGTTACACAGTACTGTTACGAGAACAGTTAATGTTAACTGTTATGAATCACATTTTTAATTATCATGATTATAAATTATGTATAAATTTCACGTTTTGAGTTTTTATCTATCCATTAGGTATATTAATTCGCGTATATTTCGTTTTATAATTTGATTAACATCACTTTTGTTATTATGTACTAATTTTCAATTATCACTTTATCAATTTTATACGATATGATATGAGTCCCCGTCTCGCCATCCGACCAGGATGGGAGCTGATAGAAGACACTCTGTACTTATCGATGTAAGGTGTTCAACGCTGTACGTCGGGTCATGGTATTGCAAACGGATTGAAATACAGGTCCAAATAAGATGTCAATCTCTACAACCTGGGGCTTCGGTGGCTCAGTGGTAGATATGACACTCTATCTCTGAGTTGCCGGAGCGTGGGTTCGAATCCCACTGTGACCCATGGATGTTTGTGTTGTTCATAAAATGCTCCTACGTCAGCCGATTCATCGATGTAAATCGTCCCGGAGCTACCCGTTGTCACAACCGCCAGGAGCTGCCAAAATCCACTTCGATTCAAGAGAGAAAAAATATCTCTTCAATAAGCTGCACGTGATCTCTGAAACGATTTCAAAAGTGAAACAAGAACGAAACTTCCGTAATAGACCAATAACTTCATTTCGAAACTATAGCCCAAAGTTCCGATAAGCCATAGAAATGCATGAATGCAGGTGTCCAGTATAATGAAAGCGGGCTATAGTTATGGTTTCAGGTGTCTAGTTAATGCTGGACGCCAGACTCAATTTGTTAAAGTACAGTTAAGTCCTGATAGGCGGGAAGATTTCAATATCCAGGGCACAAAATTTGATGATAGCATTTCATTAATGTTGGTCTAAAACGATCGAAACTGCAATCCATTTTTGGCGAAATCGTAACGGTTCTCCAGATATTCAAATCCTCGGATGGCACAGAGGAAGAGCAGGACATGTCCCCAGAAAGTCGACGTCTGGTCACCCTGCACGAATAAAAGATTTGATGACCCCAAATACGGTACAGGGCTAATGGCCAACGATTGATTAGATGCGTCTAAACAAAAATGATGCAATCACAGACTAGTCAAAGACTTGGAAAAAGTTTATCCCCTTTCTGTGATTCACATATGTACATATTTCGCGGGAATTCCCAAGCTATGAACTTTTCGTTCTCGTGTTTATTTACAAGATACGACATAAAGCTGAGATAAATAATTAAAAATCTAAATCTTAACCACTTATACATCATACTAATTAATACCAATGATACTAACCGTAGTTTGTGTTAGGGAATCATAAATGATAGATTTCACGAGAAATCAAGGATTAAACTTTAACAGAAGGACAACAGAACCAGAACTAAAGCAATAAAAAAATGTAACAGCTGTCAAAAAATGGGGAAACGTAAATGTAAAAGACTACTCACGAGTGTAGTAGTAGATGAGAACTGCTGCGTTCATGTTCATGCATGCATGTGAACATTTGCTGAAATCAGTGGGATGAATATAAAAATTACAAGCTTGATGGTTGAAATACATTTCCCGCGTCAGCATCAGCATCGGCATCAGCAGAAAAATTTCAATTTAGAACACACGCATTTGCCTTTGATGACCCACATTGACAGCAGTAGCAGCGGCATAGTTGAAATAGATTGGATGCGTCAGCATAGAGACATCGGCATCAGCAGAAAAATTTCAATTTAGAACACACGCATTTGCCTTTATGACCCACATTGACAGCAGCAGCAGCGGCATAGTTGAAATAGATAGGATGCATCAGCAGAGACATCGGCATCAGCAGAAAAATTTCAATTTAGAACACACGTATTTGCCTTTGATGACCCACATTGACAGCAGCAGCAGCGGCATAAGCATTTTTTCTGCTTCTGTCAATGTGGGTCATCAAAAGCAAATGCGTGTGGTCTAAATTGAAATTTTTCTGCTGATGCCGATGCCTCTGCCGATGCTGATGCTGACGCGGGAAATGTATTTCAACCATGACACATATCCAAATCATTATGACGATAATCCGCCATAATGATATGAAAGTTCGAAATTGAGGTGACATATTAGGTGTGTTTTTTTGGTTATCCCGTGCAGGTTTGGGTAACGAAACTCCATATAAAAAAAATGACAGCTGACGCACCTGTCATTTTTTTTATATGGAGTTTCGTTACCCAAACCTGCACGGGATAACCAAAAAAACACACCTATTAGGTGTGTTTTTTTTGGTTATCCCGTGTAGGTTTGGGTAACGAAACTCCATATAAAAAAAATGACAGCTGACGCACCTGTCATTTTTTTTATATGAAGTTTCGTTACCCAAACCTGCACGGGATAACCAAAAAAACACACCTATTATTTTCGTCATTAGAATTTGTCATTTACTTTTGACGTTTGTGTAAATGATGAAAATGTGCCTAACAACAGCGCTATTTTGATGAATATTCTGTTTAATAATTTAAAGGCACACTTTTCTTGAAGAATTTGAATAGAAACGTGTAATGAATGAGTGTATTCACGCACAAGTGAGCGGACTAAAATTTTGACACAAATTCTACTTACATCACTCTCCACCAGAAGGCACTCAGTGTTTGCGGTATGTAGCGCAGTGTCCTCTACTTAGCGCACAATTTCTACGCTTCGCAACGAAGTAGCAACGCCATCTAGATATATCATAGCCGCAACTCAGCTGGACAATGCCGTCATAGTTTAGCTCTTAAATTGTTTATTTACACGAACAAACAACAAAAACAAGTAGTGACGTATTAAAAAGCAAAAACAAAACAGTGCAACATTGGCGAACATAACCTAAAACTATAAGCTGATTTTGACGTCTAAGATTCTACATTGCGGCCTTAATATCTAGACGGCGTTGGAAGTAGCCATATATCGGAGTAGATGGCGGGAAAACAAATTTGAAAATTATGAAGAAATGTATTAGGTGTGTTTCTTTGGTTATCCGGTGTAGGTTTGGGTAACGAAACTCCATATAAAAAAATGCGGAACATTACGCTATCATCTTCGCAAGAAGAATTTTCTTGTTCTTGTTATCGATACTAGCGACATACTTATCTTACCGTCCGCCATATAGCGGACATATAGCGGAAAATATCGGAAACACAAAAGTTCCCCCTATGAGAGCGGATAGCAGAACATGCCTTGGAATTCGTGCTAAAGAATTGCGTCATTCGAAGATATGTGTGTCAATGTTATTATGAAATGATGAAGTTCTGTCGATTTTCTTCCACCCGGCACATAGCAATCGAACATGTAAAATCTGAAACAGTTTATCGTCAATAAAAACGTAATTCCATGGAGTTGAATTTATTTACTGAGAAATTCATCAGTAATTCACAATAATCCCCCAATACAAGTGTGTAAACGTACCCAGGCCGCTGCATATCTAATTCGCCGCGAACCACTTTTTCTCTCAACCAGACAGATGTCAAAAGTCTTCAGTTCATGTTGAGTGTTGAGAATGTCCGGCAAACTTATCATCTAACTTTGATAACTTTGTCTAGCGCGAGACAGACTCGTTTCCATTTTGCTGTCGTTCTTAGCTTGTGTCCATTCGTATGTCCCGCATCGTCTAACATCCGCTCGCGCTCCCTGCAAGCCATCCTTTTGGCATCGTTTACGCAAAATTATATAACGAAAAAACAGGAGAGAAGCAGAAAGTTGACGCTGCATCGTTGCTTCGCATCCACAACCAACAGTAGCCCGACCCCAAAACTCGATTGCTGCAGCCGCAGCCAAGCACACAGCGCCGGAACGCCAAGCAATGAACCAGCTGCTTGTGATTTTTTGCTCATAAGTGAAAAAGTATATTTGTCCGGCCGCTATACTCGTTTCATTATGGCCATCCACGAATAGTCCTAGTGTGTCCACATACATACGCGATTCGTGAACGTGAGTTGTTTTGCTAAATAGCCGCCGCAACCGGATTAGCACAGTGTGCTGGCGAATCGAGTGGTGAAAAGTTTTTGTTTACTTGTGTGTTGTGCGGTTCGGTGTACTGAGTACGAGTCAGGTGCCCATCGTGTGTGCTAAAAAGTGAAAATGATGCCCAGCGAGGTAATAACAGGAAAATCCACTTCGGAGATCGAGAACGTGGAATGGACAGCCGGCACGGCGACGGGTGGATCCCAGTACCAGGCCAGGTGAGTTCAGTGCCCAGAGATTTGCGTTTTGTTGCAAACGCATCGCATCGCACCAGCATCGACGAACCGTTCCCCCGAGACAAGGTCAACAAAACCGTTTTTGGGGAACGTGTCACGAAAATAGATTCGGAGAGTGTGGAGCCGTATTGATTCGGTTCGAAACAGCTGAGGGGTGCGGGTCGGAGGCGCTGGGGACAAATATGTTTTGGAAAGCCCCAGATCGACAGCAACGTATCGATATGCTGTTCAATCACCCAATCATTAGCGAGTCTCGATGCAGTCCGGTGCCGACTAGGCCAAACCCAGCTGTTTCCTGTTCAGCGTGAACACTTTTTTCTGTTGGCATCGTTCCATACAATTTTGTTAATTTCGAGTGGCAAAACATTTGAAGGGTATTTCGTGGCATCAGCAAGTGTCATTGAGTCACCGTCCGCTATTATGTGTCGAGATGAAAGCAGCACTCTTGCTCGGAAGCGACTGCAACCCGCATTGGAGGTCGCTTTAACAAAGCAGAAAGGACGCATCGTGTGGTATCGATGTGCATGCGGCATATTAAAGTCCTTGAACTGTCTTGCATTTTTCTATTTGTCTCACCAAGTCCGTCCTTCAATAGAAGGCGATTAAATTGAGGCTATGGCTTCTTCTTGACATCTTTAAAGCATTTTATGATGCTGAAACCTTCTAGGTCAGCGGTTCCCAATCTAGTCTGCTGATCCTGGCGCCTCCCCGAAAATGTTGGCCAAAAACCAAAAATAGGTGTGCTAATATTGTCATGGGCAAGGAATGCTTTTAATTTCGGACGTAAGTTCGGAATCTATTTCTGCAATTTAAATTGATTGAACATTTGTTTGTTAGTGCAGGCCATATTTTGGAACTACTGGAATTTTTGGGAAGTCTTATTTAAATTACATGATTTCCGCATCCTGAATTTCGTCGTGAGCTCAACCGTCACCATAGCTTCAGTGATACGTCTGTAAGAGACTCAAACTTTATTTTGTTATATAATTTTTTTCTTTTTTTTAATGAACATGGCGTACTGGACATTTGTATGCATAAAATACGGCACTCACCTGATCTATACCGCCTGATACCATCTGTAATAAGAAAAAGACAACCAATGAGCCTGCAGTTACACGCATTGAAGATATTAAGTTATTTGAAACGTAAACGAATTATAATTCAAATCTTTATGTTGGCCCGGCCAACAAACAGGAAGAAGAGGAGAGCGAAGGAGAACCACTTGTCGGCGTCGTCGTCTCAGCATCGGTCATCGCAGCATAGGTCATCGGCTTCTCGTTGTATCGGTTGATTCTGGCTCAGGTATTCAAACGGCAATGCGAGGTAGACGCAGGATGGATGTATCGGTTGATTCGGCTGCTTCTCCTTGGTTCAATCCCACTTCACTACCATCCTCAATTCTTCTATATCCAGAAGTAAAGCCTTTCTACCTAAGGCACACAACTTCTGGCGAAAACATTCTAATTCGGTATTCTATGGTAGACTGCGGAGGGGGAAACCACAACCTCCTAGCTATTACAGAGGGGGATCAACTCCGGAGCGGAGCACCGCGCCTCTACTCAAATTTCAGAGAGGGGAACACCACAACCTCTCAATCACACAACACGAAGAGGGGAGACACCACAACCTCTTCAAACATCAACTCAACATGGAGAGGGGAGACACCACAACCTCTCCAACACGTAAACTCTGTGCAAAGAGGGGAAACACCGCAACCTCTCGAGTTTACCACCAATAGAAAGGGGAGACACCACAACCTTTCTACGAACGTCAACACAACATGAAGAGGGGAAACACCACAACCTCTCCAAAACGTAAACTCTGTGCAAAGAGGGGGAACACCACACCCTCTCGAGTTTATCACAAGTAGAAAGGGGAGACACCACAACCTTTCTACAAACACAACGCTGAGAGCGGGACGACCACAACCTCTCAACGACTCAATCGGAGGGGACCAACTCCGAGGTGAAGCCCACCCGGCTCTAAACATCTCACTGAGAGGGGAGACACCACAACCTCTCAAACTATCATATCTTTCCGGAAAGGGGGAAACCACAACCTTTCCATACAACACTCACTCAATAAGGAATCTTAGAATACCTGTAAGAAATTTTCGGTGCTGTACACACAGCAAAACCTAGTCCATAATCAGATCTCACACAATTATCAATAACAACAATACAAACAACTACAAGCTCAGTGTACTCACCTACGCACAACGTTTTTTCCTACCGATTCCTTGTTGTCACCGCAAAAGACGGAAAGAAGACGATGGGACACCTTAGCAGCAGCCAACAACCATCGAATGTGTCGTGATATCTTGAAATGGATTTTCTCGCGGCACACTTCACAAACACCCCGGAAAAACACTTGATATGCGAAACACGATCGTGTGAAATAAACTTAATTCTACGCGTCGATTATTATTATTCGCGTAATTTGACCACAGAAATATAGCAAAACCACACCAGGAACATAAAAGCGCTTGACGTTCCGCTAGGAAAAATGACCGATTCTATTTTATTTTTCAATTGTCATTTAATTTCATGGCCTACTATGAAAGTACAATCATACAAAAACACCAAGCCTCCTTCACGTCGAGCAGCAAAATTGATTTTACCGGAGCGACCAAAATGCGCAAATTTGTTAACACTATCCATCAAAGACTAGCTGGCTGGTGCAGTTCATACACAAAAGCGCGAGTTTCGTCCATTTCAATTAGCCATATCAAGTGATTTTTTTTCGGCCTAAAATATTCTCACAGGTCAAACGGATTAAGTAGCAGCGATTTTCTTTAATCGAAGAAAATACAATTTTTGGCCATTTTGCAACGCATTCCAACAACGGAGTACCCCCCTGGTGGATTTCGAAAGAAGTTCGAGCCAGAATGATAGTGTTGAAGCAAACCATCCATAATTCATAAACGGCATCAATATTAAAGTCCCCCTTCCCTAATCGTTACGCCTCCCTAGGGGGGCGCGCCCAACAGTTTGGGAATCAGTGCTCTAGGTGGAAACTAGGTAATATCTGCAAAACCGTTATAATTTCGCGAAAAAGGATTGCAGATTCGATCGTTTCGAACGAATATTAATGAAATGCCATCATCAAAATTTGGCGCCGCAGATACTGAAATCGTACCCTTCTGGCACCCTCCGATAGAAGCACTAGAGCGCTTCCATCTCCCATGCCGCCTCATTTCCATTTTGACATTGTCTGCAGAGATAAGCGCTCGTCAAAAAGCAGAAGAAGAGAAGAGAAGCGCTTCCTAAAGCTGTATCCACACAGGCTGACAATTAGCAGCTCACGATGCCAACCGGCAGCCATTTACTTGGCCGCCCAGTATCGATATTTCTGTGGTGATTATGAATAATCGCTTAAGTCGGTTTTCATAGTTTTTCAGTAGAGCGATTTTAAACTTTAAAACGACTTGTGAAAAATCTATACAGTTTTCAAATCCAAAGACTAATACATTTTTGTAGATTATCATGTGAGCAATGTATCCTACTATAATTTTATTCCAAAAATAAAGCAGTTTAACTGTAATACGATAAAAAACAAAATAAGAGTTTTTTTTCCGTATGAAGCAATAGGGGTTGACAAAACTTAATTCCACTTAAGTCTTTATTCTCAATTATATTGTGCTTAAACTATTATCTTAAGAGGACATAGGTTCTTTTTCCATATTACCCTTATACAGTTGATGAATCTTAAATCTAAACTCTTTTTTAATAAATTTTTAATTTCTTTTTATTTTACGGAATTATTCATAAAAAAATGAAAGGAAAAGTAATTATTATAATAAAAAAATAATATAAAGCCTCTTCGAAAGAATTAATGCAGAAAAAACGACTTCACAGACGTGATTTTGATTGCTGTCTTCTTCAACTAGGTCGAGGTGTATATCCGAAATTTTATCAGAGGGAAGACTTTTGTAAAAGTCGTGAAAGAAAGGATCAATCATAGGAAGAAGATCCAATCGATCCTTTTTCTTTTTTACAGATATACGTACTTCCTCTGGTAGCTTAGAAATTTCAGATATACTTCCTGAATTTATACCTCTTTTTTGAATGTTTAATACTTTAAATGGATGTTCTACATTTAGGGTTGTTTTGAAATGAACTTTTCCAAAATCATTTTTTGTGTATCTTAATCATTTAACATTTTTCCAATGAAAATTTACAGAATTTGCATCCCGGCTTCTCCACATAAATTTTGTTTTTGAATAAGAAAAGAAATCCGGGAAATCCGTGGAATCCATTTCGATTACATGAAATTGGTTTTTAACACCAACAGTTTGTACAAAATCGAACCAATTACGAGGATGAATTTTTGTGTTCGTTACTTTTTTCTTTCTCTCTATTAAGGCGTGATCCGCATCACACTCCATGTGGGAATGACCTACAGTTAGAAATTTATGTTCGATAACACTGTCTTGTTGTTAAGGACCTCAAAAAGGTGATCTTTCCATCTCTGAAGCTGCTGTTCTTCGATTACAAGCAGTAACCCTTCTTTATCTTTCACAGGATGGTCAGTAGTGAACGATTTGCCAATTATTAGTGGCTTAATAAGCTTGAAAAGGGTACCACTTTCCCCACGGTAAGCCGCATCATTTGCCTCCTTCGCTAAAGCGCTGATGTAGTTACGCTTATCACGCCTGACACTTCTCTGCGCGCCTTTTTGTAGTGAACGGTATTCAGCTCGGAGTTGACTTTTGGCTGAATTATCAGCAACGGAGTTAATCTGTTCCTTAACTCTTTTGCATTCTAAGATAAGAGACCAAGTAGCATCACTGATAAAAGGTATCCTACCTCGATCCAATCGTCCCAATGAAAGAATCCTTTGTAAAATTCCACCTATCTTCAATTGTAGGATTCTCAAGAGTGCTGCACTAGCTTTTCCGCGCATAGCGGTAGAATAAGCGCGTTTAATTGATGGATTTTTTAGTTTTTGCACATTAAAACGTGCCACGATTCGTTCGTTAGTAGATCGTTGGATCGCTGCCGTTCGTAAACCAAATTTCGCGATAACAAGATGATGGTCGGTGCCAATATCAGCCCCACGCTTCGACCTGATGTCCAAGAGGCAGTTTCTCCATGTCTTTGAAACAGCGATCAATTTGGTTTTCTGTTCTGCCATCAGGAGAAACCCAAGTTGTTAGGTGGCAGGGTTTATACTTGAACAAGGTTCCGCCAGTGACTAGTTGTCGAGAGTTACAGAACTCGACGAACATTTCGCCATTGTTGTTCCTGTCGCCAAGCCCGTGATTGCCCATAAGGTGTTCCAAGCCTAAGTTATCAGTACCGACTTTGGCATTGAGATCCCCCATAATAATTTTGATGTCACCCCTGGGAGCCCTATCAAAGGTGTCGCCTAGTCGCTGATGAAAAACGTCCTTTGCTGATTGATCTGCAGTTTCAGTCGGTGCGTAGCACTGAATAATTGTAATGTTTCGTACTCTGGATTTGAATCTGGTTGTGATGATACGATCCGAAATAGGTTTCCAGTCGATTAGGGATCGGCGTGTATTCCTACTCAACAGTATTCCGACGCCTGGTTGCCGAGGTGTATTATCGTCTTCATTTCCGGAGTAGAGCAATACAGTAGGAGAGCTTGGTGATAAAGTCGCCCCCGATCCGAGCCATCGTGTTTCGCTAAGTCCTAGTACAGCGATGTTGTATGCGGTAATTTCCTGTTCGACTTCTGTGAGCCTTGTTTTATTACACTCACCCCACATAGTCCGAACGCTCCAAAAACCTATCTTAGTCCGTTGTTTATAGCCAAAAGTCGTTGCCGTTGAATCATTCCGAGGCTCGTTTAATGTTTCGAGTATAAAGTAAATTTCAGGTACGCGGGATACAAACCTACCTTCAATAGTTAACTTCACGTTCACGAAATTGCAATTTGATTGAACAACAACTCATTTAACAGTGACTTATCTACTCAATTTCACCATGAATGCATGCGAAACAATCGCTTACATAGACATTGTAACAGGACTTTCCGTAAATCTGATAAGGAATAAACGCTAAAGCCATATAAGAGCTCTCTACGGAAAGAAAATCATTTGGAATAAGAACTTAACTCAAGATGAGGAAGACTGAATTTGTTTTGGACTTAAGGAAAAAACGCTTATGTCGATTTAGGCTGTTTCGAAATTCAGTGGTAAAAGAGTCATTTGAGTTAATTTCATATTTGGAAAAGTAACTTAAGTTAATTTAAGCCAATTTTCAAAAATATGTAGATATTTTAGTAAGAAATATGTTAAGTCGCTTTTCCTTATGTCGGTGAGGGTCTACTTGAGATTGGCGGAAAAACCAATCGCTGTAGCTCGCTCAAAAATAATCCGAAATTAACCAAATTTTGTGTAGAGGTGGAGTCGAGTACGGCGAATCCAGTGAACACATTAACTCGATTTTGTCTTAAGTCGACTTAAGCTGTTTTTCATAATGACCACAGATTTATGGCAACTGAAACATATGTCAGCTGACACTTTGGCAACCGCTTGTCGAATTGAAAGTGACAATTTTGCAACTTTTGTCCATTTTTTTGTGTGAAATTATATAACTCTTGTGTGGCCTAAAAACGCGCAGACTCCGAAATGAAAGTTTGTTTATGCCATTATCAGCCTCCATTTGGTAGTAAGTAGCTGCCAAATGGCAGCTCGCGATGCCAGTTTTTTCAAGTTATTTGGATATCAGTTTGGATACAGCTTAGAAGCGGGTTAGACGTGCTTCCTAAGAAGCGGGTTAGATGCGCTTCTAGTGAATCTAATACGGAGTTACGCAAACGGTCAAGAGTAGTTGTTGTTGTAGCGGCGCAAGTAAGGGGGGGGGACTGGTATCGTCATTAATAGATTGTTGGCATCCTCTCCTCAAGTTCAAGACCTAAGAAGATCGTTACCTCAATGGGATTCTCCCAAACTGCAATAGGTGTAAGGTGCGTAGGTGCGGTTGTGCAGTCGAAGAGATGATCCTCGTTACGCTGGATAAATGTCTGCAATGGCGTTGTCGATGCGAGACCAAAAAGAGTTGAGTCTGGAGCACCATCCAGAGCGAAGCTGAGCCAAGATGGTACGTGTGGCTCTAGGTAGTTGTTGTTCATCGGTTGAGATATCGGCTGGTCGAGCACGACGGACACGGTTTGCGGATAGGTTATTCGTGTCTTTGATTACCTTGCTGGTGTGTAATTGCTTTAGCGCCGCCTTACGTGTTGGTGTTATCGAGAGGAACTCTTTTAAATATTTGGACTTCCCTTTCCCTGTCCCTTAACGAACGTCTTACATGATTTTGAAACAGGTGGTCTTGTGATGACATGCTTACACATCCAGTAATATGTAGTACGCATAGCTGCATTCTGCCACGTTTGAATTCGCTTTAATTGGGTGTCGCATAGATTATTATTTGTCTATATCGGTGCTGCATAGTTTACCACAGAACGACCGACGGCTTTATAGGTGGTAACTAACGTCTCCTTATCTGGTCCCCATTTGCTGCCAGCAAGGGATTTTAGGATTTTGTTCTTGCCCTTCATTTTGTCACAGATGTTGTTAGCATGGCTGTTGAAGATGCCATGATTGTTGTTGTTGTTGTAGTAGCGGCACAAATGGGGAAACATTCAGTAAAGTTGCACATTTATCATTCGAAGATGGTGGGCATTCCATCCTCGAGGTCAAGATTTAGGAAAAAAGCTGCTTCGATGGGTTGTGTCCATAACGCAAGTGGTGTGAGGTGCGTGGGAGCAGCTGAACAATCGAAAATATGGTCCACGTCATGTGGACTGGTTCCGCAGGCTGGGCAGGTGTTGGCGACTTCATTGTTTATTCGTGACAAATAGGAGTTTAGTCGCGGGCACCAGCCGGATCGAAGTTGAGCTAGGGTGGTACGAGTTGCTCTTGGTAGTGATTCTTCGTCTGGAGATATGGCAGGAGGTTTGATGCCAAGTACACGGTTGTTCGTGAGACTTTGAGTAGCTTTATGAACTTCAGATGTGTGTAAGTCTGCAATGGCCGCCTTGTAGTCGGAGTCATCGAAAGGAACTTTTTTGTATCGCTGGACTTCACGCTCTTTGTCCCTGATTGAACGTCTGATACGACGTGGCGGTGGTGTTTTGTCCATGAGTGGGTTATTCGGGTGGTTTGTTCGATAACATCCGACTAAATATTGCTTAGTGCGAAGTTCATTATGGCTCCTTAAAGTCATTAATTTTGTCTCCTGGTGTAGATGATCTTGTGAAGACATCTTAACACAGCCGGTGATGGTGCGTAGTGCTGTGTTTTGGCAGGTTTGAATGTGGCTCCAGTTTGTCTTGCAGAGACCATTTGTCCACGTTGGTGCTGCGTAATTGACCAGGGGGCGACCAATCGCTTTATACGTAGCCAAGAGGGTTTCTTTGTCTGTGCCCCATGTACTTCCGGCAAGTGCTTTTAATATTTTATTCCTGCTCCTGAGTTTGGAACATATATTTTCAGCGTGGGTGTTGAATTTGCCGGAGTTGTCAAGCGTGACACCAAGGATTTTGGGAGTCCTGGTTGTTGGGATGATGTGGGTGTCAACGTAGATGGGCAGTTGTGTGTTGTATTCTTGGTTGAAGCTTGTGAATAATGTGGCGGAGGACTTAGGCGCAGATAGCTTCAGATTTTTACTGGCGAAGAAAGCGTTAAAAACCTGCAGGTATTCGTTGATTAGATCGCACATTTCGGGAATGTCGTTACCAGTTGCCATGATGGTGCAGTCGTCTGCGTATGAGATGATTTGTAATCCCGTTGGTGGTGTAGGTAATCCTGCCATGTAGAGGTTGAAAAGAGTGGGGGATAAGACTCCATCCTGGGGAACGCCTTGCTTGATTTTCCTGAGTTTAGACTTCCCGTTTCTAAACTCTGTGCAGGATTGACGACCGGCAAGGTAGTTAGCGATCCATTTATGGATGTACGGTGGTGTTGTATTGCGGAGATCTGTTAGCAATAGAGTGTGGTTGACAGTGTCAAATGCTTTTGACAGATCGAGAGCAACCAGGACGGTACGCTTGCATGGTTTCGGTTGGTTGAGTCCATTAAATATGTTGGACGTGATCGTATCGAGAGCGGTGGTGGTGCTATGCATTTTACGAAAACCATGTTGATGATTTGCAAGCTGTATGTGCTCTAAAAGTTTCGGCAATACAAGTGCTTCCAGTATTTTGGCCACAGGAGACAGGAGCGTTATCGGACGGTATGATTCAGCTAGAGTGTGGTCTTTACCTGGTTTGGGTATTGGGTTTATGCGGCCTTTCTTCCATAACTCAGGAATGATGAATGATTTTAACGATAGATTCATCGTGGCAGTGATATAATCAATGGCCGGTGAATCTAGATGTTTCAGCATGATCATAGCAATGCCGTCAGGGCCGAACGCTTTGGAATTGTTGGCATTTTTGATTGCAAGTCTTACTTGGTTTGAGGTAACTTGAAGGTGTTGATCGGTGGTACTATTACGGATAGCTCTTGTGATGGTGCGCTTGAGCTTATCTTTATCAGGATGTTCGACGAATTGCTGATTAAATTTGTGTGCGCATTTGTCGTCGTTATTATAGGACTTATCACCGAACTTAATGGCTACCTTACCTTTGGGTTTTGTGGGGTTAGATAACGCACGTACCGTTTTCCAAAGGTTGCTTACACCGGATTTTATGTGGCAGGATTTTAAATGCTTGTTCCATTGTTGTCTTCTGTGGTCATTTACTTGCTGGGTATATTTAGGTCGCTGATACGAGGATCACTGGGGTCTATTGCTCTGAATTCATCCCTCATTTTTGCCAGTTCTACGGCACTTGATGGAAAATGTGGTCTCAAGATTGGTATGCGGCCGGAAGGAATGTGTCTATTAGCAGCATCTACGATAATCCGTCTCAGATTTTTTTCAGCGGTACGTACGTCGGTGGGAATTTGTAAGGCAGAAAACATTTCGTTGGTATAGGCTTGAAAGCCGATCCAGTCTGCTTTGCTGAAATTTGTGTACGTTTTCTTCTCAGTGTACGCGAATTGGGACGGTTTGTCGATCGTGAGGACTATTGGCAGGTGGTCTGACGAGAAGGCGATGAAAGGCTCCCATGTGGTGTTGTTGATGAGCCCGGGACTGGCAATAGATATATCAGGGGAGCTCCTGCATGATCCTGTAACGCGCGTTGGTGAGTCATCGTTCATGGGACAGAAATCGGAGTCATCTATTTGGCTAGCGATGAGGTTGCCTCTGGTGTCGTTGTCGAGATTCGAATGCCATAGATCGTGATGTGCATTGAAATCACCAAGTATTAAGCGGTATTGTCCAGTGAGTAGTGGAGAAATGTTGGCCTGAAAACCAGTGGGACAACTTGAGGCTGGTGGTATATAGATATTTAGAATATCTATATCAACATCGCTTGGAGTTCGGTGGTGTTATCGGCGGCGGTGATGTCAATTTCTGAGTAAGGCAACGTGTTATGGATCAGGAAAGCTAAGCCTCCACCTGCGCCAGTGGGTCGATCTTTTCGGATGATGTTGAAGCCTCCGTATGAGTTAAGCGTTGAGTCAGCTTTTAGCTTAGTTTCCTGAACCGCAGCGACTTTGATGTGATGTCTGTCCATGAAGTCAGTGAGCTCGATGACTTTGTGTTGAAGACCATTGCAGTTTATTTAGACAATCTTGGTGGTAGAGTAGTTCACAACTGGCTGTGGTGGTGCTGGTGTTAGGGTATGTCGTGGTGCATTGTGTTGGGTAGAAACTGTGGGGGTGACTGGTGATGGTTGTTGGCCCTGGTTATTGTGATGTTGGGAAGTCGATGATGACTGCTGTCCACAGATTCTGCAGTTTGGTGCTAGAAAGGTGTTAATTGTGGTTGTTGAACGTAGGTCTGAATTGTTTAGCCCAGAACAATTCTTAAAGTGGCACCATTCTCTGCAGCACGAGCAACGCACTGAGGTTTGAACGTTGGAGTAGATCCTCTTACCACATACGCAGCATGTCCAAGGACCAGGATTAATTTCGATGCCGGCACGTAGTAGTAGAATTTGGAGCAACTGGGCCGGCTCGGGTTGCTCCATTAGTATAAAAAAGATGTTGTGTGCAACTTTCTTGTTTCCCCGAATGTGTCGAGGGGGGTTTGCGGCTCTTGGCCATGCATAATTGCATGGGTGGTTCCGGGACATAGACCCGGCCGCGATAGGAACCATGATGCCATGATTGTCGATTGTAACACCGAGGATTTTGGGGTGACGGACAGTTGGGACTTCGGTGTCGTTTACTTTTATGTCTATCCGTAGGTTGAACACAGAAGCCAAGAGTTGTCAAAACGCCTCCCTGGCAAGAGCCTCGAAGGTCTCGACGCAGGAAGGTTGCGTTTGGCTGTGTATAGGTGTGGATTCGGTTTATGTGTTTTTTCGTCTTATTGGGAGCATTCCATCTCGGCGCGGCTGCTCTCAATTTTACTAATACGCGCCAGTGTTGAAACAAATCCTGGCCCAGTAAGGGTATGGATATTTAGTGTCTGCTGCAACCAGCATATCGGTTCCAATGCCAGGTGAATTCAATGTAGTTGCTGTTCGAAGTGGGTCCATTTTAGGTGCTCAGGTTTGAGAAGGATGGGTCAGTACACTGAAGAATTATATGTTGCAGTGGGTTTTAGGTTTACTGGGCGGCCTCGGGTAACACGAGGCCCTTCCTCACCACCATTGCCCCCTACTCCCCCCAACAATGTGATCTTAAATATTAGACCAAGTTTGACTCCTGCCCCTCTGCCAGAAATTTTTACACCGGTGTCGTTATTGCAGTACAACTACAATTGCATTCCTAATAAGGTACCTGAGTAAGTACAGAATTCCGATTGCTGCCATCCAAAAGGCGAAGGTCAACGCAAACTCGTCTCATAGCGTCGAAGGTGAATATAGCATACTACGGAAGGACAGATCAAATGTAGTTGTAGTTGTTGTTGACACTGTACGCTGTACCATTGTACACTGCGGACCACGTTAAGAAAGTAATTGAGAATGCTCAAAACTCCAAGGCCCTCGGACCCGATGACATGCTAAAACATCTCGATCTTCCGGATATTGAGTACCTCACAGCCGTCTTTAACTTGTCGATCTCCACGCTTGCCATCCCTGATCTCTGGCAATTAGGACGTATCGTTCCTTGCCTCAAGCCAGGGAAAAGCACTAAACTCGGTACATTCTACTTGGTGTCAATTGACCTATTAAATGCGTTTGATAAGGTCAATCACTCCACTCCGTTTTAGTAAACTTGTTAAATATGCATATTCCTGCACAAAAGATTCGTTGCATTGCTTACTTTCAAGCTGCTAGCCAATCCTTCACTGAGATTCGGGGCAGACGTTCTAATCAGCTGGTGGGAGTCTTCACCTACGGAGTTCTCCCAGCGAGCTCTCGGTCGTCCACGCAACCTCGCTCCGTCAATTGGTTGTGTGTTCATCATTTTATTTGGCATGCGATTAGCGATATCTAGCACGATTATAAGCGTTTTTCCAAAGCAGAAACCTCACCATCTCAGCGTCAAAATCTTCTGCGACTTTTCTTACCACCTGGTCAGGAGATTGTCATGTATTGGTAACAAAACTCTATCCTACTGCAGCTAATCCTAAGATTCACCTGGAGAATATGATGACTTCAGTCCATTACGCTGCAGCTGTGGCGAAAAGTTGCGCTGTAGGAACAACATTTTTAAAGCACGGGCCGGTAGCACCTGGTCAAAGATAAAGAAACTATGCTAGCGACTTATAAAGCGGTGGGTCGAGCAGTAGCTGATTTTGCTGCTTTAGTTTGGTCGCATAGTTTATGTAACACTTCTCACCTTCTCCCGGTTGTAGTTGTGAAACCACGCCCAAAGTTGGTTAATTAAACGCAAAATTGAGTGAAAAATAAAATTCTTTATAGAATGGTCTCTGGTTTGTGTTAACCCCTTCTGGGGCATAGGGCATTAACTACGCCTACTTTCCACCACGTTCTGTTCTGTGCCATTGTCTTTAGGTTTTATCATCTCTTGCTTAATGAAGCAGGCTCGCTATCAACCGAGCTCATCATTCGAAATAATCTTCGGCCAGCAAATTTGCAGGATGCGCCGTAGAAACTGGTTTACGAAAGTTTGCAAATTAGTTGTTATCTCCTTGGTCACCTTCCATGTAGAACAGCCATATAGAAGCACTGATAGAAGATTCCGATTTTGGTGCGCCTGTAAATGTTTTTATTTAGCCAGAAAAGAGCATAAGTAAAGAAGGCTACTCTAGCCTTATGGATACGAGATTGCACATCAGCGTCCGCGCCGCCATCTGCTGTGCTGTGCTGTGCATGCTTCCGAAGCAGCAGAATTCGTCAACTTTTTCGACTGCCTGGCCAGAAACAAAAAATCCGGCATCTCATTAGTTTCTATGCCATATAAGATTTTATTCAAATTTCTAGAAAACATAAATAATAATCTGTACGCAAAGGAAATCGTTAGCAAATATCAAGACGGTTTCAGACCTGGCAGCTATATTTACGATCAAGCTATTGATTCTGGTTGTCTGTCTGGCTGGTCTAGCGGTTAGTGCGCGCACCTTCGGTGCACAGGGTCATGAGTTCGAATCTCACCGTGGATTATGGTGTTTTTCGAACTCACGAGCTTGTGACGGACTATGATCTCACTCAGATGTTAAACGAGTACCCATTTATGGGGATAAATAACACTGCTGAGCGTGATGCTGATCTCATTACTTCAACAAAAAGCAGATAAGATCTTGGAAATAGGATGTCACTAACACATCCTGCGGCCTTAGTCCAATGTTGGATTGTCGCGCCTGTTATTTATTTATTGATTCAGAACTTCGATTTAAACCGGTAAACATCCTTACGAAATCTTACGAACTCTTTCGACAGGAAATATAATCCTTCTATTTCGCAGAGCGCGAACGGTGGGTTGGTGAGCGTAGCGAGCAGAGCAGGGGTACATTAAAGCTACATGCATATTTTTGTATACGTACATCTAAAGAAAAGATAATGTATGAGCGCTTTTTCAATTTCAATGTCGTCAAACAATGGAGTCTTAACTTTATTGCAGCAAATCCAGTCATAATTTATACACACAAAAACCATAATCAATAGGCAGACACACTGATAAGCGCGTGTAATGTTGGAAGCATTAGCATCAACAATAGGAAAAAATCCAAGTTGTTACCCTTATCATGTGAGGCGTTAATCCTTTCACGCAATCATGAACCGTATATGTGGAGAATGGAGGTGAAAGCACAATCAACCGCGATGCGATAAGTACATTTGTAAATTATTATCAGTTGCGCTCAAGCGTATGCCCCAAGCACTGAATTGTTTACTTTTGCATCAGGCTCTCTGTTTGCTTAGGTATTCCACTGACTAAATCAATGTAGTATGCGTACTTATAGTCGCGTAATATAGAAATTGTGAATTGTTTGCAAGTTGCGTTTCCATATAACTTATGCACATCTTGAACAATAAGTATACAACTGAAAAACGGGTATCGAAGTCATGTGCGAAACAGCAACACGATGTCTTGTTTAAATTTGCAATGAAATTTAATGAGGAACCTGCTGAGCAAACATCAATCACAGCGTATGGACACGTTATTTGCATAAAAAAAATTGTTCAGTAATATCACGCGTGCGATGTTGTTATTTATTCTGCAACTTGATTTTGGCTAAGGTTAGGGTCTGCTAGTGACGATTGTATGCATTAGCTGTATGCTAATGTATCGACGAATTAGTAAATTCTTCCAGACAGATACAGAGCAAATATTTAACACTGCATGCATACTTCCTGTTGAAATATGCTATTTGAATGGGAAGTTCAAATACATTTGTCGAAGAGATGCGAAATTGGTAAAATACTCGTACCCGGGACTATATTTACACAAACCAAACAGCTCTGCGGAACTCTATAAATCATGGGAATAACCAAAAGCCCTCAATGGATGTTATTCCTTTCTGTATGGCCTTAGAAGATACTGGTCAGTTCATCATCATCAATGTAGCCGACGTCGGGCCTTGGCCGCCTGAATTGTTGACCCACAATTGTCGCGACCTTGTCCCCCAGTTTCAGAAGCCCAGCGGCTGGTGAGCGTCCTCACCTACTGAGTACTTCCATCGAGCTCTCGGTCGTTCACGCAATCCCGCTCCGTCAACTCGTTGTGCGTTCATCACCTTCTTTGGCATGCCCGCCCATTGCAATCGTTGAAGCTTCACGATTTTCGATACTTGCAGCCAGCGCCCGCTTTAATGGAGGGCAAGCCGGGACGGCAATTTTGCTAGCTCATAGAAAGAAAACTCTATAAGAAAGCTGAAATGTGCAACTCACCATCTAGTGTAGTTACTACGTGATAAACCTAGTACATCAGATTGCAAAATGTGGTGGAGAAAATTTTTTTTTGTTTCTTATGTGTCAAAATCGTGAAAAACCCTAAAATTTTTGCTATTTTTTCGTTATTCGCCCCCTAATTCTGCAACTATTTATTTATGCGAAAAACTCTCCATGAATATTTTAGAGAGCACATAATTGCGCGTCCAAAGAGACATAAATATTAAAAATCTGTTGAGCGGTATTACTACAGTGGATAATTTAAATTTGCCATTTTTAACATAGTTCCATTTTATGAAAAAAATTTTGAGATTGAACGGTTTTTCATTTTTTGTCGTAAAAGTTGCATTTATCTTGTGCATTGTGTATTTTGGAGTGCAGAACCTGAATCTGTAAGTTCCCACCAAAATTTCGTTGCAAAACAGGGTCAAAATTGCAAAAAGCGCCAAAAAAATTACTATCAATTGTAGCAATACCGCTTAACACATTTTAATGATTAATGGCGCGTTAGACCCGCAGTTATGTTTTCTCTAATATTTTCATGGACAGGTTTTCGGAGAAATGTACACTTTCGGAGTTATAAACAGAAAAACGGGAAAACTCCGAAAATTTTGGGTTTTTTTCGCGGTTTTGATGCTGTTCCGCAACGAAATTTTGGTGCAGGCGCGTAACTAGAGGACACCCAAGGGGGGGGTTTTTCGGTCGATTTCTATACATGTTGGGAGGAATGCCAATGCATATAAGAGGGCAGTGGTATGATAGGGGGTGTGATATAGAACTTTCTTATACGGGAAGGAGAGTAGAGCGAATTAGAATATGTATTTAGCTTTGCTTTCATTGTTTTTATGTTAAACTATCTAATTCCTGCGAAATTTTTTTATTGTTTGATCATTGGCTTAAAATTTAACTTAGCATTTAACGTAACAAAAAAAGCAAACATTATTTGCTTAAGTGTTCTTATTAACTACGGACTTAGAATGTAACATACATTTGTAATTCAGTTTGAAAATATGCTTAAAATTATGTTATTATCTTTTAACCCTTAACTACATTCGTTATTTTTACCAACGTATGTGCATTTGTGGGGTAGATTTCTACCCCAATAAATATTTTGGTATATTTTGCAAAACACTTTATACTTTAACAAGTTTTAGGGTGAAATACAACAAGTCATTCATTTAAATTCAAATTATGTTTATATGGTTTCAAAACATCTTATTATTTTAAAGGAAATGGAGTTTTTTCAAGCCAGTCATTATTTTTCCGTAGAAAAAAAGAGTATTTTTCCTTATTTAAAAAAAAAATTTAAAAAAGTTTTGGAATTATTTCTTCCAAAGTTTTTTAAATTTAAGGCAAACTAGAATTAAAGTTAACAAAAACTATTTTCTAATTTTTCATTACATAAAAATATGGACATGCGGTCTTTTAATGATTTTATATTTTTGAAAAATGTACCGTAAGGAAGTTCCTTATCCTGATTTAGCATTTTATTTAAAGAGATAAAACACATTTAAACCTACATTTAAAAAATCCTTTTCCAAAATTTGTGCAAACTCTCCTTAGAAAAATATCGCAATATGTCTTCAAAATAAATACTCAAGGTAAAAGATGAACAAAAGGCCAACGTAACTACATTCGTGGTGTATTTTTCTACCCCATCGTGCATTTAGCCAGAATACTATTGCATGTAGAAGCACTCAATTCTGCACTCAGAGAGACCACAACGTCAGCAGAGATTACGTGAAGTTTGCACGAACATGGTGCAATACGAACATAGTTATGATAAAAAAAATGACGACTGGGGTAGAAAACTACCCCACGAATGTAGTTAAGGGTTAAACTACATTTATCTGGACTTGCAGTGTAAGAAATGCACCCATTACACTAACAACTTACTCTGTACAGCACACGTTATCAGCGTAATGAGTGCATTTCTCACACTGCATAAACGCGTTTACGGCTCTTAAGTACCTAAGGCTTCATGCACACGACGCGAAAACGGCTCGCAAGCTCGACACATCGAAATGCATTGGCTCTTATGGGAAGCTCATGACGAGCGACAGCAAGCGAGAGCCGTGCACGGTCAAAACACGGCTCGCGAGCCGTGAATTTGCGGATTGTGGTGCACGATATGTGAAAACACGTCTCGCTAGTTGTGATTTGACAGCTCTCGCTGTCGTGAGCTTCCCATAAGAACCAATGCATTTCGATGTGTCGAGCTTGCGAGCCGTTTTCGCGTCGTGTGCGTGAAGCCTAAGTATATTTTACTTGAAATGATAACCAAGCTTCTTAAGGCTGCCATTTTGGACAATATAGTCTAGCACTTCCTTCTCGGAGCATAATCCTTCATAAACGTACAGATGAGTGAGCCCGTTTAGTCGCTCCTCGGACATTGTGCAACGGAGGTATGATTTTAGGTGCTTTAGAGTGTTGAAGCACCTTTCCGGTGTGCACGAAGTCACTGGCAAAGTAGCTAGCACCTGCAGCAGCATACTGATGTTAGGAAATGCCTGCGGCGAACACAGATTATACAAGCACATCACAGATGCCTTCAACGTCTCTTCACATTTTTCTAGAAATATGTGCCACTGGAGCAATTCACATTCGAATTCGAGGGGAGTAGAGTTAAGTTTCAAGAAACCTGCGGATTGGTAGGTTTCGAACAAAACTTTACCCTCTTTTAGGCACTGCTCCGATAATAATTGTTTGCCATCTGTAACAAGCCCTTCTCCCGGGAGAATTGAAGAAAAGCATGACAATACAGTGCGATGGGCTGTGAGCCGTTCTTGTATTTCGACTATTGCTGTAGACAGAAATGGCAAATACACTGATCGTCTGTAAAAATCTTCAGCGTTATCAGCTGGGACATTGTTTCTGTGCGTCTGACGACCGGTCGTTCGTGGCATAGTAATTTCTAAGCTATATGTGGCGCAGAGAGATTGAACTTCATTAAAAATTTGGCTGAAGCTTGTGATCGCATTGGCTCGCATTCCCTGCAAGGTTTTTATGGCACCTTCTGCAATCAGCAGGGACTTGCTGAGATCCATAGTTTTCGATTGCAGCTGCCGAGTTATAGGTTGACATACAGCGAGAATAGAAACGATACACCGCAACGCAACGAGAAATGGTGGAGACAAACAAGAATTATATTTGGATTTAGCATCGGCAGCAGTTTCCGCATTATCCCATTCACTTATCACCGACAGAGAGGTCAGGATGGAGCCGAGCTGGTCCCAGAAACGCGCAATTGACGTGTGCCTTTCAATAAATCTTGTGGGATTATATGGGATAAGTCCTCGAACTCGAGATTCGCCATCAGTAGCCTCGGCAATAACTTTTCGGAGGGCTTCTTTTCGTTTCGGGGTCTTCAAGAAGACTTGAATGGAATTAACAATTGCTAAGCAATGACTGATTTCCCTGATGTCACATGCACTGGATACTGCTAAATTAAAACTATGAGACTCACAATGCAAGTATAGAGCTAGAGGGGCTTCTGAAAGTTGCTTGACGAATGACTGTGCGCCCCTGAATTTTCCTTTCATATTACTCCCACCATCATAACCTTGCCCGCACATATTTCGAGTTTCTATTCCTACATCCCTGAGACCCTTAACAATTGCAGCACCAAGACCTTCCCCAGACATATCCCTAACATCAATAAACGCTAAAAATTCTTCATGCAAAGTATTCTCAAAAACATATCTCACACATAAGGCAAGCTGCTCAACACCACTTCTGTCGGTTGTCTCATCAGCAAGGACTGTAAAGGCTCCTGCCTTGTTAACCTTAGCAACTATTTTAGCAGTAATTATAGAGAAACAGGCACTAATTATAACATTCTGAACTCTTGGACTAGTATACATAGTGTTCTTAGATCCGTTTTTCAGATGGTTTTCGAGCAGATTGTCACCAGATTTGCAAGCATAGCGGAGAAGTGCCCTAAAATTCCCGTCTCTCTGTTTCGGTGCATTATCTCGTTCCTCTTCTCTTAGTACAGCGCCGGAATCCTGATGACCACGAAGGGATAACCCACGCTCTCCACAGAATATCACAGCCCTTATTATACGTAAGGCAACGCATTTGTTATTTGTGATCTTGAAATAAAAATGAAAAAGTCAAAGGAGTGATCAGAGATATTGAAATGACACTACTTCTCATTATTTTAATTATTCTCAAAACTGTTTTGAATTTTTTTCTGCCTATTAGTATAGTGACTTTAGCTCTAGACCCAAACATCCAAAAAAAGAGCTGACTTTTGATGCCAAATTGTTCTGTGGCCTGACCGCATTACGCAGTAAAAAGTTAGACTTTTTTGCGCATCACATTTGGGGGGGAGGGGGTGGCAAAGGGGTAAAGTTATGATTTTTCGCGAATATCTTGTTAACTGTAATATTTACAGCAAAATGTTCTGAGAACAATTTAAACTACACAAAATTCCCTCTCTAATGATATAGATTACCGTATACCTTCTCTTGGCAGATTATATACTAGACCTAAAAACATTCGGTGTAATTTCGATTTTTTGATATTGGAGCCATGGTAATTGGGATAACTATTCCTAACAATATATAGCTGTCTCACACGGAGACTCAAGCTGCCCCGACAAAGCATTCTCCTATATCCCTTATTAACATTTAAAAAAAAGACATGCATTTAACTTATCGCCGAATCACAGCAGGCGGGAAAAATTTTAGTAAATGTTAAGGCTAAGTCCCATTAGACCCTCCACCAAATATTACTTCGATCGGATTAAAACAAAGGGTACCTCCCATACAAATTATTCAAATTCAATGCCACTAGTTTCCTTAGAAATAAGGGAACAAGGCAATCAAAATTAAAGTTTTGCTCGTAGGCAATTTTCGGGTCATTTTGTATGGAAGGTACCCTTTGTTTTAATCAGATCGAAGTAATATTTGGTAGAGGGTCTAATGGGACTTAGCCTTAACGTTTACCAAAATTGTTCCCGCCTGCTGTGATTCGCCGATAAGTTACAGGCATGTCTTTTTTTTAAATGTTAATAGGGGATATAGGAGAATGCTTTGTCGGGGCAGCTTGAGTCTCCGTGTGGGACAGCTATATATTGTTAGGAATAGTTATCCCAATTATCATGGCTCCAATTAAATTACTTCAGGAGCTAGAGCGCCAAATGTAACTATCAAAAAATCGAAATTACACCGAATGTTTTTAGGTCTAGTATATAATTTGCCAAGAGAAGGTATACGGTATTATATATCATTAGAGAGGGAATTTTGTGTAGTTTAAATTGTTGTCAGAACATTTTGCTGTAAATATTACAGTTAACAAGATATTCGCGAAAAATCATAATTTCTCCCCTTTGCCACCCCTTACCCGCCAAACGTGACGCGCAAAAAAGTCTAACTTTTTACTGCGTAATGCGGTCAGGCCATAGAACAATTTGGCATCAAAAGTCAGCTCTTTTTTTGGATGTTTGGGTTTCATCATTTTTTCAGCTAAAATCACTATACTATATCTAGTTTTATTATTGAATAACATTCATTCATAAGCATTTTTTTTTATTTATTCTGTTCTTGGAAATTTCTCCTCTTATTTTTGGACTATTTTATTGCAGCACCGTGAAATTTTATTAAAATGCCAAACGTATTTTACTAACCTGTTCCTTCGCAGCTTTATCCAATTGCAAGTTAATCGCATCTTGTTTGCCATCTAAATCAATTGTCAGATAGTAGTTAAATTTCACTCTGCAGTGCTCATGAAACCCTTTAGTTTTGTGTTCTTCAAATTTTTCTTTGGCCTTTTTCCAATTATTAAATTTGCTGGAAACAAGTTGACCAGTTGTGGCCGCAGCACCTTTCCCCACGAACATAGGAGAAAATAGAACGCACCATAAGCAATAAGCTGAATCCTCCCTTTTGCTGTACGCAAGCCATGGATAGGTTGACATCCACTTCAGTTGAAAAGCCAAATTTCGCGGGCCAGATTTTGGGAAAACAAAGTCACTTGATGGACGCCAAACTTGACGGGCAAGGAATGTTCTCACGGAATCAGTTAGGTGAAGCTTTGGAGGGAGTCCTAGAAAGTTATGAATCACCAAAATATAGTTCGAACAAAGGCAAAAGGACACAAGTAATACAATTGCATTACCTTCACTAGAGCTAACATAGAACCCGATGTCAGATTCCGTATGCTGCAACGTAACATCTAAGTTTATGCTAGCATCAGAGGCTCTTGATGTGGAAGCCCCGACATTATCAGCATTATTGCCACCAACACGAACGATATCCACCGGTCTACAGTTTTCATCGCTTTCCGAAAGCCCCGTAAAGGCGACAAAATCGAGCTCCGGAGTTTGACTTACATTGTCGGGCTCCAAGTCTTTTCGTTCTTGGCGTCTCGTCTTCGCAAAAAAAGAATCGATAGTCACAACACCCGGTTTGCGTTTCTTTGTAGGCTGCATGATTTAATAGCCTCAGCACACTTTGCTTCTCCTTCACAAATGATATGAGATAAATTGATTGATTTTCAAATCAAGTGAACACCGCGAGAGAAACAGACTAGTGAAAAGCACTAAGAAAACACACATTAATCACCACTTTTCATTGAATAGCTCACCTTATTCCTTATACCACGAACGGTGGTTTTGTAAATTTAAAACTATATGGTTTTAAGTTTTTCTCGATCAACTAAAACGCACAATACTTGACCAGACGGAGGCTGATAAATATCCAAACAAGCAGGCTAATCGAAGACGTGCAACACTCAACAAGGAAGCCGTTAGAGTGTCTGCTTGTCAAAGCGAAATAGATAAATATCAAAAGTTAACTGTACATAATGGGTGCGGTTCTGAAACGCACCGGTCGCATATGTTCCCACAACATATTGTCCATTCTGACCCTATAAATGCGATTTTGCGGATCAGCAATAACTTTAGATGTTTTCCGTATGTGTGCCAATGTGGAATATGTAAACGAAAAGCTCCGGAGATTATTTCTTATTCGTAAAGTCACAGTTAGAGGTTCAGAATGGACAACATGTTGTCGAAACATATGCGACCGCTGCGTTTCGGAACCATACCCATTGTATGTGCTTACTTGGAAAAGAGGATAAACAATTTCTCAAAATTTTTCTGGAGAAAAAAAAAATCTATTCAAATTCAAATACATTTTCGAATTTTCTCTCTTTTGAAAGCAACTGCATATTATACAGGGTGTCCGGAAACTACCGCATTAACATACCGGGAAATGATTTCTCACTTGATTTATAGCAAAAAAGTTGTAACGAGCATACCCCCAATTTTTAACCCTTTCACTGCCACAGACTACTTTACTCGTTCACAAAACTTTGATTTTTATTACTCGTTCCGAACAAATCAGTAATCCATTTTCTGAGTTTGTGTATAAAAAAAACTATGTATTTAAGGTGGGAAAAGTCGTTAGGAGTTTCGAATGAACTTACCTATTATCTTGTTACATACCCAACTTTGTATATTCTTTCCTAGGTTTAAAAAGTTCACTCACTCGCCTTTTACAACTATTTTTCATTATGCCTTTTTACCTTAAAATTTTTATATTTTTTTCCTACTTGCAAGGGGGGGGTTTTAACACCCAAAACCCCCCCCTAGTTACGCCACTGTTTTGGTGGGATTCGGATTCGAGCTCAGCACCCCCAAAAACATAAGAAACAAAAAAAAATTTTCTCCACCACACTTTGCAATCTGAAATCACCTCGGAACTACACTAATCGGTGAATGAATGAAAAAACAAGTAAATTAATGATAACTTCATAACAGACCAGTGGAAGTTTGGTTTTTTATAGCCTTCGCTCATAGAGTGAAAGGGTATATGTATTAACTTTATCATGAAGTTTGTAACGCATTGAAGGATGCATCTCCGACCATATAAAAAGTATACATATGATCAGCACGACGAGATGAGTCGATTGGACGATGTCCGTCTGTCTGTCTGTCCGTCTGTTGCAGCGCGTTTTTCTCGGCAACTATAAAAGCTACGGAGCTGAAATTTTGCACACGTGCTTATTATTGTTGCAGGCTGTTTGAATGTTTGAATCACCAAAATTGGATCACTGGCTGCCATAGAAACCTAGCATCCCAATTTAAGTTCTTATAGGAAAAACTTTTTTATTTGCATACCAATTTCAACCAAATTTCACACAAATGTGTTTCTCTTTATGACACAAAATATATCTAAGAATGGGTCAAATCGGATAATGGGGTCATGGGGCTGCCATACAAACCTAACCCCCTAAATTAGGTTCTTCTAAGAAAAACTTTTTTATTTTTGCACCAATTTCAACTAAATTTCACACAAATGTATTTCTATTGATGACACAAAACATATGTAAGAATGGATCAAATAGGACCATGGGGTCATGGGGCTGCCATACAAACCCAACCCCCCATTTTGGTTCTTATAAGAAACATTTCTTACACCAATTTCACAAAACCTTCAATTAATGTGTCTTAATCAAAGCAACAAAAAAGGTCAAACAAATACGATCGTATTATGGGGCTATGCTCCCACATACCCCAATAACATTTTCTGAGTAAATATTTTTATTTGCCCACTTATTTCAACCAAGCCCTAAACTTTTGTCAAGACGGAAGAAAAAGAATGATGGGGGGGATTAAATACAAGTCAAAGGTACGCCCGAAAAAACTTTAAACCCAAGGAGAGCGAAGGGTATCCAAATTTCGGCCGCGCCCGAAATTATCCTCGGCCCCCCGGGGTTGGTGAGCGAAGCGAGCAGGGGGCTAAGCCCCCTAGTTTTAAATTGTTACTGATGAATGACTACAACTCTATACATTTTAGTATCAGTATCAGAGCTCGCGTTGTTGCCAAAAATTTCAAGAGGCGCCGAGTACCTTTTTAGTTAAGGAAAAACCAAAAAAAAAACATTCCTTACTTTCGACCAAAAATTTGATCAATAGACAAAAATTAAGAATGATCCAGCCAAATTTCGAGAAAATATAATCGAAGATATTGTGGATTTTTATACTTCAAGTTATTTGCAAAAAATAAATAATGCAATTACATTATTTTCGCACGTGGTTATTTTAAGACTTTGCTTGGACATAGGATTGAGCACTGGATACTCGTCCGAAAAACTAGAACTTTTTATATAGGGGTTCTCGCCAATCAGCAAACCGGTTACTATCGTTAAAGCCGCCTAGCAGCATTAATTAAATAAATGTTTGCATTGCAATAGCCTGGTTCTATTTCAGTAGATGAACATTTCCTGAAGGTGATTTTAGTTATCTCAATCTGTTGTGACCTGTCAGGTTACCACTGCGTAGGTACTATGTGGGGTGTCGTGCTCAAACTGACATCTCTTAGACTCTAAGGAAGTATGAATTAATTTTCTTTGGTCCAGGTCTTAACTTCTCCAATAAGTCCTCTCGATGCGTATACGTGTTCTCTCGATTCGCATACATGGTTCATGGTTTGACCAGTTCAAATTGGAGGCTTAACGAGTTCAAATTGTCAGCATACGATTAGCATTAAAGAGGGGTCTCTGAGCTTCGGATTTTCATCATCTGCAAAGGAACCTGCAGGTTTCTCGATCTCTCTCCTGTTTTCGTATCCAATTTTAGGACCGTACTACGTATTTTTGGATGGGATTTAAATTTAACGTGTAGCAAATAAACAGCCATACCAACTACATTAATTAAGAGGTGTTCCAGAGGAAATAGTGGCTATAATTAGGGCAACATATGTCGATGCAAAATGTCGCGTTCTCCATAAAGGTAAGGTGTCTCAGTATTTCGAAGTTCATAGCGGTGTCAGGCAGGGTTGAATCCTATCACCCATCCTGTTTCTTTCGGTGATTGGTGATGTGCTCCATGTAGCTTTGCCAGAAGAACATAACCGTGGCATTCGGTGGACTCTGAAATCCCACCTACAACATTTGGACTATGCGCTGATGACATTTGCTTATTCTGGCATAAGAGCATGGATCTGAGTGAAATGGATCTGGATCTCGAGAGAGAGGCAAAGGTTGTCGGGCTAAAGATTAATACCAGCAAGACCAAAATCCCCTTAGCCTGACTGGGAACCCCACTCTCCCCATAAGCATCAATGGACAACTTGTTGAACAGGTGGAAAAATTTGTCTATTCAGCTGTTGCTATTGATGGTGGCACAGATCAAGACGTCGTTCGCCGCATTAACCGTGCCAAGTGTTCCTTCGGCATGTTGACACTCTGGCAAAGCAGTTATATCAGTGTTTAAACCAAACTGCGGGGCTGTTTCGCTCCCTGATACTTTCAGTGCTCCTATACGGGAGCAGCACTTGGAAAGTTTCCGCTGGAGTTACCAAGAAGCTGCAAACTTTCGTTAACACTTGTCATTGTCGAATCTTAAGAATTTTTTGGCCCGAAAGAATTTCGAATGTAGATCTTCTTCGGCGCACGGGTCAAATACCTATCGACGAATTGATTCGCAGACGAAAGTGGCAGTGGACTTGTCATACGTTGCGGAAGGGTGATAAATGCATTGCTATGCTATGCGCTATGCGATGGTCCTTGACAATTATAAAATTTTTCGCTGTGATCGAAACTTTGATCGCCTCACATGTTTTTGAGTCTCTCGAATGGAATGGAATTCTGTAACTTGCTACAGTTCAACATTAGTCCGGGACGTACACTTGACCTCGTGTTAAGTGATATACCCTCGTCCCGTCTATCTTCATCTAGAGCTAGCGATATTTACTTGCCAATGGATACCCACCACCCTGCGCTCGAACTTACTTGATACCTCTCGAGCTTTGTCTTGATAAAAATCTACCCAGTCGTCTTAATATTAGAAAGGCTGATTATACAGCCATATATCTCCGACTAAATGCAGTAGATTAGAGTAGTATGTTTAACAATTTTAGCTGTGACATGGCTGTATCCGTATTTTATAATATATGCATTATATAGGGTGTCCGGAAACTGCCGCATAAACGCACTGGATTATGATTCCTCAGTTGATTTCCAGCAAAAAAGTTGTACTGAACATACCCCCTCAGCTTAACCCTTTAGCTGCCACAGGCATTTAAAGATTTTTGAAAAAATCATTTTCTTGCACGGCTTAAAGCTAGAATAGTGAAATAAAATTATTATTACAGCCAACAAATTCACATGTAAAATAAAACTAACCACACTAAAACCGCATAAGAGGTTTTGTTTTTACAGAGCTTCAAAGTCAAATTTGCGTGATTTGACCCAAAAACAATCTTTTTTTCCATCTCAATTTTCTCCAACTTCTGCCAAGGTGAGGTGCTTGTACGATTCTTTTAAAAATTGGCATGATCATATCTTTCTTACATCATTTTATTCTAGCTCCATTATTTCTAACAGTTTTAGTACCTTAAGTGCAGAAAACTAGGGTTAATTTTGGCTCAATTTCGACATACTTAGAATAGATTTTACCAATTGCAGATCTTTAGGGCCAGTGTAAATTGAATTGTATTGAATTCGAGCTAAAATTAACTCTAGTTTTCTACACTTAACGTATAAAAACTGTTACAAGTAATGGAGCTAGATCAAAATGATGTAAGAAAGATTTGATTGTAAGACTATGCGCCAATTTTTAAAGGAATCGTACAAGCACCTCACCTTGGCAGAAGTTGGAGAAAATTGAGATGGAAAAAAAGATTGTTTTTGGGTCAAATCACGCAAATTTGACATTGAAGCTCTGTAAAAACCAAACCTCTTATCCGATTTTAGTGTGGTTAGTTTTATTTTACAGGTAAATTTGTTGAATATAATAATCATTTTATTTCACTTTTTTAGCTGGTCTGGCCTTGGAGATATTAGGTTTTAAGTCGCGCAAGAAAATGATTTTTTCAAAAATCTTTAAATGCCTGTGGCAGCTAAAAGGTTAAGCTGAGGGGGTATGTTCGCAAAACTTTTTTGCTGGAAATCATCTGAGGAATCATAATCCGGTGCGTTTATGCGGCAGTTTCCGGACACCCTGTATAATATAATCTACGACCTTGTTCCATTAAGGATTTCTAAAACACGAAAGGGTTCTATTTGGTTTACGCCTTTGATCTTTAAGATGTTGCGGAAAAAATGTCGTGCCCGTGCACGCTTTAAAAGGCCCCAACTTGCATCCGATCTACTAATTTTTTGCGCCATCCGAAATAACACCAAACAACTTATTGACAGTGCACGGTCTGCCTACTTTCTTAGTATTGCGGTTAGTGTCAATAATCCTTCACAATTCAATATTGACCAAGACACATCATTTCAGGTCCCGTCCATTTTGCCCGCCTATTTTGATCTTATAATAAGATCGCTTAGTGTAACCTCCTCCCCAGGGCCGGATGGGACTTTTTTTTTGAAACAGACACACAGTGCGGTAGCTTTTCCTCTTGCCATTCTTTTCAATAACAGTGTACATAGATACCATCTACGGGGTATACCGTCAGGGGAGCACCTAGCCGTTACGGCCTTATCTCCCGGTCCTTCGGGGAGTTTGGACCTTTGGCGTTTTACTGATAAGGTCTTATTGTCAGATGAGGATTTCTCCATCCGGTGAATGCACTCACCTTCAGGAACCCAACCCCGGGGCTGCATCACAAGCTCGATGACTTGCTTAACAACCGACAGCCACCTCGAGACCAACGCCTTGATGGGTAGGGACTATGGTCCTCTGGGCACGCCCATCCTCGAGGTACTCTATTCGCTAGAGACTTGGCTTTAGCAGGTGTGATCCTCCTTCGGCCACCTAATGGTTAGGCCTAACGTTAAATTCGTCTGCTTAAAGCAGACTCGTAGCGCTGCTTTTCACATCCGGGCGGCCCCTTCAGTTTACTTGTCAGCAATGCGATTCGGGCCGTGTGGTAGGAATGGGACTTTGTGACAAAAATACCGGTTGTCCGGTTATTCAGGTTATTTTCTTCATCAATAAATTTAGACGAAACGGAATTTCGAATTTTAATAGGAAAACTCAACTGCATTGGATGTACTAATTTGATGGTGAAGCTGTGCATCGTGCACATACATGGCGAATTAATGAATTCAAACGGATTAAAATTCCATTCGCTGATTTGGCAGAGTGCAGAATTTAAGCTTTATCCAGACTGCCAATTATTGGCAGCTCGCAATGCCAACTGGCAGTTTTCATTGGATCTACACTGACTGCCATTTGTTTAGCCGTTCAGTTTCTCAGTCTTCTCGAATTCAAACTGACAATTGTGTTTGAAATTGTGTAATTTTTGAATGGCATAGTAATAATTTAAACGCGATTTTATAATTAAATTTAAACAAAAAACTCCATGAAAGTGCATAGTTTGGTTATATCATTTTCAGGCTCCATTTGGTAGCTAGTGTAGATGGTAAGCAGCTGCCAAATGGCAGCTCACGACGCCGATGCCTGTTTTTTGAGGAGCTGCCATTTGGAGGTAATGTAGGTACAGCTTTAAATACATTTTAATTTGTGGATTCGCCGTTTATGTGCGAAGTTCGACTAACTTACTCCATTAAATCGTACATCCAGTGCAGTGAAGTTTTTCTGGAAAAATTTTAAGTTTAATTTTTCCAAATAGACTTTTTATTGCCGTAGCTGCTGGTTCTCTGTTGAAATAATGTGTTGAAATTTGGTATGTGCGCAAATTTTAAAATTAATCACCGGGTATTTGCGATTTTTTCATTTTAAAAATAGTACCGGTTAATAACCGGGCAAAAATAGTACCGGATATAACCGGTGTTTAAATTGAAACTACCGGTTATTCAAAATAACCGGTTATTAATTCCCATCCCTACCGTGTGGTCATCAATCCACAAACTAGTTAGATATAGGTGCGTAGGCATCTTCCACCAAGGCCGTTCTCGCTAACTAGCCCCTTCGAGGCTCGGGCTATGCGAAGCCGCCAGCTCCGAAGCTCACACGATTAACCGTATGGTGAACCTCCCCCACCAGGGAACACCGTTTACCATGCTTGGCCTTTAATGAATTCCCTCCCGTAAGTCATGGGAGGAGGTCGGTCATGCCAAGAGCTACACGTACATAACTAGGGAGCTCGGGAACGTTATCGCCCGAATGGTCTTTGTATAGATCCACGCCATGGCGTATCAACCGTACCAGGGGCCTCCTTGCGCTGTTGAGGTACGTGGTGTCACAACTCACCAAAGATCTCTGTCTAAACAGCCTTTTTGACTGATGTCACAAGGACCTAGACCCCCCTGTGGGGAATAAGAGTGTACAAGAAGGAATTTTTCCGGAGCAATGGACCTCTCATATAGTCCCCGGTTCCCAAAAAGGATGATCCTTGTCTTGCGTAAAACTATCGGCCGATCTCATTATTATCGTGTTTCTCCAAGGTATTTGAGTGAATCGTATTCAATTATATAAGCGACTACTTTGGACACCTTATTGTCCAGAACCAACATGATTTCTGCAAGAACAAGTCGACTACCACCAACTTGGTAGAATTAGTGAACTACATCTCGAAATAATTCAATAATCATAGGTACGTTCATGTATGGTATACACTGATTTATCCAAGGCAATCGATAGGATGAATCACAACTTTTACATCTTGGCCTCTCTAGCCACATACTGTCTTGGTTTTCGTCGTAATTATCGGAACTCGAGTAGTTTACAAAGGTCTACTGTCTTCTTCGTTCTCGCCAACAACCGGAGTTCCTCAGGGATCCATTCTCGTTCCACTTCTTTTCCTTCTTTTTACCAATGACTTACCATCGTTGCTCAAATGCCCTACCTTGCTTTATGCTGACGACTTGAAACTTTTGCCCACCGTATCTAACCTTCATGATTGTTTGGCCTTGCAAAGTGACTTAGACAGTCTAGATTCTAGGTGTACGTTAAACGAGCTTCACCTAAACATCGATAAATGTTCATTTATGATTTATTCTTTAAAATAATTCCCTCTTTTGTTTGCATACAAAATAAATGGCATTCTACGGGATTGTGCTTCTTCTGCAACGGATCTTGGTGTTGTTTTCGACACAAAACTAAGATTTTCTGATCATTACATCTTCATAACAAAAAAGGCTGAAAAGCTCTCCGGATTTGTCTCGGTGTTCTGTCATTTTTCGCTCTTTGCGTAGGTACGTGCACCAACCTATTTATCTCGCTAGTCCGTAGTGTATACTTGAATAGCCTTTAGTTGTTTGGTCTCCTTTTACGCAGACTTCCTCCGACGCTCTGGAGACTGTACAACGAAAGTTCATTTTTCAATTCCTTTTATTTAAATTTAACCTCCCAAGGGAGGGGAGGGATATAAGTCCTATGCTGAAAATGAAAGGTTAGTTCTTCTTCAAGCTTTGTCAGAGATTGCTATCGTCAAGTCTTTCCGAGGACATCAGGTTTCGCGTCCCCTGTTACAGAACACGTTCCATTCCATCGGTTTTTTTAAGCCTCCCTCAGGTGTTATTTCTGCATATTTTAGCTCGCCTCTTGTACGTATCATGATCCCCCGCAGGGGGGTCTGTGTCCGTGTGACACTCAGCTTGGAAGGCTGTTTGTAGTCGGACAGAGATCTTTGGTGAGTTGTGACACCACGGACCTAACAGCGCAAGGGGGCCCCTGGTACAGTTGATACGCCATGGCGAGGATCTGTACAAAGACCATTCGGGCGCTAACGGTCCCGTGCTCCTGAGTTATGCACGGGTGGCTCTTGGCGTGCCTACCTCCCCCCATAGATTGCGGGAGGGAAGCACTAAAGGCCTAGCACGATTTTGATGTCCTCTGGTGGGGGGGTGCATCATACGGAAGTCGTGTGAGCTTCGGAGGTGACGGCTCCGCATGACCCGAGTCCAGAAGGGGCTAGCTAGGGAGAACGGCCTTGGTGGAAAATGCCTACGCGCCTATATCTAGCTAGTTTGTGGATTGATGACCACACTGCCTGAGTCGCATTGCTGACTAGTAAACTGAAGGGGCCGCCTGGATGTGAAAAGCAGCGCTACGTTGTCTGCACAGGCGCGTAGTCACAGGTCCAACGAGCCTGGGTTGTGCATGCCCGAATTCGACGTAAGGCTTAACCAATAGGGGGCCGAAGGAGGATCACACCTGCTATGGAGAAGTCCATAGCGAATAGTGTACTAAGGGGATGGGTGTGCCCAGGGGACCATGGTCCTTGCCCATCAAGGTGTTGGACTCGTAGTGGCTGGAGGTTGTTACCCAAGTCATCCAGCTAGTGATGCAATCCCCGGGGTTGGATTCCGGATGGTGTGTGCATGCGCCTGATGGAGAAATCTCCGTCTGACAACAACACCTTGTCAGTAAAAAGCCGAAGGTCCAAACATTTTAGCGGGACCGGGAGATAAAGGCCGAAAGGCTAGGTGCTCCCCTGACGGTATACCTGTAGATGGTTAGCTTGTACGTATCATGCGGAACTATGACAGTTTGGAGCTTGGTCCTATACCCTTTCTTTCCAAGATTTTAAACGTCTCCTTACTGAAAAAATAACGTAATTGAAACTATGTTCTGATTCGATATAGTGCAAAATTTGTAATTGGCTTAACTTTTTATTTTTCATCGAATTTACCTTCATATGTTTAGCTCTTTAATATTAAATCATTCATCTATAGGAATGTGCGTCTCTGAGAAAGAACTAGGGCCAAAGACGTTACATGGCCAGAAACCGTACGCGATGGCGAGTAGGTAAAGTAGTCGCACTATGCCCACAAGGGGTTAAGGCAACTTAGTATGTAGTAACTAAATTAAGTCGATGCATCCCCATTAATCCTTTCAAAACCGAAAAGGGGTGGTTCTTTGCCGTCTTGCCCGGGCGCCATAAGTGCCAGAGCGGTCGCTGCTTGCAGCTCATCGTACAATTGATACAACTCCTGGTTGTACCGGATGCCCATTGATATTGGGTTGGATAATCATTTTATACACGCTTTTTATACTTGTTAGTTCGGCATTAAATAAACTCTCTTTCCCCAACCAGAAACCTTCCTGGATGATTGTGATACTATGCCCTATGCTCCAAAGGCAACTCAGTGTGTCGATACTTGGTATGTAATCTCGGGGTTGCCCCAGCGAGGTTGGTTATAATTGGTTTCAATTTTTTGACTGGTATTGATGGCTGGTATAGTTTTAAAGGAAGTAAATTGTGTGTGTGGAATTAGAACGTTAGTCACAAAAATACCATGCCAATTTTGAGGTGTCCTTCAGAAAGGAGATTAGAGTACCAAGCGGCCTTAAGTTGGTTTTGCCAGTAAAATTAAAAAGGGTTTGGAGTATTTTTATCCTAATCCTTTCCCAGAATTGCCAGATATAAAGGGTTTTCCAATAGGGACGCTTGATCTTTGAAATGAAAAAAAAAATACATGTAGGAGAGATATTTGCGAATTTTTTTTTTTATTTGAAAGGTCCATCGACCCCATTACATATGGAATATGACATCATTCAAATGACCGCCACGGCTTCGGTTGGTGGCGCGCACACGAAAGGTTCAATTTTCGATGACTCTGGCGCACAAATCGGGCTGTATTTGATCGATGGCGTGGCGTATGTTAACTTTGAGGGCATCGGTGGTTTGCGGTTTGTTGGCATAGACCTGCGACTTAAGAAAACCCCACAAGAAAAAGTCCAGCGGGGTCAAATCGCACGATCTCGGTGGCCAGTTCACGTCGCCTCCGCGCGAGATGACCATGCCCGTAAATTGCTCGTGCAGAACATCCATCGTAGCGTGTGCTGTGTGGCACGTAGCGCCGTCCTGTTGAAACCACATGTTGTGCAGATCCATATTCTCGATTTCAGGCCAAAAGAAGTTGGTTATCATCGACCGGTATCGCTCACCATTGACGGTGACGGCCACACCATTATCGTCTTCGAAAAAATACGGACCAATCACGCCTCCGGCCCAAAATCCGCACCAAACAGTTACTTTCTGCGGATGCATTGCCACTTGGTGAACCTCGTGTGGATTGGTCTCGCCCCAAATACGGCAATTTTGCTTGTTGACATAGCCATTCATCCAAAAATGCGCCTCGTCGCTGAAGATGATTTTTTTGCCAAAATCGACGTCAACTTCCAACTGCTCTAATGCCCAGTCAGCGAACACACGGCGCTGTCTATTAACCTTAAGCTGCTGGGTCAGCTGGATCTTGTACGGCCGCAGGCTCAAGTCACGACGCAAAATTCGCCAAGTTGTCGTCTGCGAAAGGCTGAGTTCCTGTGCCCGACGCGGAATTGACTGCCGCGGGTTTTCGCGGACACTGTCGCGCACAGCGGCGATACTCTCAGCAGATCTCGCGTTACGTCGACGCACGGGAACCGGCTGATTGTTAACTGACCCGGTTGACTCGAATTTGTCCACCAATCGACGGATAGTCGACTCGGCAGGACGATCATCGCGACCGTAAAACGGGCGAAGTGCGCGGAACGTTGCTCGAACTGAAGACCCATTTTCATAAAACAATTTTATGATTTGCACGTGCTGCTCGACACTGTAACCTGCCATGGTGGTTTGGGAGGACGGAATGAATATAACACACTGCATTTGACAGCTGTCACTCAAACAACATGGCCGCAATCAGCTGTCAAAGTTCAAGCGTCCCTATTGGAAAACCCTTTATTATTTATTGTCAATAACTATAAACCATAGACCTATATACTGGATCGGACATATGCTTAAAACGTTGAAGCATTTTTACGCGACCCACGAATGGCTGAATTCAAATTGTAAGAAAACGACCGGACGGGTAAACTTGGACGACAAGAACCATCGTATGATCATTTCACACTATCCGATCAAAACACGGACCGGCGAACAATAATCACACAGCAAGTATGCATAAATGTTGCCATGCACGCTCCAAAGTTAGTGTACAATGAAGTGACGAGTCGACAAGATTAAAATGCAAGTAAAACACGCGCTAATTGTCTTTGCAGAACGCCTGAACTATTGGTAGGTGCAATGGTCTTATCGATCATACGAAAGATCTTACGAAAGAAAAACAATCGTGTCACGATTTTTTTCTTTCGTAAGACGCGTTCTTACAATATGAAATGGACAATGCTTGTCTGCTGGCCACTACAAAAGCTCTCTTGTCTTGCAAGTTTACCCGTCCGGTTTCGTCTTACAATCTGAAATCAGCCAATATGTATGTGTGACATGGTCATAGGCGTCGCAAAAAAATAACAAAATCAGAAGTTTGAGAAGCACTGACTATTATTGTTGATTCAAACCCTAACTTGCATTTAAGCTAAGTTCTACGTTCATCGAGCGAAAAAATTGTATTTTTTTCTCCCATGAAAATGCCAAAATTCGGTATGGAGATTTTCGTGTCAGTCAGTACAAGCAAGCAAATTCGATTTTACGATCATGGAAATTTTGAAAGTATTTCCATGGATTTCACGTGAACTGACGATGTTATTAAAACAACGCTGTTGCACTTTATTTCACGGGGAAACGGTGTGAATGGCAATCAATCAGGCCATGAGTGCACATTTATCTTAAATTTAGTGAATAAAAGGCAAATCTCCACTGCACTTTTTTTTCACGGCATAAATGCAAGTTTTTCGCTAGGTGAACATAGTACTTACCTTTATTTAAAATTTCGTTTTTCTGTTGTATTATGTTTGAAATAAAATAAATAACAGGCGCGGCAACCCAACATTGGACTAAGGCCGCAGGATGTGTTAGTGACATCCTATTTCCAAGATTCCATTTATGGAACCCATAAATGGGTACTCACCACTAACCGCTAGACACTAACGCACTAACCGCTAGACCAGCCAGACTATACTGTGTTTGAAATAGAAAATTCAAATATTAGATGATGTTGCATTATGATTTTGATAGGTCCAAAATCGATAGTTGCTGTTTTTATTTAAGCAATATTTAGACATTTGACGCCAGCACTAGTTACGTTTTTTTTTGGTATCGAGGTTTACTCTGACTCAAAACTCACGATCGTGTTAAACAACGCTGCCCAAAACTACACGGGATGTATAGCAATAAAATGAGCCTGTTTCTTAAATTTATTATAAATAAATAACAGGCATGACTGTCCGACTCTGTACGAACGCCGCAGATGTGTGACATCCAATTTCCAAGATTTTGCTGCTTTTTTGTTGACGGGTTGAAATCAACAGCACGCTCACCAGTATTATTTATCCTCATAAATGGGAACTCGTTTAACATCTGAGTGGGATTATCGAAAAACACCATGTATAAACTGAATTTGTTCACGGTAAAGGCAAGTACTATGCTCACCGAGCGAAAAACTTGTCTACCATGAAAAATGTGCCGTGGAGACATGCCTTTTATTCTCTAAATTTAAGATAAATGAGAACTTGCGGCCTAATTGATTGTGAATGACACCTTTTCTCTGTGAAATAAAGTGCAACTGCATTGTTATCGCAGGCGAAATGTCAAAATACGGTTTGGAGACTTTCGTGTAAAGTGAGTACAACCAAGCGAATTCGTTTTCACGATCATCAAAATTTTGACAGTATTTGCATGGATTTCACGTGAAATGAAGATGTTAGTACCTACTCTAAGTCTCCACCCCATGACCCTGTGCAACGAAGGCGCGCGCACTAGCCAGACTACTAAATATTTTGACTCCAAAACTTTTTAAATTGATTTTGCATGTGTTTAAATTCATGCGGAAACGCAAAAATATTTCAAATGAGGAATAATTATGCGTTGAATAAAGCTCTGTAATGTGTTTGCACATAACGTAAGTCAAACATTTAGATTTTTGTTACTTAAAAGACAATTTTATATGTTTTTATGCAATGGCGAAATTATCCTTTATGAATGTAACAACTCCACTTCAAATGAAAATCTCCACACCGGTTTTGCCGGTTTTTGACATTTCGGCAGCGAAACAATGCAATTTCTCTTTGTTTCACAGGAAAAGATGTGGTCGACATTCAATCAAAACGCGAGTAAACGTTTATCTTAAATTGACTAAATAAAAAGCAAGTCTCCACGTAAAATTTTTCACGGGAGACATAAATGCAAGTTTTTCGCTCGGTGAACTCAGTACATACTTTTAATGTAAATTTAAGCCTTGCCGAATTTTCTAGTTGAAATTTGAAATATAAACTAACCTGTGAAAAAGGATCTGTTTTTATATTAGACAGACTAACGAAAAGAACCGGAGATTATTTCTGATCCGCAAAATTGTAGTTAGAGAATCAGAACGGCACAACACAACTGTTTTGTTTCGTAACCTCACATTTTTTTACAATTGATGGCAAAAACAACATTAGTTTTTATCAGCATTTTACCTGGATTGTATTGTCCCATATGGTTTCAGCGGCTAGTAGCTCAAAATCGGAATCAGGGTAATTAAATAGATACGTCGAAACCACTCTCTAAATGATACACATTATCATTATGATAAGACAAAAACAACGACACAATTTTAAGGTAATATGTATAAACATTCAAATTGCTAGTATAGCTAACAGCAATTTCTATGAACATTCTAAAACGTAATTTCGATTAAATTTAGTTTAGTTTACTTTTTTAGCGAACATCCGAAATATTCTAATTAGTTCACAATTCGAATGTTTCGCGCCATATTTTTATCATAAACAATCACCAAAAAAGGTTTGAGGTGAAGGTGAAATTGGAACGATTGGAACAAAAGAACGAGAAAATACATACTATACGGCGCTACTGTGAATTCACCCGAATTTTCCGAGAAAAAATCACTTTTTATCTATGAAATATGCAACTAAAAACATTCTCACATATTTCATTTTCTCCGCCACTAATTCAGTTTTTCGGATTAATAGAGCCTTTTACGAGATTCACTGGTTAGCATCATGAAAAATACATAGAAATCCGTGCCACGCATGGGAAAGCTCACCGAAATCATATTTTCACCGAAAACATTTATGGCACTGATAGGACCACCTATAAGAAGGTACATGCGATATTCAGAAATATGTTGTTTACACCTTACAAGTTATTACTTTACCAGCCGACGTGGTTAGCTATTAAAAAATCTTCAATTTGTACCACCAGAACACGAAGCTTACACGAAAAATGAAATTCAGGCTCAAAGTTTTCGGTAAATCACTGGCACAATTCTTTACAGCGCACTTCATTATTCAAGTTTAAAATGTTGTTAAGGCATTTGAATTAATGAAACTCATTAAAAACTTTAAATTTTAAAGTTATCCCTGAATGCAGTTCTTAACGATGTGAAAACAGACGGGGACTTGTCACTCATGTCAGAAGTTGGAACGAAACGGAATGAGCGAATTCCCCGCAATTTTCCTGCGTTTCTCAAAATTTAATGGAAATGAAATGAATGAAATCAGATTTTGGTAATGCGATTTTTTTGTACTTAAAATAAGTAACATTATAATTCCAACTAAGTGTTAGCTTTAATAATCCAGGAAGAATGTGCAAAAGTGAAAAAATGCGGAAATAATGTTAAATGAGGAATAAATGTTCAACAATTTCTTCCGAAAAAAATCAGTTGAGAAAAAGGTTGAGAGCCAGTGTTATAATCGCAATTTTAGACAGTGACGTAAGAGAGGAGAAAAAAATTTCCGTATACGAATACGGCAAAATCAAAGTATGTGTGACAATTTGTTGTGGCTTCAAGGGTTGCAATAGAGCGATGTGCGATGTCTTCTCCAGGTATGTATCTCTTTGCTATAAACGCTGAAACGATGATCACATATTATCCATCAAAGCCTAAGTCAAATTTCCATCATCACATTTGGTCTGACTTTCCAGGTTTTAAGACATTAATGTCAATAGCATTAATTGCGTTCTGTTTGCCATATCTCAATAATTGATAATAAATACACTACTCCATTGCCACATACATAAACCCGTGTTATCAACCCAGCAAAAAATTGAAGGCTTATTTAAGGCTTGTATCCATACGCTGTATACCTTTGAAGTAAGGGAAACCTTCGGTAAGGAATTACGCGTTGCAAAGGCATTAACCTGTCAGATACCTTACCGAAGCACAGGCCATGTCATTGGCGATAAGGTTTAAGCTTAGATACGTAACTTTTATCTTATAATAAAACTATTTAAGCCTTTAAAAAAGATTTAGCAGTAGCTTTAAATAAGTTATACGGATGCCTGAAAAAAAAAGATTATAATACCTTTTCATATCCTTATGTAAATGGTTTGATAATGTTTAGAGAATTATAAAAAATTGTGATTTTTCTGAACTATTATGGCATTATTCTTCTTCTTTGTACCCCCCCCCCTTGTGGGACATAGTGCATATCCGCACATGCCCGGAAATGTTTGACCACGCCGAGGTTCGATCTCCGCACCTCTAGATTACTAACATCGTGACTCAACCAACTGAGCCACAGAGCCTGTCATAGCAATCTCCTCGCAAAATGATACTTAATTTCAATTTGGAAAGAAACTTAAAATAAGACTTACTTAAGAACTAAATATATTTTTAATAAGGGAATGGAAAGGTTTTCAGAAAAAAACATTTTAGATACCTTATACAAAGGCTTACAAAATCTTTAAATTACTGAAATGTAATTTTGTCTTATTTCTGGTATGAATTAAAGTTTGAACTAAATTATAAAGAGCCTTACGTAACCATTATTATAATTACTATTTATACTGTCTGGAAGTAAAGCTGGCAATAAACTAAAGTAAGTCTGAATTGTGCCTTAGTTTAATATTAAACAAAGCGAACGCGAATTATCCATGACAGAAAGAAGCAATAAAGCTTTCGTAAGAATTATTATAAGGCCAAAGCTGAAATCGTTTCCCTTACCTATTCCTTAAACCTGACAAACCTGATCAGATTTTTTGCTGGGAACACACCAGAATGCGAGCAGATGAGCGCGATTTACAGAACAATAAATGTGTGTACGTATAAGGAATGTACACACACTATACGAGTCACTATGGACTAGCCCGAGATAAGCCAAGCCAAGTGGAGATACTCGGGTGTGCCATAATCAGAAATATTGCATCGTAAAAAAATCGTTGCAAATTTTTCTTTATGCCGGAGAAAAAATATAGAATATGTAAATATACTAAGCAAAAAAAATTAATAATTCTACAGAGAATCGAGTAAAGTCACGATAATTTGAATAATTTATGTAGGCTGTCTTTATATTAATACATGACTGACATGATTGGGATTCTTCTGGGTGTTTTATCTGTTAAGCGTTATCTGAACAATGTGGTTGTCGTTTGCATTTCATTTTGATGAGCTCATTTGAGTATACTCCGTAGATTGAACATTTATACATTGTTTCTTCCTGCGGTATGAAGTCGGAAGTCTGGGCTAGGGTAGGCTAGGTAAAGGCTGCAGGGGCCGGGGATACTGCCTGTGCAGTAGACCAGAGATTGGTTCATTCTGATCTTGAAATATATTTATTAGTTGGGTCGAATATCTGAAATCATCCAGATCGCGATAGTAATTGTATCCAAGAATTATATTCCTTTTCTCACCTAGAATCTGAACAAAAACCGAGAAGCTGATGTACACTTTCTTCCTCTTCATATGTTCTGACCACTCATCCCAAAATGGTTTTGATTGTGGGCAACACCAACTCATTCAAGTTGATACACTTGGTTGGGAGCCAAAACAGCCACACAGAACCAGTTCATCAAAATTAGAGCATAACTAAATTTTAACAATTGAACCGAGGCAAATTAGGATGACTTAAGCGTTGCCGTTATGGGAAAGAATTTTCCCGCTCTAAACGAGACCATGTCTCCTGAAATACGGCATCAAATAAAGCTAATAAAAGAATTTCCATGTAACCATTTCATCCTTCCATTTTGGAAGAATCTCTTGAATCTGTTATGGTATAGTACAATTTGTTCAAAAAAGCCCCAAACCCAAACATAAAAAAAAAGAAATTTTTAATGCGAAATTGTTGAATACACTGCCCAATATACGCAGTAAAAAGTTACACGAATTTGTGCCATGGCTTAAGTGGGGAGGGGGTGGCAAAGCGGTGAGTCTGACCGCAAAATGTACTAGGGACGAAAACAACTACACACAATTACCTTTGTAATGATTTATAACAATCTAGACATTTTCTCAGAAATACCCTCGACCCAAAAGTATTGTAGTGAATTTACATTTCGCACTGTAACTCTTGACAGAATAGACCTAGAGTCATAAGATCTTATCCATATATTGCTCACTGTTGCCAGTGGACCAATTTCGGAGTTCATCTCTGATTGGCATGTATCAAGCAAGGAATCCTTGTCAAATCAAAGGCACATCAGATTCAATCTTGCAGGGAGCTCAATGCTCTAGGCTGCATCCACGTGTCCCAAAAAAACAATTGGAAGTTGTTCAAAGATCTGGTCCTTTCCAGTGTCAATACTCTGTCACTGTTCTTTGTAGTCCCCTGCGATGTAGAGCTTGCCGCAGATCAACTAAATAGAGTACTCATCTCCGCATACCAGGAGAGCTCTTTCATTCCAAATTACAGGTCTATCCGTAAGGTTCCCTGGTGGAATGATGAACTCGATCGAAAACGGACCCAGGTTAGGAGATTGTTTAACTCAGCCAAGCGCTGTGGTCAATGGGAGTCTTACAGGCGTTCCTTAACTGATTATAACACGATGATCAGGCAATCTAAAAGGAAATACTGGAGGAGGCAGCGTGAAGCAATTCAATCTTTACCCGAGGCCGCTCGGCTTCACAAAGCCCTCTCCAGAAGTAACTCAAACGGAGTTGGGTTGCTCAAATTCACGGACGGTTCGTTCACAGCTGGTCCCATGGAGACCCTCCAAATTCTTCTCGTCAGACACTTTCCTGGATCTGTCTCTTCAGACAGCTGCGCAGGGCACATACCAGGTTATACAGGACAACCGGCTAGAAGATTGGTGAGTCTCTCTGGGGTAATCTTTGACAAGGACAAAGTGTGCTATTTAGTCCTTTGATCCATTTAAGGCCGCGGGGCCGATGGAGTGTTTTCTGCTCTTCTTCAAAACTGCCTAGATATCAATTTGCCACATCTTACAACTCTGTTCAGATCTAGCTATTATTTTTGTCACATCCCACTAGCTTGCAGGAAGGATAATGCAACTTTCATCCCTAAGCAAGGTAAAAAACCTGAGGATTTACCAAAGTCCCACAGGCCCATCAGTGTATCCTCCTTTCTCTTCAAAACTATTGAGCGTTTAGTTGATCAGATATCAGGAGTCTGATGGTGAGGAATAAACCTCAAAGTCGACGGTGACGGCACTTCACAAACTCGTCAGCACCATTGAAAAATCTGTAGATGAAAAAGAGATCGCTCTATGTGCCTTCTAAGACATCGAAGGTGCCGCTGTACGACGCTATTTCCAGAGCCCTCGTTATGAGAGGGGTGCCACTGCCCACCATCAGGTGGATTGACACCATGCTGAAAGGTAGGGAGATTCACTTCTCCCTCGGTGGTCACACTCTCAACATCAACGCCATCAAGGGCTGCCCAAGGCGGTGTACTCTCACCCCTACTGTGGTCCCTGGCAGTAGATGATTTACTCTTGAAGTGCAGGGGTTTTCGCCATCGGCTACGCGAACGATATCACTATTGTGATCAGGAGCAAATTCGAATTCGTTATCACAGATCTGATGACTACAGCCCTAACGACAGTCAACATATGGTGCACAGCAACTGGGCTCAGTATCAACCCACAGAAAACAGTCCTAGTACCATTTACAAGGAAACTTGCTCCTCCTTTTGACCCAATCTACGTAAGGGGTGTGCTTATTGCCTATTCTAAAGAGGTCAATGCCTTGGCATTACACTCGATAGTAGGTTAAACTGGAATAGCCACTTGGAAAATGTTCTTAGCGAAACTACGCGTGTCATGTACCGGAACTTCTATGGCAAGACATGGGTTCTTTCGCCCAAAATGACGGAGTGGTTATACAGTACGCTAGTGCAACCTGTAATCACTTATGCTTCTCTAGTGTGATGGCCTAAATCACTACAACGCAACACCTTCAAGACATGTAATACGCTCCAACGTCTTGCCTGTCTTGGCATCACTGGTGATTTTAGCACTACATCTACCCTAGCCATGGAAGCTATATGGGGAATGACGCCACTGCATATTTTCATACAGGAAACTGCAGCATTAAGTGCTTTGAAAATCAACCTATCATCTGATACTCGTATGATCGGATCGGGGACACATGGACATATGCGTGTCCTGCAACAAGTTCCTGGCCTATCAATCTGCCAGGTATCAGATTATATGATCACTGAACTGCGTTTCGGCAGGAAGTTCGCCCTTCACATCCCAAATCGGGAGGAATGGGCTAATGGCAACACGTTTATGGATCCTAGAAGCATCACTTGGTTCACTGATGGCTCTAAGACCGATCACGAAATTCATGCCATCGGAACCTGTGCCAGGGAGATCCTGAGACGGGGTCTCCGTGGTGCACAGCATATCGCAATTTTCACTGATAGCCAGGCAGCAATTAAGGCGCTAGCTTCACACAAGTTTACCTCGATGATGGTCAGCGAGTGCTTTGACCTCCTTCAGAACCTCTCCATCCGCAACTCTGTTTCAATCTTTTAGGTTCGGGGTCACAGAGGCGTTGCGTTGAAGGAAATGAGTACGCGGACGAATTAGCAGAGGGGCTCATCTTCAATACTGATCGGTCCTGAGCCCTTCTGTGGAATTAGCTGGAGAGCTACTAGAGGTGTAGTTAGTAACTGGTTTTCGGGCCTGAGGCTTAACTACTGGACATCGCACGCTGACCTAAGAGTTTAAAAGGGCTAGTGTGTCCCTTCCCTACTCCGATTATAAATGTCTGCGCAGAACCGAGCTTAGATTATTAATAGGCTTTCTTACGGGTCATTTCGGGCTCCGCTACCATCTCCATGAAATTGGTCTATCAAGGGAGACCCAATGTTGCCTTTGCGTGAAGGAAGACGAAACCTCCATTCATTTATTATTGGAATGCCCGGCGACCGCCAGGTTCACGAGATCAATCCTTGAACGTGATTTATCCTGCGAAAATCCGGAGATGTATGATTTTTGCCGACCAAATATCGTATTCTTCTTTGACTATGTATGGATTACTCCCTGCAAATACCCAAAAATGCAACAAAGGCCTTTCCAACCCATTGGATCGTTTGTTGCTCTTTCTGTGCACATTTACCTGGAAACACCGCCGAACAGTGGTCACACGATTTCAGACGCAAGCAACTTCGCCTCATGTCCTAAAGTTAGTGCTCGATGTTTCGCACATGTTCACATACATATGTATAATATGCCTTTATTATTGGGCCGGGCTCAATTCGTTGTGTTGTAAGTTTTTGGGTCTTATTCGGATAAGTTTGTCAACTGATAAATCGAAGACGAGGTTCTGGAGTTGTCATTAACTTTCTGGAAAGTATAATGTATCCTTGTCGCGGTTTTCCCATTTATTCAGAAGTTTTTATTTAGTGGAAAAATTACGATTTTTTTCGTTTACATTAAAATGGCTTACTTGCTTCACAAAAGTGCAAAAAGCGGCAACTTTCATAAATGAGTTGGTGCTATCCAGTATACATGGTGTCCGGAAACTGCCGCATAAACGCACCGGATTGTGATTCCTCGTGTGATTTCCAGCAAAAAAGTTGTATGGAACATACCCCCTTAGCTTAACCCTTTAGCTGCCACAGGCATTTGAAGATTTTTGAAAAAATAATTTTCTTATCCGACTAAAACTTCAATATCTCAAAAGCTAAACTAGCTAGAATAGCAAAAGAAGATGATTATTACAGCCAACAAATTTACCTAAAACTTTTTAGTTTTTTTACCTAAAACTTTTTAGTTTTAGTTTTATTTTTTAGGTAAATTTGTTGGCCGTAATAATCATCTTATTTTGCTATTCTAGCTAGTCTAGCTTTTGAGATACTGAAGTTTTAGTCATACAAGAAAATTCTTTTTTCAAAAATCTTCAAATGCCTGTGGCAGCTAAAGGGTTAAGCTAAGGGGGTATGTTCCGTACAACTTTTTTCCCGGAAATCGCATGAGCAATCATAACCCGGTGCGTTTATGCGTCAGTCTCCGGACACCCTGTATAAAACATTCTGCTATTGGCCCTTCGTCAGAACGGGCCTCCCAGTATGTATGGGCGTTGACCTGACTCCTGATGTTTTGCAACACATTAATCTTTTTAAAGTTAACTTTCATAAGATCTTGACTATGAATTCTATGTCCATACATGAATGATTAAAACAATGACATAAATGGACACGTACATTTAACTAGAACCATAAGAATCTGATTACTTGCAGATCACGTACTCGTGCTCCATAATATTATTCTGATTGTATTTCGTACGAGTTTAAAGCGATGTGTTTGTTGTTTCTTATTGTATAGATTAGTGCCTAATGACGAGCATTATTTGGTCTTACTTTTTTGTTTGACTGAGGTCATCGCAATTTTTTTCGTGCTTGCCATTCACTGCGTAAAGTGTGAAAAATCAACGAGCCGTTTGTTAAATATTTGCATTAGTAATTAAACGGTAAACATTACTATATCTTGGTAAATTACATGTGCGGCATTTGATTCGCAAGTGCCAGAAGATTTTTGGCATGCCTAGGTAAATATTTGTGTATGCACAGAAAATCAAATCTCCATCTAAAAAGTGGAATTATGTATGTATCAGTATCAGTAGTTGTGTATTTAGAATTTAATTTTGTATGGGGACAGCATAAAATCAAAATGTAATTTTTTTATTATTTTGTCTCATAGAAACTTTTGTCCCGGGACTAGGCTTCTCGCGGCATCACTTTACTTACTATGCGTACGTAAGTGACTAATCAATCAATCGAGTGTAAACTCTAGCAGATCGTAAAAAAAACTGAAAACAAAATATATTAATAAGGAAATTTATTACAATAACTTCTTTTAAACATTAGTTTATTAGTACAATTAAAATTAACTAAGTCCTTCAAACTATTATAAAGAATAATTGACCTTGTAATTGGTTCATTAAGCCCATAGTTTACTCTATGATAAGGCTGAACAAGAAGGATGTTCCGCCGTAAATTGTGAGGAATATTTCTGACTTGAAAGCTATTTAATATATCTTCACAAACAATATGAGAGCAAAACAGGTCTCTTATAAACATAGCGTTTAAAAATGTTCTTCTATAATCTAAGGCTTGTAAACCCAATAAGGAACAGCGAGTTTAATAATCTGGCTTGAAGCGCCAGCCAATTTAATAAATGGCAAACCGTGCGTAAAATTGTGTTGAATTCTTTCTATACGCTCGATATGCGCCTTATAGAACGGATTCCACACAATAGAACAATACTCCAGGTGCGAACGAACGAAAGCTGCATACAATATTTTTAAAGGAAAAGCATCATTAAATTCGCGCGCATTACGTTTAACAAATCCTAACATACTATTCGCTTTTGGAATAATGTAATCAATGTGTTGTCGAAATGAAAGCTCATGGTCGAAAATTACACCAAGATCTGATATTTCGGCAACCCTTTCAAGAACACTACCTGTTAAGGAGTACTCAAAGAAGACCGGAGTTTTCAATTTATAAATGCTAAGTACTTTACATTTATTAACATTTAAATTTAAATTATTATCGCGGCACCAAAATTGCAGCTTTTCTAAATCGGATTGCAACTTAAGGCAGTCATCAATGTTGCGTATTTTCATAACGATTTTCATATCATCGGCATACTGCCATACACGCACGAATTTAAAATTTTGGATAATATCGTTTATGAAAACTAAAAAGAAAAGTGGTCCTAAATGGCTTCCTTGCGGAACCCCTGACGAACACTTTATAACAGAGCGAGATGTACAGCCATTTAACTTCACCAACTGAGTCCTATCCGTTAGATAGGATCTCACCAAGCTTAGAAAAATTGACTGTATTCCTAAATGTTCTAGTTTTGTAAGTAAAATAGTATGATCTACTCTATCAAAAGCCTTCGAAAAATCGGTATATACCACATCAACCTGCATTCCCTGCTCAATACCATCAGCAACAAATAGTAAATGATACCAAATTTGTTGAAGTTGATTTTCCTTTCAGGAATCCATGTTGACATGGCGATATCAAACGGCTAATTAAAGCATCTATTGTTATATGACCGAAATCCCTGGTCGAAAAGTATAACATTATAGCACCTTTGCACTATATGCTTAAGACACGGGGCCATTTTTTCGTACATTTTATAGGCTGGTTAGTCTTATTGCCTAGCGAAGACACACACAATATTTGGAAAGCTTTTCCATTGTACTGAATGACATTTTTGTTTATTTTGCATAGTTATGTTATCTTTTGCTTATTTACGCTGTTGCATGAAACCGTGCAATGATTTTTTTAATCTAAGATGATGGTGTAACCATCAAAATATGGCAGAACTATGCAAAATAAACAAAAATTTCATCCAATAAAATGGAAAAGCTTTCTAAATATTGTGTGTGTCTTCTCTAGGCAATAAGACTAACCAGCCTATAAGATGTACGAAAAAATGGCCCTAAGTCTTCTTGGTGGCGTGGTCCGACATGCCTAGATAGCATTGAATAATTGTTTACACAAGTGGCTGATACTGTTTAAGTGCTTGGCCAGTACCATTCTGTTTTGCTTAGGTTCTAATAAAAATGCATTGGTGCGCAATAATTTAATTGCCTGACGGATACGCAATATTTTAATGGTCTTATTGCGTATCGATATCGAGTAAGATTTAATGATGACTAAGTGAAGAGTCCTTTTGTAAACAATTGACCAAAATCAACTAGGCATGGGTGGAAAAGTTTGTTTGGTTTTTAATCACCAAACGGGGAACGAATTTTTGTGGTCTGGTAGACCGCAAGTTGCGTATAAAGAAAAACTCCGGTTTTGTGAAATTTTTCTTTAATTTATTCCGTATGCATTTCGGTCAAAACAATGGTATGACCATCTTCAGCAGAACGTTTGATAGTGCAGGTGTCAAATTTAATTACAAAAAATATTCATTGTGTTGCCATTAGTGTGTTTTTGGATGTCAAAAATAAGAAAACAAAATCAGTGAGAAAAGGAGGTAAAAAAATATGACTAGAAAATGATGAGAAAATTGAAAACTAAAAAATTGTAACAAAATAAATAAATTAAATTAAAACTAAATTTAGAAAATGATAAATTAACATATAATGAAAACAAATAGTTATTAACAAAATAAATAAACATATTGACAGAAAACAACAAAATTAAATTAACAGATTGAAAAACCGGGTGAAGTGTAAACGGATATACGAAAAGAGAATTAAAATTTGTTTAATGAATTTACGCTGTTTTAATTATTTCGAAAAGAGGTGATTCGATCGGTCCATCGCATAGGTTCATGAGGTCGTCGTTGATTGATATAAATATCGATTCGTATGCATCTAGCTTTTGTGGGTTGTTAACGTTTTTGACTATTTTTAAATTTTCATCGATGGATTTTATTTTATGTAATTCAGTATGGTCCATATCGTACACATGAGAAGCTACTCCAGTGTGGAGCTCTTTGTTTTTGATACTTCGTAAGTGTTCCTTGAAACGATAATGTACGGCTCGTTTTGTTTGACCAATGTATTTCTTGTCACAAGTGAAACATTTTATTTGATAAATCCCACTACGTTCTTCAATTGGTTTTTTATCTTTAGTTGAGCCTAAAAGAGAGCTTAATTTCTGTTGATTTGTGTGAACTAGTTTTATGTTAACTTTTTCGAAAGCTGTTCTTAAAGGATTGGTTATCCTAGGCGCATAAGTAACTGTAAAACGACGTTCATTTGACGTAATTATTCTATTTTGAGCGAATAATGTGGACCGTTCTTCTCTTTTTAATTTATCACTTGTTTTTTGTAAAAGAGATTTGAAAAATTAAATGAAAAGACCGAAGATATGTGGTCTATAATTTTTTTATTTCTTTTCGTCTACTACACTGACATTGGGTGGCAAATACATTTTAATATGCTCGAAGAATATCGGGTGTTTGCTTAGCTGCATTGGCGGTCCGATCTGTAAATATAAAAAATAGCAAAGCTTGAGTACCCATACACAAAATATGGATGACCAGGACCAATAATAAAATAATAACCAAGTGTTGTGAATATTTAAGATAGGAGGAGCTCCATCTCTATCTTACACGAAACAAGTATATACCAGGTGGGGGAAATCCATCCCACAAGTGGAGCACATATATACATACTTCGTTTCACACCTAGCTGTACATCCCGACAAAGGGAGGAGACCCATCCCATAAGCGGAGACCGATGTACAAGCTAGATCTGGGAGGAGATCCATCACCAGATTCCACGATAATCACAACACTTAAATAAATTCAGTGGTCAAATATATCAAAACAAAGGACTCATCCCTGGTCATCCTCAAAAAATACTTCACACACATACATAGTGCACCATACAAAACACACAAAAGTACTCAGTAAGAAACTTACCCCAATGTATAAACCGCCCACACAAAACACACCACTTCACTACTAGAAGATTTGTCACAGACTGACTGAAACTGAACAAATCTTACTTGTGGACGTTCTATACATCTGGGTATCCACACAATCAGAACGAACTAAACATACACTCTATGAGCGTAAACAAACCTTTGTTACATTTTCGAACTAGATTCTCGACAATACACTTTTTATAGCCATTAGTTTCAGCCAGATTTAGTATATGTGAGTACTCTTTCATGTACTCAGAAGCAGAAAGTGGTAGCCGAAGTAATCGATAAACCATCGAGTGAAAAACTTTTATTTTCGTATGTGCAAAATGAATCAGCCGTAATGTATCTGGCACTGGTCGTAGGTTTCCTGAATACCCCAACTTTAAGTTTGTTATCAACACGCTTGAGGTACAGATCCAAAAACGTGAGACTCTTATCTGCTTCATTCTCCGATTCGAATTCGAATTTTGCACATACGAAAATAAAAGTTTTTCACTCGATGGTTTATCGATTACTTCGGCTACCACTTTCTGCTTCTGAGTACATGAAAGAGTACTCACATATACTAAATCTGGCTGAAACTAATGGCTATAAAAAGTGTATTGTCGAGAATCTAGTTCGAAAATGTAACAAAGGTTTGTTTACGCTCATAGAGTGTATGTTTAGTTCGTTCTGATTGTGTGGATACCCAGATGTATAGAACGTCCACAAGTAAGATTTGTTCAGTTTCAGTCAGTCTGTGACAAATCTTCTAGTAGTGAAGTGGTGTGTTTTGTGTGGGCGGTTTATACATTGGGGTAAGTTTCTTACTGAGTACTTTTGTGTGTTTTGTATGGTGCACTATGTATGTGTGTGAAGTATTTTTTGTGGATGACCAGGGATGAGTCCTTTGTTTTGATATATTTGACCACTGAATTTATTTAAGTGTTGTGATTATCGTGGAATCTGGTGATGGATCTCCTCCCAGATCTAGCTTGTACATCGGTCTCCGCTTATGGGATGGGTCTCCTCCCTTTGTCGGGATGTACAGCTAGGTGTGAAACGAAGTATGTATATATGTGCTCCACTTGTGGGATGGATTTCCCCCACCTGGTATATACTTGTTTCGTGTAAGATAGAGATGGAGCTCCTCCTATCTTAAATATTCACAACACTTGGTTATTATTTTATTATTGGTCCTGGTCATCCATATTTTGTGTATGGGTACTCAAGATTTGCTATTTTTTATATTTACAGATCGGACCGCCAATGCAGCTAAGCAAACACCCGATATTCTTCGAGCATATTAAAATGTATTTGCCACCCAATGTCAGTGTAGTAGACGAAAAGAAATAAAAAAATTATAGACCACATATCTTCGGTCTTTTCATTTAATTTTTCAAATCTCTTTTACAAAAAACAAGTGATAAATTAAAAAGAGAAGAACGGTCCACATTATTCGCTCAAAATAGAATAATTACGTCAAATGAACGTCGTTTTACAGTTACTTATGCGCCTAGGATAACCAATCCTTTAAGAACAGCTTTCGAAAAAGTTAACATAAAACTAGTTCACACAAATCAACAGAAATTAAGCTCTCTTTTAGGCTCAACTAAAGATAAAAAACCAATTGAAGAACGTAGTGGGATTTATCAAATAAAATGTTTCACGTGTGACAAGAAATACATTGGTCAAACAAAACGAGCCGTACATTATCGTTTCAAGGAACACTTACGAAGTATCAAAAACAAAGAGCTCCACACTGGAGTAGCTTCTCATGTGTACGATATGGACCATACTGAATTACATAAAATAAAATCCATCGATGAAAATTTAAAAATAGTCAAAAACGTTAACAACCCACAAAAGCTAGATGCATACGAATCGATATTTATATCAATCAACGACGACCTCATGAACCTATGCGATGGACCGATCGAATCACCTCTTTTCGAAATAATTAAAACAGCGTAAATTCATTAAACAAATTTTAATTCTCTTTTCGTATATCCGTTTACACTTCACCCGGTTTTTCAATCTGTTAATTTAATTTTGTTGTTTTCTGTCAATATGTTTATTTATTTTGTTAATAACTATTTGTTTTCATTATATGTTAATTTATCATTTTCTAAATTTAGTTTTAATTTAATTTATTTATTTTGTTACAATTTTTTAGTTTTCAATTTTCTCATACTTTTCTAGTCATATTTTTTTACCTCCTTTTCTCACTGATTTTGTTTTCTTATTTTTGACATCCAAAAACACACTAATGGCAACACAATGAATATTTTTTGTAATTAAATTTGACACCTGCACTATCAAACGTTCTGCTGAAGATGGTCATACCATTGTTTTGACCGAAATGCATACGGAATAAATTAAAGAAAAATTTCACAAAACCGGAGTTTTTCTTTATACGCAACTTGCGGTCTATAAGGTACACAACGTTTTTCTAAACCAAAGTTAGGCATGGGTGGTTTAATCAAAAAGGCAGACTAGACTTGGTCGGACAACGGGCGCGTCACCAAGTTGACGCGCTTAGCATGGATCTAAGAGATTGATCCTAATACTATTTTATTTTTAATAAGCATTTCAAACAACTTCGGTATTGCAGATATTTTAGCTATGGGTCTATAGTTATCAATAAGATGCTTCGGACCCTTTTTGTGAACAGGCGTTATGTATGAAACTTTCCATTCATCAAGAAAAACACCTGAAGACAAGGACAAATTAAAAATAAAGGCTAAAGGACGACATAACGATTGCATGCAATTCTTCAAAAATATATTAGGAATGCCATCAGGTCCGGCCTGAACACTAACATCAAGATCACGCATAGCATTCAATAGGTCATCCTCAGAAATCTCAAGAGCACTCGTAAGGTCCTCCTGAGGTATCCGAGGGACCAATGCACTCTGACTTCCATTGATGTTAGCATTCATTTCTGATGAAACGGAGTCTGGCACTTTGTAAACTCAACTGGAAAATCTAGCAAATCCGTCACAAACCGATTAAACATCTTTGTAAAAATTGCCATTGAATTCTAAATTTTTTGGGATTCCCGTATACTTACCCTTGCTGGTTATAAAATTCCAAAATGTCTTACTGTCATTCTTTATATTATTTTCAGCTCTCGCAATATACTGTTTGTAAAGATTTTTATTCATTAATTCATACTCTCTTCTCAATCTAAAGACATTTTCTTTATTGGCAAGAGAGGATGACTTCTTGTATAATTTATGGGCTCTATTTTGTGCTCTCTTAACTTTGAACAATTCTTTGGTATAATAGAGCCATAGCTAATTCTGCTTGGTGGATGTTGAATGCATTTAGCATTATTGGCACTAACATGCGCGATCCATAACGAAAGATTTTCTATATGACGTCAAGATTCAACATTTTCAATTTTTAATACCCACGTGTATAAAATATAGAAAAAACATATTTAAAATAGAGGAAGACCAACAAACTCGGTCTTATTTTTTTTATGTCAGGACGTCCGACGGTGCTTGTGGCATTGTGGAGACCAGTGGGACCTGTAAATATAAAATTAGCACAGTGTGAGTACACATATACAAATTATGGATGACCAGGACCAATAATAAACTAATACCTAAGTGTTGTGAACATTATATTTAACCCTTTCCCGGACAGAACGTCTATAGACGTCCAATTTTGAGCATTTGACATACAAATCGTGTCAAATTTTGGCGTTGTGTCCGGCAATGAGTTAAGATAGGAGGAGCTTCATCTCTATCTTACACGAAACAAGTATATACCAACGAGTGGGGGGAATGCATACCACGAGTAGAACACATATATACTTCGTTTCACACCTAGCTGTACATTCCGACAAACGGAGGAGATCCATCCCACAAGTGGAGACCGATGTACAAACTAGATCTGGGAGGAGATCCATCACCAGATTCCACTAGTATCACAACACTTAAATGCAATAATCAAATATGCAATATCAAATAGCAGGAACTATCACTGGTCATCCACATACAATAATCACACACACAGAGTGTACCATGCAAACACACAAAAATACTCAGTAAGTTTATGAAACTTACCTTCAAACAAAATAGCCCAAGCACAGTCACAAAATTAAGAGAACACTAGACTACATCACTGTACAAAACCAAAACCACCAACTGAAAGATCAGTTCCGCTAGATCTGTATCTGCATCTTATCATTTGGTCAAGTATTGTAAGCAAATACAATACAAAATGATCGAACACTATACAACGTATGTGTTGAGAAAAAGCCTTTGTAAAAGGCTATGTAAAGAGTGGTCCAACGTGAATGCTTAATAAAACAAAAAGTTTTTAGAGAATTATCTAATTTTTTTTTATTATGATAGAAGGATCTATGGCAATTATGTGTGAAACAAAATATCGGCCAAGTGCTCGCCATAGCTACCGTGGCATACTTCTATCGGATGTTCCATATTTTCAATGACTCTGAGACATAATTGAGGTTGAATATCGTTAATGTGCTGAATTATCTCACCCTTTAGCTCAGAGGTTCCCAACTCAGAAACGTCTGCGGACCACTTAGCCTGAAAATGGATCTCGACGGACCATCATTCAGTTATGCCCAGTTGTCGGTCACTTGTTGGGTTCCGACGAACCTTTGTAATATAATTAACATCAAATTAAGCAAAACGCCCAGTTAGCGGAAAAAAATGGGGAATTCTGGAATTTAAGGTTTCAATCGAAAGTTTATAATTTTCCGAGAAATGTCGGTCAATTAAAAACACTTGTCGGTCCTTAATTATTTATCGAATAGATGTAAACGATCGATGGTATTTTTAACTTTTATGATGCTTTTTTCTAAATAATTAAGGACCGACAAGTGTTTTTAATTGACCGACATTTCTCGGAAAATTATAAACTTTCGATTGAAATTAAATTCCAGAATTCCCCATTTTTTTCCGCTAACTGGGCGTTTTGCTTAATTTGATGTTAATTATATTACAAAGGTTCGTCGGAGCCCAACAAGTGACCGACAGGAACGGATAAACGACGGATTATCGATATAAGTAAAAAAAATCCAAATTAACCCCCATTTAATACCTTTTTTTCCATAAAAACACTTTTGAAATGGTGAGTTTCTTTTTTTTATAATATTTTAATTAAAGACCGACAAATGTTTTTAAGTGACCGACAATCACTTTTAACCGATTTACTATCGATATAAAATATAAAAGTCCAAATCCGGAAACATGATTCCGCCAACTGGGCATAACTCCATCATTCAATAATAATGAATCGAATTTTCGCGAGGCATTGTATTCTCACATCATAAATTGTGCTTATTTTTTTTTTGTTATTTCCTACTTTTATTCCTAAAGGCTTGGATAGACCTCGGGCGGAATGAGATTGAAATTTTTGTCCGCTGCGATTTTGTCAATGAAAATTCATACTTACTGTTGTGTAATAGTATGTGGCAAATGGTGGGGAATTCCATAAGCTACAATACGAAAACGGTTCCATAACTTTTCTCGGCCATTTTATGTATTATTTTTCGCTTACCCGGTCATTTCATCGTCAAAATCATCTAATAACCGCGTAATCGAAAAATAATACATAAAGTGGCCAAGAAAAATGTTGGAACCATTCGGATTCTAGCTTATTTATTTATTTTCCCCAGCATTTACGACATGTTCTACGACACTAAGTATGCATTTTTATTGAGAAAATCGCAGCGGACCAGACCTTAAAGTGGAAAACCACTGATAATATAAATATCCTTCGCATAACAGACTACGTTATCTTGGTGCTTTAGTCTGAGGAAGATGATTTATTGAAAATTAGGTTCGGCTTCCATCACTTGGAAGGCGCAGTCCACAAACTACTGACGCAACCGCTTGTCATTGGGCTTGAATTTTCAAACTAACGCCATCTTGTTAGTAAGCATGATTTAAGATTTGCCAGGTTGAGGGAAGGAAGAAAAATTGTTTTGTTCGAGTCAACACTTGCCTCACCAGCTGGGATTTTTCTTGCACAGGAATTTGTGACTTCTTATTGTCTGGAAGAGCTAACTCCAATCGAAAGTTATCTAGTAACGCCAAAAAAACTTTTTAAATTTTGCAGTCTGAATCGACTTTTGATAACAAGTTTGAATAATTTCGGAATTGGGCTATAAGCAACTTAAGCATCCCATTTTGCCTTCCCATAAATCACAGGCCTAGTATATATGTAGTAGCAAAGTATTTACTGGATAATCTGTTATCTGTGACATACACTTTTTCTTTTATAAATATCCCCAGAGAAAGATGTCCAACGGTGTCAAATCACATGATCGTGGCGGCCAATTAACATTGCCAAGACGAGAGTTAGCATGGCCATTGAATTTCTCGTGCAAAAGAGCCATTGTTTCGTTGGCTGTGTGGCAAGTGGCCCCATCCTGTTGGATGGATCCTCGTAGGTAGGTCTTATCGTACTTACTCTGGTGAATTGCAAAACTTAAACCTGACAAACTTGGATTTTTTATAAATAATTCTTTCGACAAATAGTGCTCCTTGGTCTATGTTATCCCTATAAAATTGAACAAATTGAATTCTCTGAACATTTTGAGAAAACAACAAACCTATATGTAATAGGTTTTAATACTCAAGTGTTATCCCGACACTACATTTATTCTATTCTATTTCTAGATTCGATATATTCTTTTTATTCAAACAGAAAGCAATATTTGTCACGAACATCCGCCTGCATTAACTTAGTTGGACATGCACTAACGCCTGTTTCGAAATACTATTGTAATATCCTTGCCGCCAGTATCCCCTCGCTATATCCACCTACATTAACACCATCCATACGGTCATTAAATGTGAATTAGGATGCAATTAGATATCTTTTAATTAAACTTCGCTTGTATTGTATAGTTACCACCTTCAGTGTGCCGCGTGGACACACACTATTCGTCCATCAGATTAGCATGGACAAATGTTCTTTAGCAAACAGTTAGCATTCGGACAATGATTGCTAAATAAAACAAATTTCAATTAGGCAAAACTAATCAAGTTTTATTGAATACCAGTGTCACTCAGGGGATAGCTTAAAATCTGTGCCTTAGTAACTGTGAATTCGCCGTTGAAATTGCTCCTGCTCAATGGCGGTTGTATAAAAATAGATGAAAGGTGAACGAAGGTGGTTGTTTATGTGTCATTGTTTTATTAGATATTGGGAGGGAAAATTGACTAGACGGAGAAAAAAAGTGTCGCAATATGTTACAGGAATATAGAACAGAAGGACAACAACAAAATGTATGAGGTGTTTAGCCCAAACCAGCCTTTTAGGTGTTCCTGTTGTTGTCATTTGTGATTGGTGTAATTATGTACATTTTCTGATTAAAAATGATTTTACTTGTTTCGAAATAAGGACCATAATGATGGTTGATGGTTGGCAGTAATGAATCAAAACTGTATAAATTTTACAAATTTTAGGTTTTCGAGTTTAGTTTGGATGGATGTGGTGAACAGCGGCAAAGATGCATGATTTTTTTAAGTAATGCCTTAATACCTCCAGCCCTTTGTTTTCGGTTATCAGTGTCAGCTCAAACTGGTCGTGGTGACAAAACACCCAAATTGAACCACCCAATGCAATAGACGAACAAAACAGCTGCAAATGGTCAGTGGGGCAAAGCCTGCGCATATGTGGTACTAGATCATCGGGTTTAGTAGGGGCGAAAGTGTACACTTAAAAAAATAATTTGCTAAAAACAACAAAAAAATACAATAAAAAACAGCCAAGGAATAATTTTTCCTGATTTAAGATGTATTTTCTTGTTCCAAGAAAAGTTTTTGCTTAAAATAATGCTTTTTTAGTTTAGTTTTTATAAAATGTTAACTTCGGAAAATTGCATTTTATTCGTGTTCTGATTGGCTACGATGATTCCCGAATGTACCCGAACATTAAGCCATTATTATCCAGCGTACATATATACACGAAAAATAAGCGTACAAGCTGTCGATAAGTATACCATTGAATACGAGAACGAAAAGCAGTCAGTCAGTACCGCGATCGCGAAGGGGGGGGGGGGGCTTGTCGAGCGTAGTGAGCAGGGGGCGAAGCCCCTTGGTGTACATACATAATATGGGACTCTCATTTTCTCGATTAAGGAGGCGAAATCATTTTTTTTTTACTTTTTCATAGATTCTTCTATCTAAAAAAAATCGCATTACAAATCCGGAAATAGCTAAACTGTGAGTTACGTATAAGATAGTCTGGCGTGGAGGCGATGAAATTTGAATTTAGTGTTCACTTACCACATTTAACATTAACTGTTTTGTCTCTTTTCACTGACTAAAAATTATCAATTATTTGCCACTCAATGATGCCTTTGCCAAAAATCAGCGGAAATTCTTCTGTATCGCCCAAACGATAGGCCAACCCTTCATTCATCTTTTCGGGGGCTGATTTGGAAGAGCACTGGGTTAGCAACACCCAACTTGGTACTCTGAATAAACACAGTGGATTCAAGCCAATAACATCCGGCTGTCCGAATCGGACATCCACGAAGTCATAAAGCGGACCAAAAATTGGGAAGGGCCTGGCCCTGACAGGGTACAGTAACGCGTCTTAAATGTATGGGGTCCACTTGCACGGTCGTAATAAGTCGGAAATAATATCAAGGGCTGTAGAGTTCCATCAAAAAGAAGCATGAAACGGCCAAACGTAACATTGATTTCTCGACATGACGCCGCGCCTGCAATGGCAAATTTATATCAGGTAAGGACTGCATGTATGACTTCTTCTTATCAACACTAGCGACACTTACACTGGTCGGCATATGTATTTTGACATCTAGTACTTTCGAGCCCAGACACTGATTTTGTTGAACTAGAGCAAATAACTGTAAATTTCTTATAAGGAAATCAAAGTACATATCAACACCAATAAATATGCTCAATATTTTTCCGGACTCCCTGGCTATAAAGAAGTGAACAGAATGGTGCGTAATCCCGTTTTGGCATAAGTATTTTGACAATATTTAAACCTTTAATTGTAGACCAATTTTGCTGAGAAAAAAATTGTCAAAACAGGCTTTTATTAAATTTTGAGCTTCTAATTCTAATGTTTGAATCAAATTGTGCTGCAGAGTGCAGAAATAACAAAAAATTTCTTCTTTCGACGATTCAATGACGGGAAACAGAAACTTTGACCATGGAAACAGTGATTTGCATTTAAGAAGCCTAGGCCATTGTAAGCAATATACCCCAACATCATGACAGAGCCTCTACTGCGGAATTCATTTTGATAATCCGGTATCCGTTTTTCTACATAAACCGGACATTTTCCTTAAATATTGATTTTTTTGTAAGAATGTAATAAAAAACAAAAATTACATGAAAAAAACTTTTTTCGGAAGTTACAGTGGCTTGAACTTTTCCCCAGTAAAAGAGGTTCGCTTTTGATTGCTTTTCCTTAGTTTCACTTTATCTGCGTATACATGCAATTTGCCTTTTTTCAGTTTTAGGCCGAAGGTGGTGACTATTATATTATCCATGCGTCCGATACCATATTCTCCATATTCATAATATCCTTTGGTTTCATTAGGACATTTTCCATAAATATTTGGAAGATTCTTCGGTTATTATTCAATGTTCACATCCCCTTTCTGTGAGGCAGTGAATAGTTTTCTATTTCTTTTCTATTATTTAATTTTGTTGTTTGATAATAAACAGTCTGCCGTTTTAAATTAAATGAATTGCAGCGTCGCCAACCTTTAAACCAGGGTTGAAGTTTGCCTCTACGGAGGGTCAAACCAAACTTCGAATTTCTGATTTTTTGTTTGAAGCCACTGGTCACATTTTCTACTTGGAATTCAAAATATAAAAATTAAAATTAATAAAAAACATATTTTCTCCATTTTTACCTAGAAAAATTGGTGTACAATCAAAGATTTGAATATTGTCAAAATACTTATGGAATTACGCACCTATCTGTTCTCTTCTTTACAGCAAGAGAGTCTGAAAACGGGCAGAAAAGATATTGAGCATATTTATTGGTGTTGATATGTACTTGGATTTCCTTATAAGAAATTTACCGTTATTGGCTCTAGTTCAACAAAATCAGTGTCTGGACTCGAAAGTACAAGATGTCAAAGTACATATGCCGACTAGTGTATGTTACCATTCGCCATATAGTGGAAAATATCGGAAACAAAAAGTCCTCCTTATGAGAATGAATAGCAGAACAAACCGTATGTTTGAATCGCTAAAATCGGGCAATGAGGTCATAAGGCTGCCATACAAAACAAACCTAGCCCCTCAAATTAGGTTCTTCTAAGAAAAACTTATTTGTTTGTTTAATGCCACAAAACATATGTAAAAATGACTTGAACCGGAACATGGGATCATGGAGCTGTCATACAAGCCCAACTCGAACTCCCCAAATCAGATTCTTCTAAGAAAAACTTTTTTAATTGTGCACCAATTCCAACAAAACCTCATACAAATGTGTTTCTAGTGATGCCAAAAGTCATAGGTATGCCCGAAAAAACTTGTAGCCCGCGGAGAGTGAAGGGTATCAAAATTTCAGCCGCGCCCGAAAATAGCCTCTGTCTCTTTTTATTCACACCTTTTAATTAGGAGATTTTAGTATGGAACTGTACAGCACTGCACAGATAAAAATCATCAGAAATCGCCATTTAAAGTAAACGTTTATGGAGTTCATAATGCTCCAGCAGGCTTCAACTATACGGGCAATTATGACCAAATATGAGCGATATGGGAACGTTGGAGATGTGAAATGTGTGGGGAGACCTTGAGTTAGACGATCGACCGAAACATAGAGCTTGTTAGGAAAATCAACGACTCTCAACACAGTTGTCTATAAAATGTGGCTCGATACTTCAGATTTAAACGAGACCGAGGCTAATTTCGGGCGCGGCCGAAATTTGAATACCCTTCACTCTGCTCGGGCTAAAAGTTTTTTTTCGGGCGAACCTATGACTTGTGTTTAATCCTTCCCCATTTTTTTCCTTTCGTTTTCAGATAAGTTCCGTGGAGTCGATAAAACAATATTCGTGTGAGGTTTGGTTGGAATAAGTTGGAAAATGAAAAAAAAAATATCTCAGAAAACTTTATTGGGGGGATGCGGGAGCATGGCATAGTACGATTCCATTTGTTTTACTTTTTTTTATAACGACATATTAAGGTTTTTTGGAATTGGTGTAGAAAAAATGTAGAAGATCCAAAATGGGGAGTTGGGTTTATATGGTAGCCCCATTACCCCATGGTCCGATTCCATTAATTGTTACATATGTTTTGTGGCATCAATACAAATGCACTTTTACGAGTTTTGGATCAAATTGATGAACAAATAGGAAAGTTTGCCGTAGAACAACTCAATGGGGGGGGGGGGGTTGTATGACATCCCCATGACTCCATTGTCCGACTCCATTCATTTTTACATATTTTTTGTGGCATCAATTTAAATGCACTTTTATGAGGTTTGATTGAAATTGGCGAACAAATAAAAAAGTTTTTCTTAGAAAAACTCAATTTGGGGGGCTGGGTTTGTATGGCAGCCCCATGACCCCATGACCCCATGGTCCGATTTCAGCGATTCAAACATACAAACTGCCTGCAATAAAAAGAAGCATGTTGCAGACACAAATTTCAGCTTGATAGCTTTTAAACTGACTTTTACGGACAGACGGATAACGTCCAATCGACTCCCCTCGTCATGCTGACCATTATACCTATTTGATATGGTCGGAGATGCTTCCTTCAATGCGTTACAAACTTCATGACAAAGTTAATATACCCTTTCACTCTACGAGCGAAGGGTATACAAATAGGATAGACATTGCCAGAGGGGGCTGCGAGCGGTGCTTGCCCTCACCCCTCCTGTCCGGTGATCATGGTTAAACAAATCTTACTGCTGAACTATACTCATCAATACGATTGCATAAGGGGGAGGCATGACCATGACACCCTATATTCCGATATCTGATGTATTCGTGTGAGTTTTGATAAAGATTGGTTCAATAAAAATGCTTTTGAGGATTAAGTGAAGATTGGTGCATAAATTAAAATTTTTTTTCTTCACTAAAAAAAATATCGTTCATCATATTTACGAAATGCAATCATCAACAACAAAACATAATATTGACGAAAAAATTATCAATATTACGTACATTATCATAGAAAAAATTGAAGCTTTAATGTACCGTACATCAATCCTATGAACCAGTTGGTGTTAAATTTTATTTACCTCATTTTACTGTCAGCGCACTAACACATAGTTAAAATGCTAGAGTGTTTCGATGAAAGGTTACATCAAAATTGATAAACGAATACATAAAAAATTTAAGTTCATAATATTAATGAACGAGTACATAAGCGAGAATTATGTTCATAATATTGATGTAATATGTCAAAACACTTGTAATGCATACATACATTTGATGAACGAATCCATCAAACTTATTACTTTCTATGTAAAAGTTCATATTTTTGATGAACAATTTCATTGAATAGAATTCCTGAATGCAATGCAATTCTAAATCGGTAAAATCACTCCGTTTCTCATCAGTCGTGTCGATTTGTTGCAATGTTCCAGAAGTGATATTGAGTGTACAACCAGATCAGTTATTGTATTGTGTTTTATTCAGTGTTTCATTTAGTGGCTTTGATTTTTTGGGAGTTAAACTCCTACTAATAATCGTATATTTTAATTTCTATAATGTATTTTACAATGATTTATTTTTGTAATAATAAATTTTTTTTCATAAAATTAGGTTTATATTCATGATTGTTTGGAGTTTCACATTTGAAAATTTATTATATTTGGATCAGAGCCCCCTCTAGTTCAAAGCCAGAAACTAGAAAACTCTCATACACTTTGGCAGGCAATCATGGACTTGGAAAAGATTGCAAATTTACATTGCGTTAAGCGGAAATCGGGCGGTGTTGCAACAAGCTTTAAACCATAAATATTGGCTGATTTCCCCAGTTTCTCTCGCTGCTTCCCGTCTTTCTAATATATGTGGCTTTGATTTGAAAACATATTTATGTAATATCCATATATATGAAACAGATAAATCAATATATAACAACTTCTCCTTAAATAGTATGAAAAAAAAATACATTAAAATGACGTAAAAGTTTCATCATGATCAAGGAGCCTTGCATATATATGACGATACGGTTCATTAATTCCATGAATTAATTCATTAATAGTATAAAATTATTTCATTAATATTATGAACATTTGTATCAATTGTATTATTACGTACATAAGAATGATGAACGAATTCATTGAAACTATCTTTGTATGTATTGGTGATTGCAGAATGATGCATACGTTTTCATAATATTGAAGAATCATTGCATCGGCTCAAAAATGATGATTTTTTCATCGATATGATGATGGTTTTCGTTGTATTTATGCTACTTTTTCGTTCTGTGAAAGTATCTACTGTTTTGTAATTTTGCCAGAAAGGCAATCAATATCATTACACGCCCTTGCCCAAAAACTTTTTATATTTATATGTCGGTCAGACTGCACAGACTATTTTCATTTATCAGCAATAGCAATAAATATTAAGTGTATAGAGTAGAAAATCTGGATATTTGAGAATCCACTCGCATTGCGCCTTATTTTGTATGCGCTGCATTTTGCGCACGTGTGTGTGTGAACTAATTTTGAAGTAAGTCATTATTTACTTTATGACCGTGTTATAGAAACTCGGAGCATGGGAACTGAGTCATGTTGAGGTTTTGATACCCGAGAAATTCTGACACAAAAAGGTTTACTTCAGTGAAGGGTTCGTGGGCACTAATGCAAATTTGCTTAAACCAACAATGGTGTCATGACTACAAGTGCAGGTTGTGTATCATATCAATGATTCGAACTTATTTAATTTTAGCATCGTCCCACTATTTTTCATTTATGTACTAAACTAGAATCGAGAGCTCGCTACGCTCGCGTTGTTCGCTTCGCTCACAATTTGACACAACTTTAAATTTATGAGCGATTTTGACTCAGAACTCCTAAGTATACCTCGCTCAAATTCAACGCCTTCAAATAAACTCTAGAAACACAGATAGTTCAATTTTCAATGTGATTTATTTGAATGGAATCAAAATCAGTAGAGAGCGATATTATTAACAATGTTTTTCGTTTTGTTTTCTGGCAAAAAAAAACAAACAACGAAGACAGTTTGCCAACACGCGAACAGGCAACATACAACTGACCATGCGAAAAACAGGGAAATTCGAGATTAATCCCACAGACTTCCAACGATTGGCCTTGGATTTGCTAATGGTCATTGCAAAAGCCAATCGAACGGGGAACTGAATCCGCTTGAATTGGAATGGAAGATCAGTTGGAATAATCGGAATTCGTGGGATAAGTTCTTCCTCACCTTTGAATTTTCCCTTGATGATCGTCGCTTGAATCACATTGTTCATCAGTTTCTTGGCGGACAACCGCGAACCGTTGCACAATTTCGGATGATTCAGATTCCGTAACATGTTTATGATCGATCCCACCTTCAGCTGTAAATTATGCGCCGGGGCTCCTGGCACATCAAGCGAGTTCAAAAACTCCGTCGAATAGTTGGTCGCTTCATCCTCGTCGATCACGGTGTCAACGGATTTTTACGAATTTTTGAAAATTCAGCAGCCGATGGGTCGTTCTGCAATGCGACTCTCATGTTTGTAGTCATTTGACTGACATTTGACATGCCGCCACAAAGATGACAATTTTAGGCATGCATTAAGTTCATCCGCAGCAGTAGATTTCGGGATGACGGAAGCGTTTGACGAAAATCTCCGGAGAGTAATATCAGAGCCCTACCAAATCGTCTCGAATCACCTCGAAGTCCTTCATCGTTCGGTCAAGTGCCTCCAAAGCTCGCTTATGCGCCATCGTACATTCATCCCAAATGATGATTTTGCATTCTCGCATCAATTTCGCTGTTGCCGAACTCTTGGTGGTTGTGCACGTTGGATTCTCAACCAAGAGTAGATTCATCGGCAGCTTTAAAGCGGAATTTGCAGTTCGACCGCCTTCCAACAATGTAGCAGCAATGCCAGAGGATGCAAAAGCCATGGCAATTTGACATCTTGACCGAATTGTTGCAAGAATCAACGACATGACGAATGTCTTGCCTGTCCCACCAGGAGCGTGGAGAAAGTAAATGCCTCCTGTTCAATAAGTCAAGAACCTTCATAAGCGAATCGTATACGTTCTTCTGCTCGGCATTCAAAAGCGGCACATTTATTCGAACTCGTTCGGCCAGCTCTTCTCGATTATGATCTTGCTCCCGCTGCAAGTCGCGATTACGATACAATTGTCCGTCAAACGATTTGGCGCTGGCATTCCCAATTTCGACAGCAGACTGCCGCACATGAGCACGGTCATGACTTCGATAAGAACTAACGCTGCGTTGCGCATCTCGTTGTTAATTTCAAGATTGAAATTTGAAGTTGTTATGCGAACTCTATGCTAAATGTCTTCAGTCATCTCGTCCTTGTATTTGTTCCACAATGCGGTCTGGATACGCCAATATGAACAGAAGAAAATGAAGGTGAAAGTGTGAGAAAATGCACTATCCTCATAATTTTGCGCGTGTTTGATAGCAATTATTTATCTCGTTAGCTTCTTCACCCAAAATTTAATGCAAAACGTCTTTTAACTCAATGAATTCCACAATTATTCTAAATTATCAAAAGCTTCATAACGAATTTTCGACCTTTGCATCGTCTAAAACCATCAAATCATTCGATAAAATGCAAAACTTTCTTTCTGAATTTTCCGGTTTTTCTACTAAGAATTTTATATTTCTTCATTCGAAAAGCTATTGTGAAAAAATTGCAGACAAAAAAAAATAATTTTCAAGTTTTCCAATTTTCCGACTTTTGCGGAGGGTTTTCCCAAAATGTTCTTTCGTAAAAACCTTCTGTTAGTAATTGCAAACAACTGAAAAAAATTGAACCAAATCGGTCCAGCCGTTCTCAATTGATAAATTTTTTCGATTTTTCCAATTTTCCGACTTTTCCGAAGGGTTTTTCACAAAATTTTCTTTCGTAAAAACTTTCTCGTGGCAATTGGAATCAACTGAAAAAAAATTTTTTAACTAAATCGGCCCAGCCGTTGATGAATTTTTTCGATTTTCCAATTTTCCGACTTTTCTGGAGGGGTTTTCCAAAAATTTTCTTCCGTAAAAACCTTCTCCTGGTAATTGCAAACAACTGAAAATAAATTTGAACCAAATCGGTCCAGTCGTTCTCAATTGATGAATTACTTCGATTTTTTCAATTTTCCGACTTTTCTGGAGGGTTTTTCCAAGATTTTCTTCCGTAAAAACCTTCTCCTGGTAATTGCAAACAACTGAAAAAAAATTTCAACCAAGTCGGTCCAGCCGTTCTCAATTGATGAATTACTATACATTTTTTTCGCTCCATTTTTATATAAATAGATAATACAGAGCGTAGATCAGAGCACCACAGCTCAACTGGTTTTCCTAACAATTCTATTTCCTCAAACAATTGTACTTTCGAATTCATATTTTAAAAAAGTGCTTAAAATTTGCTGGAGGTTAGATCGCATTATTAAACAATAAACATGTAATAATTCCTGCTAAAATCTTTTCCGGGTACCTTTGCTAAATTAACCGTTAGATGCACTTTCACGCCCGACGCGCCCCATGCACACGGCACACCAAAACAAAAGAATCAAAACAATTCATAAGCTATTAAGTACTTTTATCACATTTATGATGCAAATCAATAAAAAGTGCGTGTGATACGCACATTCAACTTTTAAATTAATAAATTAGAAAAGAATAAAATTGAAATTAATCTTTTCTCATTTTTAGTCATTCAGTCATTTAATTGAATAATTGTTTAATTCAATTCAATAATTTTCTTGTTTATTGTTTTTGATTGTTTTTTAGGTTTGGCTCGAGTAGCAGTCAAGCATCGCAAAGTAGCGGAGACATTTGTAGGATATGCCATTGCGAGAGTGACGCATATAATCCACTTTTGACGCCATGCTATTGCTCCGGAAGCTTGAAATATGTTCATCAGTCATGTTTGCAACAATGGTTGACAGCATCTGAAACTAATTATTGTGAATTGTGCAAATTTCCATTTATTATGCACACAAAAATTAAACCATTCAATGAGGTACGTAAAACATCTGAGGAATTTTAATAGTTTTAAGATTATGTAGATTTTTATTCAATTTTTATTAGATATCATTTATATATTTTCTTAATTAATCTGCATATTATTGTACACGTGAGTATCTGAAATCAGTAGGGCGCGTCAACTATCTATTTAATCTATTTAACAATAATGCATTTTATCGGTATTCATCTTACGATCGTGCCATCTTAACGTAATGTTAAATAAAACCACTGATTTATTAGAAATTACATCTCGTATGACAGTTATGTCAGCATAACTTCTGTAATGTACATACGTGCTAGTCAAGAAGGTTGCAAAGTGATAAATTTGTGGTTCTTTGAAAACGCAATTACATACATCAATATTGATGTTTCACAGGAATATATTTAAATTGTTGGAGAAACGATATTTCAACATTATCACAATGATATTGTAAAATTAGTTATTTTTGTCATTACATTACATTGTATTAATTTCTCTCCTCTTGCAGTGGCGTAGCCTTGAAATGTCCGGAGTGGAACGACGACGTCTGTGTTGTGCTGTCCTTTTTCATTGTGCCGCTGCTTTATGTGTGATTTGGTCTCTTTGTGTTCTAATCGAAAGAGCTGCCGAAGAAGTTAAACGAGGTCTAATTGGTAGGTACACAATTCTAAGTAAAAACTTTGGAGGTGTACTACTCCAAATTTTTTTTTTTTGTATTCATTATTTAATATATTTTACAGGCTGGCCATTTTGGACAAAATTAGCTGTAGTGACTGTAGGATTGACCGGTGGTCTTGTATTTATGTATATTCAATGTAGACAATATCTTCACTTATGCCATCGATGGAGAGCACGTAATAGGTAAGTTAAGCGTAAAGGAATGTCTATTTATTATCGCCTCAGATGGTTTCTCAATTTTCGGAACCTGAAGCTAGGTCTTCTGGTATGAGAAAAAGTTAGTTCAATTTTTATGTCTGATGAATGAATCTGCGCGCCGATACACTCTACATCGATTCTCCGAACCCCCATTTTCGAAAGCTTTCATATGATGATGTGAAAATGCGATGCGATATTTGGACGGCCGTCATATTTAAACGGTGTTAGCTCGCATTCTGGAGGTTAATTCAAATGTGCGCCCCGATCGGTCTTTTGAGCTTCGTGGGTTGTGAGGGGGGGGGATCTTGCATAATAGATACTGTAATCTTGTAATAGACACGAGAGTTAGGTCAGCTTCTAACTGACTAAACCCAAAACACTTCTTCCATGCCGTGGGTCCTTGTGGAGCCACCTTTCGGTATTATTTCGCAGGCTGACTTTCGCCTGGCTTCCTCCTTTAGGAGCTTCATGTAAATTTCAACCGCCTTTTATTGCCTCCCAATTCTTGCAATTGGATTGCAATATTGCAAGCTGGCGGGTTTTATATTAATGCCCAGATACAACTCGAGTGAGCCTCGTGTCGCTGCAAACCTTGGGTAGTTGAAAAACACGTGCCTCGCTTCTAGTTTGAAACAATACAAATATTGTCGGTATCTCGGTATATGCCAGGTATTAGAGTGTGCGCCCATCGACCAGTCCCATCTGAGTTGTCACTTACTCTCTCGAACCCGAATTGTCAATTGTTCCCTCGTTGCTCCCGCGGTACAGCCTGTTAGTCTCGTCCACGAGTAAATCCATTGGCATAATTCCAGTAGTGCCATACGCACAGTCACAGCATACTTTTATTGTACACCTTCTATAAATCGAGTTAATCGGTTTAGCACAGTGGTTCCCAACTCACAAATGTCTGCGGACCACTTAGCCTAACAATATGTTGCTACGGACCACGAAATTTCTAAGCAGAACAAATTTCCTTACATTTGCTAATAAGGCGATGCTTTCTAGAACACCTGCAATTAAAATACATAATAGAATACATCACCTAGCGAAATCATCAAAAATGAGCACGCGGTACAATTCTAACGAGGATCCGCCGGCCGCACTGAAGACGTTGAATATGTTGGTGTATCGGGCTTTCGGGGCAAAGCAAATAGCTACAACGTGTCTGCCCTTCAAGTTCATTTGTTTGTAGGTGTTATCAAGCTGAAATGGTTAGCGGTTACTCCGCGGACCAAGTAGTTCAGCCCAGGGCCTGATTTCCCATATGGGCAATTGCCCTGTACGGCAAACTTTGAGGGGCGGCATATTTCTGAGATTTTCAATTAATTTAAAGTTCCGTGAAATACTCATTTCGAGGTATCAAGAGGTGATTTTGACTACCTAGAAAAAAAAAACAAATAATACTTTGAAAGGCAGATTTTCATATTTGCCGCCAGTAGTAATACACCCGAGAGCCACGAATTGTCCAAAAATATGCGTTGCCGTATTTTTGCATAGTTTTATGGAAATTTTCACATAATATACATCCCCTTCGAATGAGACTGGTTTATTTCCAGGCATAACTAATGATGAATCGCAGCAATTTGATCATTGCCCAGGGACACCATTGAGGGTAAATCCAGCCCTGGCTCAGCTAATCTCCTCTAAGTATGTGGATGAACAGACTTACCCCACAACCCGCGGTTTGGTCTGGCCTGTATTCTAATATTAAGCAAATGAGTTTTGTATTTATTAAGGGTTCAGCTGAAAGTTTAGTCGGGTCTTGGATATAGTCAGTAGCAAATAGTTTTTTTTCGGGAATATGTTCGTTCACAGGTATCACCACAATATTGGACTAAGTCGAATGAAAATTCCCTCCCGTCTTCCGTCCCACTGCAATCACGTGAAGGTGGGCTGTTACCGCTTTTGGTCAAGATGTATTCATGTACCTAATAAAGAAATCTTGATTTACTAAAGCTAACTGGTGCAGAGTTTAGAGCTCACTGAATACCCAGAGCATCGTTGACATTATTATTATGTTTCCGAAAACCCTTTCAACATATTTTAATACGAACGCCTCAATTCCCCCATTGGGACTTAACATTATTATACACTACTCTAAGACACTAAGACTTGTCGTTACCAAATGCAGACGGAAACTGAGCTTTAAGTTTTTTAAGGTCTTAACATAGTGGATTTAATGTTGTTGAAGGCTCATTTTTAGCATGTAATTTTAATTACATATTCACAACAAAATAAAACTTCTGATATAAGTAGTCTCTAGTAGTGTCTACCGCGGACCGCCTACAAGTCTTTCGCGGACCACCTGTTGGGAAACAGTGGTTTAGCATAACAAGACTACTATAGGCACCGGCCCGAAAGTGGCGAAGCGTATATGTAATAATATGGATGTCACAACCACAATAAAAGTCTTCTACTAGTCCTGGGACCCCCTATATTACTTACTTATTCATTTTCTTAGGCATGGAGAGCTCCAAGATGGAATTGAACATTATATTCCGCAGAAGGGGACCAAGCATCCCTGTGGAAAGCCCGCTATTTATATTCCAGGTTCCTATTACTCTTCAACTCGCGGAGTTAAATGCGGTAAGTTTTTTTTTATCAATGTGATGACATCTACTGTTTAAAGTTCTCGCCGAAAGTCATACTGTCGGTTTGAGAGTTTCTCTCCTTCGACTATCACTCTGTTGAAAAAAATCCGTTCAAAAAATGTTCTAGTGGTATCAAGCAGACAAATATGACGATACGAATTCGGCTCTTTGGTTTCGGAATAAACACCAGGTTTTGCTTTTTCCACAGTGTCGAAAAGATCTGCTTCGCTAAACAGGTTCTAAAGACTTCGACCAACTTCCACGACATAGTTTGAACTGCTATTTTTATTAGCTTTGTTTGGTGATTAACCGTGCTCTATCCTGGACGAGGCTTGAGGTATTTCCCTCTTTGTAATGGCCGCATTGTTGAGTTGGTACAATATTTTTCCATCAATACCGGATATGTACTTTCTTCATTACCACCTTAGACACCATTCGCTTACCAAGCCGGATTGCCCTAAATGCCTTCTCATCAAAACGCCTAGCGAACCATCCAACGGGCGAACGTTTTGTCACGGCTCGCCATGTTCTGTCGCCGACCGAAAAACGAATCGCCTGATGATCGCTATATGTGTAGTGTTCACTGACATACCAGTCTATTACTGGCGATGAGGAGCTACTAGCGAAAGTGAAGTCAATAATGAACATGGCATTTCCTTTTCTAAAACCCTAGTTCATAAGAAGAATGTCGAGACGCGAAAAGGCGTCTAAAAACCATCACTTATTCGTTTTAAACCCCCCCCCCCCACTTCTAAGTCCCAGCAATTATCACGGGGCTGCTGCATGCACTAATCAATTCAAAAATACCTCGAATTCAGAGTCGTTCCACCGTGGTGGGGCATAGCAGCTGTAAATACAAATGCCATTAGCTTTGGCTGTTACCACTCGGCTTAGTTCTCCCTGAATTCCTTTTTGTAGCGCATAGTCTTAGCAAGTCCAAATTGCTCTAGTCCGCGACTCAAATAGTTTAGCACAGGTTTTTGTATTGGTCGCAAATAATTGCGACATCGATGGCTTTCTCTTTTACAGTTTGCGATAGGAGGTCATGTGACGCCTGACAGTGATCTAGTGATTTAGCTGCAGGAATCTCATTTTATGTTTTTATCCAGTGCCTCTCAATACAGTAGATGGTTTTCACAGTGTGGTATTCAGTTGTTCGTTTCACATATCGCGACCTTGTAGTCCTCCTCCCCACATTTAAGCTGCGATGTACCTTTGTAGCTCTCGCTGCTACAATCCCTTGCATAGTGTTTAAACGCAAAACATTCGAAGCACTTCTTAGGCGAGACCTGTTGTTTTAGTGGGCAAGTTTGTCCATCCAACCTTAAGCTTCCCGACTGTTAGGACTTTATTTGCTACGTCCATGGCCAGGCTGTTGGTTGCAATTTGGATGCCACAATACGCATTCTTCATTGATATTATAGCGTCGGTTATTATTTGGACACCCTATCGTTCCAAAAATGGAACACAGATTTCCTCGTTCGTTGTAACCCGTCAATATCGAGGCCCTCAATTTCGGCTTCCTGGCGTGGGGTGTTCACGTCGACTGCCTTCAATCCGAGTATATTGATAACAATTCCTCCTTCTTCGTGCACCGAGCCCGAGAGACATTCTGGCCCATATCCTTTAGCTTCCGCTCGGATTTGATTCTTTTCAGAATATCCACATAGGTCATTTCACCGGACTGTGATATCACCATTACGTCGGGTCGCTTCTCATTTCCCTTTGGGCCCGTTTCTTGGGTTCGACTTTCGTCCAACCACACGATTTAGTTTTTACACATTGCCTCCATGAAATCCATCAGAGTGACGATGAGTTCGCCTCGCTGACCCCTGGCTTATCTTTTGATAAGACATTCAAGGGTTTGTTGCAAAAGTGACCCATGAAGTTTTGAACTCTTCTTGAAGGGGTTTGCTCCTGTTGGAGTGCCCCCCCCCCCCCCATCTCATCTACTCCTTCATCCGAGTGTGAGGCTGGTTCTTTCCTTGGCTCCGACTATGATAAGTGTATAAATTATTGATCAGTGTGACGCGAGAAATCGATTGAGCGATGTCCGTCTGTCTGTCTCCTGCGGGAGTCTGTGTCCATGTGACACTGATAATTGTGGACACAGATTTTTGGTGAGTTGCAAAACCACGTACCCGGGCAGCGGAGGGAGGTCCCTTGTTCAACCATACAAGGGACCTCCCTCCGCTGCTCACGCAGCCATGGCGTGGATCTGTACGAAGACCATTCGAGCGATGACGCTCCCGTCTTCCCGAGTCATGTTGGGTGGCTCACGGCATGGCTGACGTTTTCCCTATTCCTTCGGAAAGGTAGTCTTACAAGTCGAACACGACTCAGTGTTCCCTCGTAGGGAGGAATCTATCATAAGCGATCGTGTTGTAGAGCATCGGAACTAGCGGATTCGCATAACCCGAGGGGCTAGTTAGGGAGAATGGCCTTGGTGGCAAATGCCTACGCGCCTATATGTAACAAGTTTGTGGATTGATGACCATGCGGCCCGAATCAAATTGCTGACTAATACTGAAGAGGCCGTTTGCCTGCGAAAGGCAGTCTGCTGTAAGCAGACGAGTAGTCAGGTTGTCAGGTCAAACGAATCTGGGGTATGCACGAATGGAATTGGACTATGGCGTAATGGGGCTGCCATAGAAACCAACGCAAAATCCAAAATTGGATTCTTCTAAGGAAAACATTTTCCTTTATGAACCAATCTTAACTAAGCTTAATCTAAGCATGTTCCTAATTTAGCCTCAACACATCCAGGAACAGATGGACTCAGAATACGTCAAAGGGCTGCGATAGAAATTATTAACACAAAAGAATCTTAAATATTACGGGTATTCAATTTTCGGCTGCGCCCGAAGTTAGCCTCGATCCCGTTTTTTTTCTTTCTTTATAGCTAATCTGATTCCCCCGAGTAGCTAGTAATGAAAGAAAGGACCACCACACCAGAGCCTCGCATTATGTGGTATCGCCTGGTATCACACCGCTCCATTATTGTCCATTTGCGTTCCTCGATATCTTCCCCCAATGGGCACAATACGCTATAAACCCCTGGGATTTTGGAGCATTTTTTGGGTAGCTTCGTACCAATTTGTTCAAATATGCGTGAACGGGATTCTCGGAACCCCTATTTTCGAAAATTTTAATATGAATCTCTGCGATTAACGGGTGGGCCAATCACAAGTTCGTTTTTAAATCATAGGTTAGTTTGACACTGACAGCTATTTTTCGCTCGAAATCTGGATAGAAAGTCAGTATCATATCTCCGCGGAACGAAAGCTTTACGCTTGAACAACGTTGGGAAATATTCAAAACTTATTTTCAAAGTGAGTGCTGTCTAGCCCAAACAGTGCGTTTATTGAAAAGAAGTTTTGGCCGAAATGAAGCACCCACCTAGCGTCACGTACGCAAGTTTGTGCAAAAAGTTCTTGAGACTAGCATGCTAGTGGACAACACTCACGGTCCCCGTCGTCGTACGGTACGCACAGATGAAAATGTGGCTGCTGTAGCCCAGAGTGTGAGACTATTCACGAACATCAACACGCCATCGATCTCAACAGTTAAACATTTCACGCACTAGCCTGAAAAGAATTCTGCACAATGATCTCGGATTATTCCCTTACAAGGTCCAATTGACTCAGCAATTAACGTCGCACGACCATCCACTTCGTTATCGCTTCACAGTTTGGGCCTTAGAGCAGCTTGAATTGGACAACGATTTTGGGCGAAAAATTATCTTTTCTGATGAGGCGCATTTTCATCTCGGCGGCTACGTTAATGAACAAAATTGCCGCATCTGGAAATCTCGGAAAACCCGCACGTTGTTGTCAAGAAGCCAATGCATCCACAGAAAGAGACAGTTTGGTGCGGATTGTGGAGTGGTGAAGAAATTGAAGACATAGATTTGGACGACCTCTGGTTCATGCTGGACGGCGCGCCATGCCACACAGCCCATGCCACAATCGCACCAAATTCCCAAATTGTGTTATCAGCCGTCTTGGCGATGTCAATTGGCCGCCTCGGAGCTGCGAATTTTTTTTGTGGGGAACCGTGAAGGACACATGTTATGCCAATCCAGAATCGATTCAAGCACTTAAGGCCAATATCATGGAAGCAATCCGTGAGCTACAGCCTGAAACCATCAACAGGGTCTTGGAAAATTGGTGTGACAGAATGCGCTACTGCGACGCCAGCCGGGGCAGCCACTTGAATGAAGTTGTGCCCATCATCAATGGGAGCTTACTTACTTTCTAATAAAGCCATAAGACATGGAAAAAAATTTAGTTTTGTTCATTATATTGCATTTTTAAAAACGAACTTGTAATTGGTCCACCCTGTATATCACCTACTAGAGCAACTAGAGCGTTGTTCTTGTCATTGGCTGTAAATTTTAAACGGCGATAGCTAGGACTCATATCTTTTTAGCAAAATATTGGCCCTATATTATCTATTTTCTCTTTTTAGGATACTACTCATCCAAAATGCTCCCGAAAAAATGCATCCACCATCTCCACCAATGACAACGCGAAATATCCCACGTAACAATAGCACCACCGCAGCATCAGCCACTGTATCGAACAGCTACAACAACAGTGCATGCGGCTACACATCCGCTTCGTCGAATCGCCCAAATCACAAGCACAATCCCAACTGTCAGCCGCACGGTCAAATTGTCGCCAACATTGAAAACAATTCGCAAAATTACGAACGTGATTGGACATTGGACGATGTCAGTCAAATTTCCTCATTTCGTCCGTGTGCTCAAGGATCGGGTAGTATGACACCATTTCACGATTCATTTCACAATGTGCCCAACTCGCAGAGCAGTGATGCTTCGTTGAACGGTTCACAGCACGATCTGAATAAGACTGTCGAAGCCAACGATCGCGATAGTAATGAATATCAAACGCGTCCTTCGACGGCAGCTCTCCGACAATCAACCGCCATCAATTCAGCTCAGCAGCCGCAATCGCATCACACAAAATATCCCAATTCATCCGTTTTCCTAGAGAATCGTGACATACTCGATGACTGTGGCTATCCGAAGATTGCTTACAGACACTCAAGTGTTCTGACATCACCCGACATCAGCGATAATTTAGATAAGATTTTAGGCAAGGACTTGCGACGCTATTCTGACACGAAGCTCCTCAACTGTGAAAACAACGTACTTAGCCCAATATTCAATGTAGCTTTAAATCCCGAAACAGCCGCAACAAGCTCTTTTTCGCATCAGTCGCCACAGTATGCATATTGTGGTCGCGATCAGTCAACGTCCAAATCGAAAAGTGGTCGCAATAGCGGCGCGAACGTTTTGAGTGAGGATCAAGAGGTTACAGACATTATATTCGAGGATACCAATAAATTGGATCCGCTCGAGTTCAACATTCAAGAGATGCTGGAAATGGACACGAGACTTAACACGACACAACGTAGCCATGATAATAGATATGCCGATAACATTAGCAATAAGGGTAACAGCAACAGTGATCAGAAGTCCAGACATTCACTAGACACTGCTATAGAACGAACTGATAATGAGGCTGACGACGGTTTTGATCGACCGAGATTATTCTTCAAGTCATTGCCAAATCTAAGTAGTAGCTGTGAAAGTTTGATTAAGAAATGAGAACGAGACGTCTATGTACTTTTTAAGTTCCCTAACGACTGCGGTAAATTAACAGGCAACATAAATTCATGATACAAAAATATATATATTTTCGACTTAATTTTACTTTGAACGTTTCTTTATGTATACATCCACAATGTTTAGCGCGTAGGAGTTGTATTATTCTATAAGCCTTAGTATTTAAAATTAACGACTAAAAAACTTAAAAAAAAAAAACAAAAATATTTAACGAACGAAATGATGATCAAATTGTAGTGTAATATGCTGTGATAAGAATATGTTTTCTTGAGAGTTCTCTGTTTACATTTTAAACCTTAATATGAATATACTTAATATAAATTTCCATTTTAACTTATGTTTTACAGTATAACCATTGACATTTTCGCATTCATTTATTCCCGTAGACATACACATACAATTATTATTATATTATTTGCATTCGGTAATTTCGTCCGACACGTACATGATATAGTATAGCTATAAACGCCATCCGCGGCTAATGACATATTTAAAATGTATTTTATATGCGCTGCAGGGAGATTGTCCTCCCAAACGGACTTTGATGACATTTTCCAGCCACATGTTGCGATAGAGAAGAAGAGGAAATTTGTTAATAGTGAAAATGAATTTCTTTTTTAAGCCGACACTTTTAACTCGTTGTAAAAAATCAATCATGTGAGATACTTATTAAGAACTGGTCTGCAAATTTTAATGTCACAGGTTTAACGAATCAATAAATTCCAATTAATTGACAATTTGACAATTTTGGTGTATTTTTTAAATGATTAGTTCTGTTCTATGATCAGGCGAGGAAAAGGCAGTCGGACCGGATTAAAGACCCGCGGAATTTTGGTTGAAAATGGAAAATGTCGGGCTTAGTTGGCTCACAGTTCTGTTTAACAAAATCAAAGATGGGCAACCGATGGCTAACGCTTACAGGGAAAGTTTTCTTGCTCCTTTCTATAAGAACAAAGGAGACTCCCGCAAACTCATCAGCTATAGGGCTATAAAGTTAACATCTCATACACTGAAGATCTACGAGCGAGTTGTCTGCAACCGATTGAGAATGATTTTGCGGTTGAATGACAATCAATGCGGCTTTGTCGAAAGTCGATGCGATTCAGTGCATTCGCATTGCCATGGAAAAATATGGAGCAGCACGAAAGGACTTGCACTTTGTATTCATCGATTTGGAGAATTCGATAGAGTATCTCGTCTTCTTCTTCTTCTTCTTCTTGTAGCGGTGCAGAACGTAGAACATAGATGCACAGAGGTTACACACCTTTCTGCACCGCTACAAGAAGATAGAGTATCTCGTGATCTGATATGGTTGACCTTGAGAGCACTTAATGCCCCTGAGGCATACGTCAGGATGATACGAGACATGTATGATGGAGCTACGACTAAGGTTAGATGCACAACTGGTGAATCAGAAGAATTTCCGGTGAATGTCGGAGTACACCAAGGCAGTGTATTCAGTCCATGTGCTACTTATTAACACGTATCTCCGACAGCCTAGAAATATCTCTTTTTTTCGCCGATGATATAGTCCTCAGTAGCACAAACGTCGTCGCCTTGCAAGCTGCACTTACAAAATTGTGTGAAATTCCGGAGGAGCATGGACTGAGGGTAATTATAACACAGACTGAGTTCTTATGCTGCTCGTTCTCAGGCCCAGATGCACCGATATGTACATAAAAGTAGAGCAGCTTAAGTCTTGTCCCAAGCTCAAGTATCTTGGCTCGATGATAAACAAAGGAGCTACATGCGATGATAATATCAAACATCGCAGAAAGGTTGGCTGGATGAAGTGGCGAGAAAACTGGAGTTTTCTGCGATAAGAAAATGTCACTGAAGCTAAAGGGCAAGTTGTACAAAACGGTTGTACGTCTTTTATGAATTTATGACGGCGACCGAAATGAAAATGTTACGTAACCAAAAGGGACCAAACAAAAGCAGCTATCTCCGAGGCAGCTTGTCCATAGACCAACTGTTGTGGGATTCACCCGCAGTGGAATTTCGCGATAAGCGGAGCACCCAAAAACACGTATGAACACTTTGAAGTTCGATATGGGAAAGAGAACTTTATTCATCAAACTGGTTCTGTGGTTACAAGTTACATGACGCAGCTCTAACTACAACACCCTCACTGAGCTACAAAATATGTATTTACATTTTTTTTCAAATAAAAATTTAATTCAATTCAAACAATTTTGTTTATGCCATTACGTTAAAAAAACAATTCTTCATAAAGTAATTTTACTGCTTAAGGCCAAAATGAGGAATAAATTTATTTAGCTTTATATAATCGACAGGTTTTGTCAAGATGTCCGCAATCATCTCAGTGGTTGAGCGGTAGTTCAGTTTGATTAAACCCCCTGCAAGTTTCTCCCGGATGAAATAGTTTTTGACGTCGATATGTTTTGTTCGCGCTTGGTATGTGTTGTTCTTGGCTAAGTGAATCGCGCCTTGATTATCGCAGAACAACTGAATTGATTTCGGTGCAGTCAGAAAAATCTCGCACTCAAACCGTTTCAGTCAAATAGCTTCTTGTATGGCCGCAACTAACGACATAAACTCCGCCTGAGTAGACGATAGTGCAATCGTCGGCTGCTTCCGAGTAGCCCATGATATCGCCCCTCCTTGTGCATTGAACACATATCCTGCTGTGGATCGTCGGTCGTCTAAGTCGCCAGCCCAATCTGCATCGCAGAATCTGACCATTTCGCCGTTATCTCTCCGATACGTCAATTGCATGTCGATGGTGCCCTTGATATAGCGCAGCACCCTTAACATTCCTTAACTCAAGGAGACCTTGAGTCAAGGATGCCGAAATTCAATAAATTAAATGTTATTTTCCATACTTTTTCATAGAAATCACTTATATTCACGAGTCAATGCATCCTTGATTTAAGGAGAAACTCAAGGAGACCTTAAAATTTTCTTTCTATAGTCAACCTCACTTGAAGTCAAGGTAGCTACCCACCTTCCTTGAAATATAATATTTCGAGTCTATTGAAAACTTAAGGCACCGAACCGTGGGAATTCGAAAATGTATGCTAAAAATGCTTTCCCACCAAAACACTTCATTTTTTAGCATTTTAACAGAAAGAGAAGCATCTGGTTAAAAGACCTTTACAGCAGACCAACACGAATTTACGGCCAAATTAAAATACACAAGCCGGATCGAAAAATCAGACCGATTGTTTCAAATATTTATCAATTCAGCGGCTTCCAAGACATCGATAGCGCAACAACATCTCCTCAACTTATATTTATATCAACATAAGATGGCCACTTCACACATGACGAGACTTTCAATAGCAGTCCTTGTTTCCGAACAGATTCATGTCGAGATTGGGCAACGTTTCATGACCTCGTTCCCTCGACATAATCATAGCTTGTACTTATTCTCTGACAGTTCTTGTTCTTGAAACCACGCGTCTATGAAAATAAACTCAACCTGTTCGAAAAACCGAAAGGGTTCATCATAAAATAAATAAATACGCCACTCACAAGTCCCACATTTCCATCAACCCTAGATATATGTCTTTCAAATGTATAATTATTTATTTACATATTCATTATATTTTTCCAATTTTTTGAAATGTACTTTTAGTCCACACATTACGTGAATTGAAATTGCAAAATATTTTTTGGTTCTTGTGTTATTAGCTAAAATGGTTGCTCTTTTTGCCATTTTTGGCCTATAACTCAAAAATATTACATTCTTGGAAAAAGTTGTCCATAAAACTGGACGCATCTTTGAATGACTGTAACTTTCAAACGGAGACGGCTAGAACTCTGAAATTTTCAGCCAAATGTGTGCCAATACGTCCTCTACATCGGTCGCGTCATCCCCACTCTATAAAAAAATTTCGAAAAATAGTCCGCCACTGCTCTTGGTATTGGCCTTGGGTCGCATTTTTGAACGTCTGTAACTTTCGAACGGGTACGGCTAGGACTCTGAAATTTTCTGAAAAATTGGCGTCCCAAACGTCCTCTAAATGATTTGATACTCATACTCTTGGTCTTGGCTCTTGCTCTTGTTATAAAACGGGTAGATCCGCGACGTTTTGCATCGAAAAAACGGTATTTTATAAAGACAACAAGGTCCATGGATTTTCTGTATTTGCTGATGTGTGAGCGTTTGTTTTCTGTGCGTGCTGTAGCGAATAGTTCAATTTCAATAATTTTTCAGGACTAAGCAACATCAATAGTTGGAGCCATATGTACATACATATACTGCTAGTGAAGGAACAGAGGACAAAGTCCATCCTTAGCACTTCAACACCAACCATCAAGTTAAGGACCTTTGGACGTCTGCGCCCCTCCAGACAAGAATACGTTTGAGGACGTTTAGAACGACTTCCAAAGACGAGACTGGATCAATGCCTTAATCTTTTGATTAATTCAGAAAAGTTCAATTAGGAGAGGTGTCGGAGGGTTTCGAAACTCATAGCCGGGATCAGGCAGGGTTGCATTCTATCACCGATTCTGTCTCTTTTCGTGATTGTTGATGTGCTCCATTTAGCTTTGCCTGAAGAATGTAACCGTGGCATTCAATGGACCTTGAAAGCCCACCTACAATATTTAGACTATGCTGAAGACATTTGTTTACTCTCGCATAAGATCTTGGATCTGAGCGAATGGCTCTTGATCTCGAGAGAGATTGTCAGGCTAAAGATTAATACTAGCAAGACCAAAATCCTTAGCCTGACTGGCAACCCCACTCTCTCCACCAATGGACAACTTGTAGAACAGGTAGACGAATTTGTTCTCTTATGTAGCATTGTTGCTGTTGATAGCGGCACTGACCAGGACATCGTTCGCCGCATTAACTATCACTGAAAAAAACATGACATGTGAAATTGAGTAGTTTGAACTATTATTTTAACAAGCCTTCGAATTCATGTGAAGTTAACATGAAAATGTGACTTGAACATTGGGAAATGTTGCTATAAGCATTTTTTCATGTTTAAACAAACAGTCACTATCTTCAAATCAATTGTTAAAATTATGTCAATTCAAACATTAGGTGATATTTTAGTCATTATGCGATTGAGAGCATAAGCAATATAATGGACAATGTTGAAGACCATATTTAGGGCAGTTGATTAAAGTTGATGCCCAAGTGATTCTCAAAGAAGTGAGGAATGTGTTCTATTGGCATATTGTTTAAACTCTGGCAAAGCAGTTATCTCGATGTGAAAATTGGGTTGGGTACGATATCCCGCCCATCATATTCCCGTTTTTTTAAATCCTGCCATTTCAAAATCCCGCCAATTAAAAATCCCGCTCAATTAGAATCCCGTCTAATCAAAATCCCGCCAATCCAAAATCCCGCCATTTCAATAATCCGCTTATTCAAAATCCCGCTTTTCAATATCCCGTCACCTTTGGTGACGGGATATTGAAAAGCGAAAGTCGGGAAAGCCAGGAAAACCAAGGTACCCGCCTAAGTTCTGGAGTATTGCTGACACAGTTGCAGCAAATTTTCCAAGAACACAAAATATTGTTGAGGCTTGGCACAGACGATTTAACTTTATCACAAGGAAAAGCCATATCGGTCTGTACCGGCTAGTGGAATTACTAGGTAAAGAATTCCTCCTAGCTAAAAACCAAGTTGACCCGTCCCGATCCGAAGGTCGCATCCAAAAGGTCTTTAGACGTAACCAGCAGTCAAGGAATATACTTGCATCTAAAGAGGACTATGAAAAAAACGGATTTTTTAAAAAACTTGACGCATAAACTAATGTAAATCATTGATAAGTCGAACGTATATCTTATGTTTTGTTAACAATAAAAAAAATTTGGCGGTATTTTGGCGGGATTTTTTTTATTATTTAATAGCGGGATTTTGAAATGGCGGGATTTGGGACTGGCGGGATTTTGAGGTGGCGGGATTTTGGAATAGCGGGATTTTGTAATGTCGGGATAAAATAAAGCGGGATTATGAACGGGTGGGATTTTGTTTTTCGGGATTATGTAGGTATCCCGTGAAAATCATACTATGGCTGTTCCGCTCCTCGATTCTTTCAGTGATCCTATACGGTCGCGCAATGCGATTGAACTCCTTATCCCAACGAGGCCGACATAGGGATCGCGCTAAAATCGCGTGGCGCAGATCTGTGGATGAGGAATGTGCGTCTTTGAAAAAGAGCTGAGGTCATACCTATACGAGGGTTGGCTACGATATCCCGCCCATGATATTCCCGTTTTTCAAAATCCCGACATTTATTATCCCGCCATTACAATATCCCGCCAGTTTAAAATCCCGCTCAATTTAAATCCGGTCAATTTAATATCCCGCCATTTCAATAACCCGCTAATTCAAAATACCGCTTTTCAATATCCCGCGAGCGCGATTTTTAAAAGAATACTTACCTTCTATGACGGGATATTAAAAAGCGCTACCACATTTACCGTTAAAATAATGAGATTGAGATACTTAATTCTCGGAGACCCACGGACCAGGTGATTTATGCTAAGAGAGAGTACAAGGTGGGGCAAAAGTAACCATCCGATGTTCTTTTGCTGTATTTTTCATAATTAAAAAAAAAACAACTTCGGTTTTGCTTATGAAATAAGTTTATTTAATTCCTTAGAAGTTATTGTATCGAGTCGCAAAAATGATATCGGCCAAGTGCAAGTGGCCGCCGCCACAGTTGATTACCATACGGGCCCGTTTTACGGCATTTTCCATCACCCTTCCCAGAATATCGGGCGACAGGTTTTCGCATTCCTGGCGAATATTCTCCTTAAGGACGTAAACCCGCGACTTAAAAAAACCCCATAAAAAGAAGTCTGGAACGGTTAAATCGGGTGATCTAGCCGGCCAGTGCAAATCACCAAAACGAGAGATTAACCGACCCGGAAATGTTTCCTTCAGAATATTGAGTGTGTCTCGAGCAGTGTGCGCGGTTGCACCGTCCTGTTGGAACCACATGTTCTCCAGTCCTAGTTCATCCAATTTAGGAAGAAAAAATTCGTAAAGCATGGCTCTGTAGCGCACGCCATTCACAGTCGTCGTTTGACCCGCGGCGTTTTCAAAGAAAAACGGGCCCGTATGGTAATCAACTGTGGCGGCGGCCACTTGGCGGATATCATTTTTGCGACTTGATACAATAAATTCTAAGGAATTAAATAAACGTATTTCAAGGTTTTTTTTTGTTAAGAAAAATACAGCAAAAGAACACCGGATGATTACTTTTTCCCACCTTTTAATATTTAGCAATGAAAATAATTTTTGGCGGTATTTTGGCGGGATTATTTCACTATACTAGCGGGATTCTAAAACGGCGGAGTGTTTAGTGGGCGGGATTTTAATGTGGCGGTATTTCGTAAAGGCGGGATTTTAAAATGGCGGTATTAAGTAATGTCGGGATAATGTTAAACGGAATTTTTTGTAAAAAGCGGGATTATAAACGGACGGGATTTTGTTTCTTGGTATTATGTAAGTATCCCCATATACGATAAATGGCCGGGAACCATATGCGATGGCGGGGAGGTGCAGTAAACCCGCAAGGCTATGTATGTATGCCCCACAAGGTTAAGGTAACTTAGTAGTAGTAAGTAGTAGCGATAGCGAATACTACATAATGTATAAGGAGGTTTTCACACTTGTACTTAATCTGGCCAGATTATGTAATCTGCGGTGTGGTGAATTTAAAAATATATGGAATTTGACAGTTCAAATTGAGTGATTTGCACAGATTACGTAATCTGGCCGTAAGTGTAAAAACCTCCTCAATGAATACTTAAATTTTTTTTTCAATAAGTTTTGTTTGATTTCCCAAAAACCTACACGAAAACCACACACTATATATTTTCGGTCCTTTGAGAATCCAAGCCGATTCTCTTCACAAACACTGAGTAAATTTTGATGAAATTGGTACCAAAATAAAGATGAGACATCCACATCCAGCTTTAACATGACATTCAATTTGAAAGAAAACATTGCGCAATTTTGAAAATACATAGACGTACAAATATACGCACATTTGCCTTCTTTCAGTATGTTTTAAAAGTTACAACACTCCTGTAATCAAAACGATTTTGAAAGCGTAAACCTGCAAACAATCGATCAGCAGGGGTCAGGGTCGAGAATAAAGGGGGAAGAAAATGTTGTGATAGTGTACGTATGCAGACGCACACAGTGCAACTAAACTTCGAGAGGAACACTATGTGCTGCAATCCTCATTGAGAAGCTGATGGCGAAATAAAAGTGATTGATGAAGAATAATTACACTCATACCCCGTTATACGCCCTAGATTGGTTCCAAAGATTTTGGCCGTTAAGTGAAATTACCGTATATGGAATTCAATAAAAATTTATTGAAATAACTAAATGTTAGGCTCAACCCTCAACATATTGGAAAAGGAAATTTATTTTCAAATAATGAAATTCATATCATTACAAAGATTGTGTCTTATGTGCTGCGTTAATTAACTGTCAGGATCGGTTGAACAAAGAAGAATACATTTCTTGAAATTATAGGAATGCAGTTAAAGGAGAAACTGTTTGCATTTTGCGAAAACGTTCTTTAACGATTCTCCATTCGGGAGGTCAAACGTTAAAGTAGTCGTCGCTTGGATTTTTCTAAACAGTATTTTTTACAAAACCAATTAAGTTTTATTCTCCTTGTCCGAATTAAAGGCTTTTTTTTGACAATCGCCAAGCTTCATCCCAATTGCTATTGCAATAAACTATAATCAAAATTTGATAATCAGAATTTGATTTGGTAAACGAATTCGCCTCATTCGATTGATTTACCTTTGATAAAAATTTAATGTCCCGAAGACTCGATTCTGCTTTCCTTTATAATTTTTTGAAAACCTACTCACTTAAGCCTAAAAAATATGTCCATCCATAGATTTCTGAATCCTCTGATCACATTTTGTAGCATAAGAGACATATTTTTAAATTCAATGGGCGGAGCTCGAACACTTTTCCTCGCCCAAAAAAGTTTAAATTCTAACATTTGTGTTAATACTAATTTTGAAAGTCATGACAGCCTTTTAGTTTCCTTTCGGGGCTTCATTCGTTCCTGCTTTGTTGAGGAAATAATGTACCAGCATAGCTTACACAAAATAAATAAGGGTTTTCCGTATTTCCAGGGAAAACCAGGAGTGGAATTACGTATCTCGAATCGAGTCACTCGTTTCGACTTAATTTGAACTCGATTCGAGTTTGTCCCGATATCACCAATCTCGATCGAGTTTAAAATTTACGAATACTAGATGAAAGTAAAATTATTCTAGATTTTCTGTGTCGATTGCATTCCTGCCAAACGTCACCGAACAAAAATTTGCTTAGTTTTGTCTTAATTTGTGAACATAAAAATGTTATTTATGGAAAGTTACGGAGGAGCAGCTCACGACTCATTCATCTGGGGATTAAGCGAGGAAAAAATATTTTTTGAAAGGAATTTCGAACATGGAGACAGAACTTCGTGGCTTTTAGGTAATATATTAAAGTTTTGAAAAAAAGCTTCTAATCTTGACATTTTGTAGGCGATAGTGGTTATCCCTTAGCCCCTTGGATGCTGAAGCCGTACCGTACAGCGGATTCGAACACTGGAGAGGAAATATTTAATAAAGTGCACTCCATAGGAAGGAGTATTGTGGAGCGAACAATTGGGATTTGGAAAGGACGTTTTAACTTTGTATTTGTAGTCTGCCCACACCTAATTACGAAAATTTAATTCACAATTTTGATGATGTTTTCTTTGCGTTAACAGCCTTCAAATGTCCTTTTGCCAAGCCCCATGCAGTGCCATGAAATTCGTTAATATTTCGACTTGCTTACGGTTTATGCCTTGACTTATTTTTTAATCTTCCGTTGCCCTAATTAACAGAATTTTAGTTACAAAGGATAGTTTGAATAATATTTGAATAAGAACAATTTTGCATTAGGGCTAAGTGAAATTATTCCCAATAGAATTTACTAAATTTGAACTAACTTTCATGATTTTTCCATTGTTCAGGGTGGACGGCTAACCATGCTAACCGAACGTCAAAATATTTGGATAATAGAATAATAACTTTGTGTTTTATTTTTTATACTCACATTTCGCCGAGCCGCTAGTAAATAATTTCAGAATATTTTCTGTATTTAATTTGAGAGAGTTTATAAAAAGATGCTATGTAAATATACTTTAAATAATACAATAATACTTACTTTTCCTGGGAAACACGCCGCAAATATCCTACTCGAATACTTAATTGCTTTCGACGACTATTCACTTTTTTCGACTGTCAAAATGTGATGATATCGAGATACGTAGTACGGGGTTATGACGAAACTAGTACATTCCTATATTTCGAGCTCGATATCGATATTAATGCTACCAATTTTGCTCGAAACTCGAAAAAGTTTCGTGATTCGAGATACATACATAATTCCACCCCAGATTTTTTTTCGGCCGTATAACGGATAAAATTATGCCGTAAATCGAAACAGTGCCATAATCGAAAAGAGCTGTAATAGCGAAATGCCGTAAAAAGAGAGGCCGTATAACGAGGCATGAGTATTGTTTTTCAAATGTGTGTTCAGTGTAGCGTTTCTTTAGTGCAGAACGGGATATTTTATCTATCCCAATAAATTTATCCAGAACAATTTCTGTTCTGCACTAACGGAACGTAACTGTTATTAGATCAAAAATAAATAATGTACTATGTGCTTAGAATAATCCTGTACATATGTATGTAAATATTTTGAGCTTCTCGGGATTTTAATTTTGCAGCTAGTGAAATGGGGAGCACATCAACGACAGCGTCAAGATACCACGTCGATGACACTACTCAAACATTTTATAGGCTACATCTGGAACTAGGCCTGTTCCAAAAACCGGGATCCCGGTACAAAACTGGTGTTCACTTGGTACCGGACCCGATATTCTAAAGTACCGATATCCCGGTTTCTTTGGTACCGAGTTAAAAAAAACCGACCGACGAGTCGGTTTTTGGTACACAGAAAAAAATGGTTTAGACTTTTTATCTAAAGTGAAGTAGTTGACTTAAATTTAGATAGTTTTACCAACGAAATAGCTGATTTCTCTAATCTTCGTAGCTGAAAATACTATTAAATTCGTTCATTTAACCACGCAAGATTAGAAGAAAAAGTTTAGTCAATTCTTCCACAAAAGTTGTTGATTGTACTATTCAAATATAAAATTTAACTACAAACAATCGTTCTTTTTTCTTCAACACAATTTAGCTATCCAACATTTAACAATTTATAGATAATGAATAGCTGTCTTTACAAATGAATTAATTGAATTTGCAAATATAATAGATGTTTCAACTAATGACGAATAGAAAAATTATCCATATCTTCGTAACTGTTTCAACTACATAGAATCATAAGCTGAAAATCAACGCGAACTTTAGATGAATTCGACTATTTCTTTAGATAACCATTCTAGTTTTTTTTCTCTGTGTACCGAGTTAAAAAGAACGATTCATTTCAACCATGAGCCGGTTTTTTCAGGTTTTTTGGTACCGGTTTTTAACCCGGTACTCAAAAAAAACCGGCTTATGGTTAAAAAAACCGTCGGTACTGAAAAAAAAACCTGAGTCGGTTTTTAACCCGGTACTCAAAAAACCGGCTTATGTTAAAAAAAACCGTCGGTACTGAAAAAAAAATCTGAGTCAGGGAAACCGCTTGTGGTACCGGGTATTGAAAAAAACCGAAACCCGGTACTGAAATCTCGGTACCGAACAGGCCTATCTGGAACCCCTGGAACCTCACCACTCACAATCGTCATGTATTTTACGGATTCGATTCGATGATGTTTCCATGTACTAAACGTGCCATGAACGTGTGCTGTCATATATGTATACTAGTGATGGGCAGTATCGAATAACTATCGAATAGTTATTCGATAGTTTTTACTATCGATAGTAATCGATAGTCCAAAATAGTTATTCGATAGTTTTACTATCGATAGTTTTTCAATAGTCTTACTTCAATACTATCAAAACTATCGAATAGTCTTAGAAGTTGTATGTATTACGTTGCCAAAAGGTCATTATTTGAAGATTTTTTATGTGATTATGCAACTTGACAAAGTTGCTCAAAAAGTGGCTTACAGTTTTTAAGCGATTCAGATACTATCGATAGTACGGTAATAATTGTGCGTTAAGCCGATTGCATTTCCACAAACTCAGCTTTTTCTTATACAGCTTTTTCTTATGTTAATGGATAGTGAAGGTGTTTAGTGGCCCGAGGATTGTAGTTAAAGGAATAAGTAATTGGCAAAGTCCTTAAAAGTAAAGGTGCTTGACAACATATCTTAGAAATTGATAGCTTCTATCGATTGTATTCCTGTTACTGAAAAGCACAATCGAATAGTTATCCAATAGTTTTTACTATCGATAGTCATAAATAGTAATTCGATAGTTCGACTATCGATAGTTATTCGATATTTCTACTATCGATAGTTATTCGATAGTTTTTTAAAACTATTGTATACTGTCGGATTTTACTTTGTCATAACAAGTAGGCTGTTTTAATCCCGTAGCCAGAACAAAGCTCAGCGATACAGACACCCCGAGAGTCATCAGGAAGTATGTAGTGTGATATATCACGATAACATGGTTTGCAGGGAAAGCATCTTTGACTTGTGCCAGGGAGAGCACAGCTTAGCTATTAAAAGTAAAATAACGTCCATCCATCTGATACCACCACTATTGTGTTCACGTAGAGCATTGAATATAACCAAGGGATGGCGTACCTAAAAATGTATTAAATAATAACAAGATTTTCGAGTAACATAATTTTTTATTATACTTCAAATTAGAAATAATATAATATAAACAAAATTATTATTTTTTCGTTCTCGTAAGAATATTAGGAAGAATTGTTTTGCGAAGTGAAACAAATGTTAAATATTTTTTTTTGTCATAATGTTGTCATCAATACAACATCATACACATTACAAACTAATTTATATCCCGTTTTGATTAGAAACTATAAACATTCTTTAAATCATAATGCAAAAAGCATTCAAATATATTTTAGCAAAATAAAAAAAAAATAGAAAACAAAAATATATAAGTTCCTCAATTACACAAGTTAAGTGTTCAACAAACATATTTATGATTCTGTAAAAGGAACAAACTGCATACATAACTGAACAAACATCTAATCAAAATATATATTTATCAACCTCATTCTTTTACTATATATATAACGTTTGTCGCCTTGTTGATTTTACAGGATACACAAAAAAACATTATAGTTTTTATTTAAAAAAAAATATTAATACAATTAACAAGAAATGTAACACATACATATACATAATTTATATAAATATTGTTTTTCTATTTCTCAGACAACAAGCATAGTATTTCTCTGTTTTGTTCGTGTCACGCTGCGGACATTATCATTGCTACATTCTTTGAATTTGAATTGAAAGTATTATGTTAACCAGTTTTCCTAAATTTATTTAGTTTTAAAATTTACTTTAATTGCTTGTAAAGTACATTTATATAATAATATATATATATAGATTAGTTGGTATCATTTTTTTAAGTAGCACTTATCTGTTTATTTTTATAATTGTTTTCGAATATTTCGTTTTTTTTTCTTTTAAAGATAATTTTCAAGTAAAAAGTATTAAAATATGTTCTGCGATTTTTTTTTTTCGTAGTAGATTTTCAAATAAGGTTATTAATTGATATAGTACACATTTATTATATTTTGTAATATTATTCAAGAGTTTGCTAAGATTTTTTTTTCTTTAATTCTGATTTGTTGCTCCTTATTTCAATTTATTAATGTTCTTTTCTACATTATAGATTTTTTTCTTTTAGATTTCAACTAATGAATATTTTTATTTATTTTTTCATATTCAATTTTACTCATAAAACATGAGATTTGAATTGAATGTGTCCAATTCGTGTCGTCGTTATTATTTAATTTTAATTGAATTTTGTCACCAGGACAATAATTTTTTTGTTTCTTTTTTTCGATGCGAACATTTTTTTTGTTTCGTTAATATGGGAGCGATTCTACATCATTCGTTGTTTGGCACATTCAGGGCAAATTATATCGGGACCGTCTGTGATGAAGCCACGACCAACCAATGATGTTTTACAGCTGGCACAAATGAAGCAATCGTGATGCCAGTGACGATCCTCGAATGAGATGAAACGTGTACCGCCAATGCCTGGAAAATAGTTAAATTGAAATAAGCTATAAGGTACAATTTTGGTTAAATTTTCATGTTAAAAATGCGTTGTATTGGAGTTTGTAAGGAGCCGATGTTGGAACTATTGGCGTTAACGCAGTAGGCGTACTTGATGCCCCACAAGAGGCTAACATGAACCAGAGAATAAGCAAATTTCAATATACACTGCACTCTGAATGCACCGCAGGGGAATCTGTGTAGGGGGACACAGATTTTTGGTGAGCGGCGCCACCATGTACCCGAACTGCACAGGGTGCCCCTAGTATGGTTGATACGCGGCGGATCTCTACGAAGACGTACGGGCGATGACACTGCTGTGTTCCCAAGTCATGTCGGGTGGCTCCTTGCATGGTTGACTTTCTCCCATCCTCTTGCGGAAAGTTAGTCATACAGGCCGAGCACGCTGCGGTGATTCCTTGGTGGGGACGTGTCACTATAAGTAATTGTGTGCGCTTCGGAGCTGGCGGCTTCGCATAACCCGAGCCTCGAAGGGGCTAGTTAGGGAGAATGGCTTTGGTGGAAAATGCTCACGCGCCTTCATCTAACTAGCTTGTTGATTGATGACCACACGGCCCAAATTAAATTGCTGACTAGTATATTGAAAGGGCCACCCGGATGTTAAAAGCAGTCACAGGTCAAACGAACCTGGGAAATGCACGTCTGAATTTTGCGTGACGCTTAACCATGAAGAGCCGAAGGAGGATCACACCTGCTATTGAGAAGTCTTTAGCGCAAGTAAGGGGGGGGGGAACTAGTGTCATTCGTAAATGGTTGGCATCCTCTCCTCAAGTTCGAGGCCTAAGAAGGTTGCCACCTCAATCGGTTTTTCCCAAAGCGCAATGGGTGTTAGATGCGTTGATGCGGCGTTACAATTGAAAAGGTGGTCCACGTTGTGCGGGCTGGCTCCACATGCTGGACAAGTGTCTGCAATGGTGCTGTCGATACGGGTCCAATATGAATTTAGTCTGGAGCACCATCCAGATCGAAGCTGAGCCAAGGTGGTACGTGTGGCTCTAGGTAGCTGTAGTTCGTCATTGGAGATATCTGGTGGTCGAGCTCGCAGGACACGGTTTAATGACAGATCATTCGTGGCTATTGTTACCTCGCTAGTATGCAACTGCTTTAGAGCCGCCTTGTAGTTGTTGGTGTTATCGAGGGGAACTCTTTTGAATCTCTGGACTTCCCTTTCCTTGTCCCTTAATGTACGTCTAACATGACGTGGAGGTGGGGTTTTGTCCATAAGATCGAAATTCGGGTGTTGACTACGATAGCAACCAACAAGATATTGCTTTGCGAGTAGCTCATTATGAGTTTTTAGATTAAGCAGCTTAGTTTCCTGGTGAAGGTGATCTTGTGATGTCATGCGTACACATCCAGTGATTGTACGCATAGCTGCATTCTGGCACGTTTGAATCCGTTTCCATCGAGTGTTGCAGAGATTGTTTGTCCATATGGGTGCGGCGTAGTTTACCACTGAATGACCGATGGGTTTGTAAGTGGTGAGTAATGTCTCTTTATCAGTTCCCCATTTGCTGCCAGCGAGAGATCTTAGGATCTTGTTCCTACTCTTCAATTTGTCACATATATTGTCGGCGTGGCTATTGAAAATGCCGTGATTGTCAATTGTGACGCCGAGGATTTTGGGGTGACGGACAGTGGGGACTTCGGTGTCGTTTACACTAATGTCTAGCCGTAGGTTGTATTCCTGGTTGTACGTGGTAAAGAGGGTGGCCGAGGATTTGGGTGCTGACTTCAGGTTCTTGCTAATGAAGAAGGTGTTGAGCTCTTCTAAGTAGCCGTTGATACGGTCGCACATGTCTGAAATATCGTTGCCGGATGTCAGGGTGGTACAATCATCAGCGTAGGATATTATGTCGATTCCTTCAGGTGGGAAGCCCTGACATGTAGAGGTTGAACAAAGTGGGGGAAAGAACTCCGCCCTGTGGTACTCCTTGTTTGATCCTTCTTAGTTTAGATTTCCCATTTCTAAACTCAGTGCTGGATTGACGTCCGGCAAGGTAGTTTGCGATCCATTTAACTACATACGACGGTGTGGATGAGTTTTGGAGGTCTGTCAGTAGGAGCGAGTGATTCCCCATATCAAACGCTTTCGACAGATCCAAAGCCACTAGGATGGTGCGCTTAAACGGCTTTGGTTGGTTCATTCCATTCAAGATGATTCGGTCTAATGCAGTGGTGGTGCTGTGCATTTTCCTAAAGCCGTGTTGATGATTGGCGAGTTGTATGTGCGTCGTAAGAGTTTTGTGTATCAACGCTTCAAGTATTTTTGCCACATGAGATAAAAGCGTGATCGGGCGGCAGGATTCTCCTAAGGAGTGTTGTTTGTCAGGTTTGGGTGTAGGAATAATGCGGCCTCTCTTCCAAATCTCTGGTATGATGAATGTTCTAAATAGAGAGGTTCATCGTGGCAGTGATATACTCTAGGGCCGGTGTGTCGAGGTGTTTGAGCATTATCATTGCTATACCGTCCGGTCCAAGCGCCTTTGAGTTTTTGGCGTTTTTTATGGCATTGGCTACTTCAGAGGTGGTGGTTTGAAGATGGCTCGTGTAATTTTGCGCTTGAGTCTATCCTTGGGTGGGTGTTCGACGAAATGTTTGTTAAACAGATTGGCGCATTTTTTGTCGTCGCTCACGGTAGAATTTCCAAACTTGATAGCGACCCTCCCTTGAGTTTTGGTGGGATTAGATAAGTTTCTTACGGTGCTCCATAGTTTGCTCACACCTGTGGTGGTATTCAGTTTTCGAAGGTGTGAGTGCCATATATTTCTCCTGTGGTCATTGACCTGTTTAACGATGATATCGTTAATGTCACTAATGCGTGGATCACTGAGGTCTACACTTCTTAGCTGATCCCTCGTTTTAGCTAATTTAGCCGCGGATGTTGGAAAATTAGGTTTTAGGCTGGGAATGCGGCCGGCTGGAATGAATCTCTTAGCTGCAGTGACAATTATCCGTCTGAGTCGTTTTTCGGCCATACGTACATTACCGGGGGGGGGGGTTGGTTCGCTTTTTTAAAGTTTGTGTACGTTTTCTTGTCGGGGTGTACGTTTTCTTGTCGGGATGGACGAGTTTCGACGGCATATCCAGCGTTAGTATGATTGGAAGGTGATCAGAGTACATCGTGAGTCTTTAGTGAATAGTCTACCTCGGGGATGGGTTTGCCTAGGGGACCATGGTTTCTTCCCATCAAGCAGTTGGACTTGAGGTGGTTGGAGGTTGTTCCTCAAGTCAACCAGCTAAAGTTGCGGCCCAGAGGTTGGGTTTCTGAAAGTGAGTGCATTCGCATTCGATGAAGAAATAAATATAAAACGCCAAAGGTCCAAAACGTCCGAAGACCGGGAGTTAAGAGCGAAAGCTCAGGCACTCCCCTGTGTTCTCTGAATGAAGAATGTGGTTCCGATTTTAAAATTAGTATAAGACTTACGGCTTCAAACAGAAGGCTGACTGCAATCAATAGAAAAAATAGAGTTAATTTCAGGCAATTAGCCGTACTTCCTCGAAAAGTCACACACACACAATGATGGTAGCCTTATCGTGGATTCTATATTCGTTGTACCATTTATCGAGAAATAGAAAAAATAGAGTTAATTTCAGGCAATTAGCCGTACTTCCTCGAAAAGTCACACACACACAATGATGGTAGCCTTATCGTGGATTCTATATTCGTTGTACCATTTATCGAGTTCAGAGGTTGGAGTTCAATTAACTGTCTTTGTGGAAGTATGTATCCTAGTTCGCACTAAAAAGATCAATTTACATACCGCTGATTGTCGGCACAAAATTAGCCAGTTTCTAAGGAGATGGAAACAAATGAACCACCGCGACCACCGATAAAGCCGACCGCCATTTAAGCCTAGGAATATCATATTTCAGCGAACCTAGGAATCTGATTCTTCTGATGTAGATATGGTAACAGCAAATAGTTCTCTTACAGAACAAGACAAAATTTAATTAAAAGGGACGCTCACAAGGCCCATTGCCAAAATGCAGTCTAAGATGACATGTACGGAAATGCTAAACAAATTAAGTGTGAACTAGGTTTGAAAGAGATGGAAAATATATCTTAAATGTGTCGAAAACAAAAGGAGGAGCTTTTTTCAGCTCAAAATCGCGGAGGGAACGTGGTGGGTGTATAAAAGGGTATACTGACTAATTTACCAGAACCAGAAGATGTGGAATCCTTACAACAAGAATAGAGTGTCTCGATATCGACGAAGTGACGACGAGGAAGGAAATCTGTGCGGCGTTCCTGAACGATTAGAGGTTAGCTTTCAATCCGATGCAGTTAAGACTCTAACAAAGGCCTACGGTGGCATCCAGATTGCTACAATAAATATTACCACAGATACCTATGGAGAACAACGCGGTAGGAATATGAAAAATTAAGGTTGGCTGAACGAATTGTCGACTCAGATTGCAATTGTCTCCAAAGAAGTACATATTTCGAATTCTGTCACTTTCCGAAGAACTGTAATAAGTACGAAGGTCGAATGCCTGCCCTAAATTGGAAAATTTAGGTCATAGGATGGTAACCTTCGAGAAAGAGAGAGAGACCCCAAATGCATTCTGTACGAAGAAACCGATGAAATCAATAGCATGCACCCACCTGGTACGCTTATCACGTTGGAACGATGTCAGATTATAAATTTTTTTCAGACAGATTGCTGTGTACCAGATGCTAGTGCAAACATTACTGCAATAATTGCGGGTGACTTCAACGCATCATGGGTCTCTGGATTAGGCACCCGGGAGATAAATTAGCGTTGAAAACTTCTTCTGAACGCATTTGTGCAACTAGATATAGCTCTTGTGAACTCGGTAGTAGTAGTAACACATTTCGGAGGTAAAATGTGGGATCCAGCATTTCTTAGCCTCGTTCGTCTGTGAGGTTTTTTACACTTAAGGCCAACAATTAATTCAAGCAGATCATCTCGCATATAAGCACTTCCACTGTTGGATGGTCTAAAACAATTCAGAGCAACTCAATCAAAGGACCCGCGGAACAGAGATCAGTACAAGTTTTAACACTTTGGCAAAGGCATGTGTAGCGAAAACTATTGGTGGTCTGAAGAAATTGCGAGTTTTAGGCTAAACTGTCTGAAAGTTTACCGCGACGTCTGTCCCAGCGCAACTATACAAAGTAGCACCCGCGAGTTCTATAAAAACGCACGCAAATCAATAAAGGTCGCGATTATAGAGAAGGCAAGAAAAACTTTTTTATGGAGCTATGGAGAAATGACGATTAAAAAATAGATCAAAAAGCACAACTTAAGTGCCCGACGCTACTTAAAGACATCGATTGGGTTCAGTTTCCACTATAATACGAACAGTAGAACAATTCCATTAGAACAGGTAACTTATATTTCCGCGAAAACCGAAGAACGACAAGCTACTTCTAGACTGGTGGAAAAGAAAACTCCAGGACCGGATAGATTCCCCAACAAAGCGATTAAAATATCAATTTCAACAACTCATCAGTTGTTTATCGGAGTCTTTGACGGGAGCGCACCTTCCCCAGAATTTGTAAAACGCACAAATTGATACTCCTTCCTAAACCAAATAAATCCACAGAAGAACCACACTAATATCACCCAACCGGGCTGTTTAACACGATGGAAAAGATCTTTTAGCAGATTAGACGCGACTCACTTCTTGGAGTGATATATAGGGTGGTCCATCTAACGTTTGCTTTTTGAACTATCGATAATTTTGACTTTGATATTTCGAATGTCATTGTCAATGTGTCAGATATTTAGTAGAAGGTTTGCGGTTTAAGAAATGGTTAAGTTTAAGCAAAACTGTCGCATTTGGGGTTCAGAAAATCCGGCGTAACCGTTAATGGTGTCCGCTATGGCGGCATGTTGGAAGACTTTTTCTTTCCCCGAATGGAAGAGGAAGACATAGACGACATATGGTTCCAGCAGGACGGCGCTACGTGCCACACAGCCAACGTCACAATCGATCTTTTGCGCGGTACGTTCGAAAATCGCATAATCAGCCGAAACGGCGATGTCAAGTGGCCGCCTCGCAGCTGCGATTTTACCCCGTTGGACTATTTTTGTGGGGTGCCGTCAAGGATAATTGGGTCGACCGAATGGGCTACTGTAAAGCCAGCCGAGGCAGCCATATGAACGAAGTGGTGTTTCATACATAAACCGCAATGTTAAGGCTATCCAATAAAATAAAAAAAATTGAAAAATATATACTCGTTGTTTTTTTATAGCGATTTTAAAACGCAAATCTTTCGTGGGCCACCCTATATATGAGGCAATGAAGAATAAGTTAGAGGTAATATCGTAACTTCTAAACAAGCACCAGGGAGTTAGTTCGTTACTTATGATCGACTCGAAACTGTAGAGAGCATCTGAATTAAGCGAACGCTAAACTTGTATGGATCGGAGCAGACTTTTACTAAGCAGAGTGGTCTCGATGTTGCGACTCTCGGCATAATTGCGATGCAGTAAGAGGGTTCATCTGCAGCATTCACAATAATCTAAGAATAGCGGAAGCAAGATGGAAGTCTGCAAGTGGTATGTACTCTAGGAGTACCGACAGGTGGTAACATAGGAGTACCGACGGGTGGTGCCACAGAAGTAAAGGCTCAAGTAGTCAGTCAATAAGAATCCAAAATACTATACATCCCGGACAGTGGAATGCAGTCTCTCCAGATTTCCGCACATCGGAAATGAAATGTAATTGTAGTAGTAGTTAATACTGGTGTGAATCGCTGTTTTTGACAGTGGGTCATTAACAATGGTCCATCTAGAAACCGGAGCGCTTCTAGACTCACTAGCCAACGCCCGCAGCCATCAACCAGCTGCGGCTCATCTCCTTTTACTTGGCCGACAGTGGCACGGTCCGCCAACAGCCATCCGCTACTAAACATGGTCTCAAAACTACGTCACGTTAGACTACTCTTCAAACCCGTGAAGGCAGCAGATTTTCCGCCATCAAGGATGGATTAGACGGGGAGAGGACGAGAAAGGCGGGCGGTTCCGGCAATGCAAGCTCAGCAGCCTTGTAAGCCTTCATTTCAAGAAATCAGCAGCCGCTTTGAAAGTAGTTATTGCGTCTGATTACTTCCTAGCGAATAAAGACTCCCCTAACGGAAAGTATCCCGAGACGAACACCATTGAAAGAGGGTTATTTTATCTCATTGTACACAGATCAGACCATCCATCCAGAAAGTGTTCTAGGAGGCAATGCGAGGCCATTCAGTTGCTGCCTGAAAGCTGTGAGACTTCACAAGGCCCTATTCAAGAGTAACTCAAATGGAGTTAGTTTGCTTAAAAACTTGGACGGTTCCTTCAAGGATAGTCCCAAGAGGAATTTTCCAGATTCTGCTGAATACGCACTTTCCTGGATCAGTATCATCAGACAATCCGTCCGTTCCAGACCTCAACTGAACAGCAGCTAGACGATTAGTTACCATCTCTGATGTTATCTTCACCAAAGACGAAGTGGGCAATCCAATCCATTGATCCATTTAAAGCTGTCGGAGTTAATGGTGTGTTTCTTACAATCCTTCAAAATTACCTGGATATCATTCCTCCCCATCTAATTTAGCCGAGTGTATTGATACCCATATTGTGAAAATTCTCTTTTTCCCTTCAAGTTTTCTTAAACTTCGGCGGTTTCCGAAAAACATTAAATAAATGACAAAAGCATCTTACCTGTAATCGGCTTAGCGCACGATGTGCATCTCTTGGCAAATAGTTCGCCAAAGCATTCGGCACAGTATGGCTTGTCGTCGCGGCTAGTAAAACGTTGGCCTGCCAAAGTGCAGGCACAATGAGTGCAAGTGAAACATTCACGATGCCATGGTTCATTCTTGTAGGTCACACCACCGCTGGTGATAATCTGCAACGAAACACAATAGAATGACCCAATTACAAATCATCCTCCTCATTAACAATCTGCAGCAGCAGCAGTATCATCATCATCCTTACCTTATTGCATTTAATGCATCTCGTTGCAAACTTCTCCTCATAGCATCCGGCACAATAGATCTCCTGCTCGCGGGGGATGAAGGATTTCGTACCAATTGGCGTCTTGCAGACACAACAGCAGAAGCACTTCTCATGCCATTGTCGCGTCTTGTATTCCATTTTCTTCGTGCCTGCAAATTAACCGGAAAAAAGAAAACATTTCGTGAGAAGCGTGAATTATGCTCGTCTGTTACGATAACTGTGACTGTCTATTAACTATTGATTGTCGATAAAAAGAAAAAAAAAACGAAATGCTCGGTGTGTATATTTATTTATTCTACACTCTATACTGGGGACACATTCTCGAAGGATTGTCATGCTGTTATGGTTTTTTTTTTCAAGAGGGCGTGGGACTCACTCACTGACATTCTCATTCTATATCGGCTCGCAACTCGCAAGCCATTTTAGCGAATTCCTTTTGAAGGACGCTTAAATTGTCAGGATCTAATTTAGGTGAGTTCCCGCATCCACCCCTTCGTCTATATTGAAGAAGAAGGATGAAAAAAGGAAGAAACGTTTAAAGAAACAACAAATCTAAATTTGCGATAACATGCTATAAATGGCAAACAGTCAAAGCGCATTAGTGGCAGTGGAAGCTTTTAGGTAAATGACGTGAAAGCATGCAAACGTTGTTGTCAGCCTTCCGCGAAAAAAAAACAAGACCCAATCCATTTGTCGATTACTTGCGATAAAGAAGAGACGACGGAAAACGTATATTTGGGTCGGGAGGAGTTTTGGAGGCAAAATGACATTGCACTACTGAAATTTATTCTTCGCGGTTGAATATGGTATTGTATATCAAAAGGCACGAGGACCTCATTCCCCCAAAATTTTTGATTCCTATGAATATGATTTTTAGCCACAGTTGTCTTTTTAACTGCCATTCACACGACTCAAATATTTGGATCCTTCTACATAGTCTATAGTATAATGCCGCGAAAAAGCAAGCGATGTCATTAAAAGACTATCTTCAAGACACGTTCGCTATGGAAGGATAAATTTGGAAAATCGTCTGGGAACGTAAATAGCGTAGTCATGAATGGAAGACTTTTATTCGATTTGGGTAGCGTATACAACATTGGCGAATGTTTTGTTTTTTCTTTTCTTTTGGGAAAATATGGTTGGGGTTCTATGTACATGTTTGATAATGGAATCGAATTATTTAGACAGCTTACAAGTAGAGTAGGTATTCCCCACATATGGTTGCATATGTAATTGGATGAGTACGCACTTGAAACAATGCGTGCGGTTTGATTTATGAGACACCCTCAATATTGTTGATAATCTTGATGACAGTGATGGAATATATCAGGAATTTAATTAAGTTTCACTGTCATTCTAATAACAAACGAGTATTTGGTTGATATTAAAATCTACTTGCAAAGTTGATTATGTCAGTAGGAAAGTAAAATGAGAAAATACAGAAAATAATTATTACATTCATGCATATCTAGTAGAAAATAACAACATGCAAGTAGGTTAATGTGAGGCACACGAAAATGTATTTCACTGTGGTTTGTCGACATTAAAAACAAATATAGCGGAAATAAATTATTATTTTTTTAATTTAGTATTTTCGTCCTTTATTGTTTTGATGTAACTGATGTAACACATCCCGTCACCATTCAGCCCATTTCACTAACATACATACAACCTAATAAAATTGGCACAATATTTTATCTAATTTTCATTAGTCTTATAGAAATCATATAAGCAATTTCGAGATTAACGTGATGTGGGAAGCAGGAGTAGACATTGCCTTTAATGCAACTCACATGGCGCCACGCGTTTTCAATCATATAGGGTGGTTCTCACTGAAGGCTGTGGACCAGTTACCCTGCAAATGGATCATACGGTACGGACAACGACTTTTTAATGAGGGGAATCTACGCTACTTTTTTAGAAGGTGATGAATTCTAGAACGTAACCTCTTTCTCTCCAATCGATGCGCTCTCTTCTCCATTTATTTTTGTTTCTTTTTCTACCTGTCAATAATATAGCTCGCCCTACTCCAATCTCCGCAAGGCAGATGCGTCCTCAGGATTTGCCACAGAGCAGTGACGTAGCCAGGAGTTAGTTTCGGGAGGGGTCAAAAGTTCAAACATTCAAATCAACTTTTGATGGTTGAAAATTTACATTTTTTTAAATTAGGTTAATTCACGGAAATGTATCAGAAATTGTATGGAATTACACAGCAAAAAATCCGGTGTGAATTTAACTCCGAAAATTGTCGAATAAGGTCCCTCCGTTTGGATAAAATATTGTTTTATCCAAATGGATGAACACAAAAGAGTACTTCCAATTACACCAAAAGGAGTAATTCTCGATATTTTTAGGATAAAAATAAAACACAATTTTCACAGAACATTTAACTCATAAATGAGTTTTGTATAACTAGCATTTACCTCTTCTATAGGTGTTGGCGACATTTCATTTACCTCTTTACGCTCTAAAATGCATAATAAATTACCTGCCTACAGTGGGATTCGATCCCGAGACTCTATGATTTGAAGACTAACGCCCTACCTACTACATCACACAGACTATACGGGACAACGTTCGTAATTTGCCCCATATATTACCTCTCATATTGTGCGGAGTTAACTCCATTTTAAGTAAATTTTAACACCATATAAACAAAAACTGATAAAATTTCGGATAAAATTTATTATTTATCCAAATGAATTTTATTTGTGTTAGGCATTTGAAACGAAAACCTTTAATCGATGGATAATTTTCGGCCATCTGCTTATTCACAAACCCATTAACAAATTCAGTTCCGGTGGTTTTGCACACTAATTTTGATCGTGCATGGACAATTATTAATGTTCGCCAAACGCCCACTTTAAAAGCGAGCCATGCAGCTAGAACCGCTGAAGTATTGCCAGTATAAACAATGATCTCGCAAATAGTGATTAACCTCGCCATGTTGATCCACTTAACTATATCAGGAATTTTAATGATGCCCTCCAGAAAAAGGTTTGCTTTTGGGGGCTTGTATGGTTCTTGTTGTTAACATTTAAAAGTATCAACAATTTGCAGCTCGAGCGAACACAAATAGCACTTTCCGGGTAAACATTTTCAACGAACCCACCAAAAATTTGTCAAACACCATGAACACCATATTGGCGCCCAAACAGGCGAACTTTCCAACTAACTAAGGGCGGCAATATGCCTAGAGCCGCAACAGAGGGTCGCGCCGCGCCGTCCCTGCTCACATGTATTCACAAACAATCCATGTACAAGAAAAAAAATGAAAATATTTTTAATAAACATAAAGGAAAAATCTGTACGGATTTTCCAGTAGGCTGAGCCGAGGGCGGCAGATTTTCGGGCGGCGGCAAATTTGAAGCAAATAATTTCTCTAGTTATACACATCTAAAGCGTCGGAAGACTAAACTCAAAATAAATATTGCGATACGAGATTTACTATAGTACAGATAGGCCAACATATCCTCGTCAATAGATACGTTTTGCCAACAGGCGAAGCGCGTTTTTGCCCCAGTGAAAGATCAAACTTGAGAAATGCATTTTGCTATTATTTCAGAGCAACGAGTTAAGATATACAATATTAATACATCGAGCATGACTGGTATAGTGGTTTACAGGCAAAAACTCCGAACCAAACAGTTTCTTTGCTTTGTTTTGTGCCTTGTTATACTTAAATAGACAATTAAAACTCCAAACCCCACAAAGAAGATATTTATTGATATTTCAAGAAATTTGCAGTTTTTTGTCAGTTCGAAATTGTTGAAAATAATACGATTATACGAGTATCACTGAAACATAATTTTTACCTTTAATGGACTGGTAATAGACTGCTTACTATTTTTTCTAACTTCCCGGTTTACTTTGATGATTGCAGTATCGTCTTACATTTTTACTGAAAGTGTAAGGTTGTTTTTTTTTCTCTGGGACAGCTCAACAGAAACAACGACGGCAAAAATTGGGATTGAAATTCCAGAATTTTACCTTTCTGGAAAAAGTACATAAATGTAAACTTGATCAGCTAGAGATCAAAATCAATTTATTGATATCATAATAAAATTGAAACTGCCGAGCTTCATGGAGCACAAAAATTGCAGAATTTCTGCGAAATGTCCGAGGGAAGGGAAATTAATGTTTCGCCTTTTTGTTCCTTAAAAACAAACTTTTTGAGCCTTGAAATGTCAAAAGTAATACTCTTTGGAAAGTCTAAACATACCAAATCAACTTCTGTAAACTTTGCATTTTCAAAGAACAGTTATGAAATTATTGCCAGCATTTTCAATGAAAAAGCAATGTTTAAATTTATCTACAGTTCTAATACATTCATCTTCGAAACGCCTTTGCTATTTGAAACCAATGTAAAAATACATGATTTGAAAATTTGATTCCAGTGAATTGGGAAGCCAACGATTCCAATTTTACGCGACAATGTTCACAAAAAAATGCCACGGAAGGGTAACGGTAAAACTTAGATGCATTTCGCTCTGTGATAAAGATTCAAGAATGCTCAGGACTCGGGAAGCTGAAAGCTCGAGCCTCATGCGTTCTTATGAATCTGCGAAATATAAATTGAAAATTATTGCAGTTATAAAGCAAATTCGTTCGTGTTCGTTTATTAATAGTGTTTCACTGATTTCGAACAATTTGATTCAAAGGCAAGCTACGCAGAGCTTAGACTTAAGTAAGGATTTTTCGCTAATGGCAAATTGCTCAAGTTGCTACAACTTGAATTTACGCCAGCAATTTGCCATTCAGAAAAGATTCTGAATAGCCGAACCCTCTGGATCAATATGATGTACTATTGTAGAGGTCGATAAGGGCGACAAAATGTGAATAGCCTACTGGCGGCAAATGTGTAAAACCGCCACTGTTCCAATCGCAATTTGGATGAATGTATAATGGACCCCATGGACCCCCTACGTCCCTGCCACAGAGAGCTTAAAGCATAGCAAAAATCATCTAGTCTAGTCACCTAGCCATTAGCCGGAAAAGCCAAATTTCGGAATGGATCAATTAGTATTTCGTCAAAGAGCCAAATGTATTTTTTTTTAAACGGATGACATGTTGTTTTGGGGAAACTGCGTATAGTTTGTAGTAGATGCAACAGAATATGGGTTGATTGAATATGGTATGAATCAATAATTATCAATAATTATATAAATTGCAAATATGTATTCAAAAGCTATCCACATTCCTTCCGATTTAAATTATTATTCACCTGTAATTTTCGAGGGCTACGGAACAATTTGAATTTCACAAGCATGTCTTCGGAGAAATTCGCAATTTGACCCCATGAAGCTTATGCCAACAAAACGCAGCAGGTGCATCAAAACGAAGACCTAATTACATAAGTTATTCATGTGACCTTTGAAAGACGACTATTCTCGCAACATAATTTTAAATAGGCAAACAAATTTTTTATTAGGTTGTTAGGACATGCGTTATGACTTGAGTTTTAGTTGTACAGTAGTTTTCAGATTGGTTACGTTTGCCTTGATAATTTGTTAGCAAACGTTAACAAAAAATTATGACGTCCGCTAAAGGACATTTATGGCAAAACGGTATTTTCTACCGATGAACAACCGTAAAATATTTTTTTCGCAGCTTAATTTACTGTTATCCGCCAATTTAAAGCCTGCGGGGTGCTTGCCAGACTCTTCCATGAGTCGTGTTGATTCTTTGGTTTGGAAAATGCATAATTTAGTAGCTTTAAAAAATGATAGGTCAGGTCATTCGTCTTCGATAGACCTCGCTCGGATGACTAGTGTCTTTCGATTTATTTTTCTGAAAGTTGTGAAGATTTACTTACCAAAATAAGCCTACTCTAAGACTGTGTTAAGGCCAGAATAAAGGATGTTTCTATGTCCTTGTTTCATTAGCCAAGGAAGACTAGAAGATATCTAAATGCAATATTAGTTTTCCTAATTTGGTGGTCCGTGACAATCACGAAATTTAACAAATGGTCCCTGATGAGCAAAAGGTTTAGAACTACCGCTTTAGAGTATGTGTCGAGCTAGTATGTTATATGATGTCTCAAGCGTTTCCAAATTGTTGTAAATCTTCTGAGGTTAGCACGGTAAAAGTTAAACTCGAACCACGTAGAGATCAGCCGTAAATTTTGTATAATCCCTATCTTTATGTTTACCAATCTTATCTATATTGAACTACTCCGGTTTTCCCTTGCATACTCCAGTTCTCTTATCAAACCACAGCCTGTGCCGGTCGTTATCTAATGCAGGCTGAAACTGAACTTTTGGTAGTACCTAAGGGTGGGGTGTACCTAAGATCAAGAAAATATACCAGGATAGAGCATGTGGTGATACTACCGTACAAATGGACTATCGAAAAGGTAACTTCTTTCGGTTCTCCTTATCTTTCTATGCTAACATATGTTTTCTTAGTCGCACAAGGGAGTAGAGTAAAAGTATGATTGAAGGGGCTCATTTGTATTAAATTATGAAATCGTTAGTTCAGTAGGTACAAAGATTGTGTAAAAGCAATTTCATTTTCGAAGAATATATTGGTTATATGAATGTCACGTGCTATAAAAGCGATTTAAAATATAAATACTAACTAATACTAAATTACACTGACTCCCAATAAATATAATATAATGTGCACGCCACTGCAATTAGGAATGAGATAGCAAATAGTTACCCATTTTCTGGTATGTGACTATCTTTATATTTTCTTGATCTTAGGGGCGTACACATCGAGTTCACTGGTATTTACTGGATAAAGTCATTGAATGCTCATAATTAAACAAGAAACACTTGTTCCTGCTACAACTATTTTTATTTTTGCTTATGCACATTTCGGGGGCAACTCGCATATGCCCTGAAGAAGGGAGCGAGTTGCCCACGAAATTTACTGTTTGTTAGAATTTTTTTATTTTTTATTTTTATTCAGACATACAATTTTTAAATTAAGCGGTATACTGCACCAAACCAACTTAGTGTAATTTTTCGTTGAAAATAAAAACAAAAACTATTATAGTTGGTTGTATAATAGATTTTTTATTTTACAATTTTATGAAGCTCGCAGTTTCGACTATACGTGCAAGGATAACCCATTTTGAACAATGTTAAAAGGTTTAGATCTCAGCGATTGCATGTGTAGTTGAAGCTAATGAAGCAATGAACTCCATAAAATTGTCTCACTCACATTTTTTCGAAGAAAAATTACGCTCTTTTGGTTCGTTGTGCCAGGGTGTATTGTTTGTTAATATCCCCAAGATTAATATATGAATAAAAGAATCACACAAACAGAAAAGTTATTAGCTTTAGCTTATCAAAATCTTTGCGCACCCTATAGTAGCAACAACAGGAATTTGGAGCGGAGCGACCTTAAATTTCGGAGCGAAAGAGCGTGGAGCGGTTTTTACAGGCGGGGAGACTTTCAAAAAGCAAAAGTCACTCCGCTCCGTCTTAAATTATAAAAATGTATCATAATTTATCAATTTAATTATGGAATTTGAAATGCTATAGTTCCGGGTTGGAAAAACTTTGTAAAAAATCAAAAGTCCGAGAAAAAAATTAATTTGTTCGACGATACTTCGCATTCTATGGTACGATTTATGATAATTTTAGACGTAGTCTGGCTGGTCTAGCGGTTAGTGCGCGCACCTTCGGTGCACAGGGTCATGATTCCGAATCTCACCGTGGATCATGGTGTTTTTCGAATTCACGAGCTTGTGACGGACTACGATCTCACTCAGATGTTAAACGAGTACCCATTTATGGGGATAAATAACACTGCTGAGTGTGATGCTGATCTCATTACCCCAACAAAAAGCAGATAAGATCATGGAAATAGGATGTCACTAACACATCCTGCGGCCTTAGTCCAATGTTGGATTGTCGCGCCTGTTATTTATTTTTTTTTTTTTTATTAGACGATTTAAAGCCGAAGAATTCGTTGAGAGACTTGGAAAATTTCGGATTATTGTGAAATTTATTGTGATAAAAGAGGTTTTGCGTTTAGTAATAATAATAATCATCCCTCTATCATTATTAAGAAATTCAAGATATTCGATGACAGAAAAGTCCTAATAATTAAATAAATATGAGGTATGCTCCATAGTAGTGGCTTAACTCAAGAGCCTATTGGATAATTTTCGCGAAAATCAGTTGCCGGATCTATATCGGATATTAAGGCCTGATTTTAGACTTCGGCCGTTATGTTATTGGTTCTCATATATGTAATGTATATTGTGGTGTCCATATTGTGCTATCCTGTACTGTACTTTTGATTTAAATTAGTTATTAGGTGCGTTTTGTTGGACGGAGTACAGGACATCGCAGCTTCCGTAACAATTTGACAGATTTCCTTCTATACGGGATGTCCGGAAACTGTCGCATAAAGGCACCCAAATATGATTCCTCGTGCTATTTCCAGAAAAAAAGGGAGTATAAAACAATCTTCTTCAGCTACCACAGACATTCATAAATTTAATACTCGCAAATATTTTCTTTCGGTCGTGGCCAACGATTTTTCCTAAGAATAAACCCCATAAAAATCGGATAAGCAGTTTAGTTTTTACACAGCTTGAAAGACAACATTTTGTGATCTTAGCCCATATAATTTTTTTCCCCACGGAGGTCTTAGTCGCAGCATTTTTGTAAAATCTTTAAATGCTTTTGGTAGCTAAGGAGTTAAGAATTCGGGATATTCCCGGTACACCTAATTTGCTGGAAATTACATTAATAATCATATTTCGGTGCGTTTATGAGATAGTTTAGTTTCCGGACACCCTGTCTAGAACAACTCAATTCATTTGTAAATTTGTACGAAATTGGCGCTATCCTGTCCTGTACTTGATCGAATAAATTATTAAGGCCGCTGACATCCAATTTCCAAGATATTAATTGCTTTCTTGTATAGGTGTTGAGATCAACAGAACGCTCAGCAGTGTTATTTGTACCCATAAATGGGTACTCGTTGAACATCTGAGTGTGATCATAGTCCGTCACATGAGTTGTGAGTTCGTAAAACACTATAAACTGAATTCGTTCACGGTGAGTCTCGAACCCATGACCCTGTGCACCGAAGGTGGGCGCAATAACCACTACACCAGACAGACTAACCGCGTGTTAATGCATTCTAAATGAAATTTGTAAAGAAACTGCTACGAAACAATTTCATTTTCGATTTCGTTCAACTGTGCCCCAATTAGGAACAAATTTCCAAACTTCCAGATGTGTCGATGTTTTCCTCGCCTGTGAATACAAATAAAAACCGGTGGTGTTTCCTTAGACGAGATGGATTTTTAATTGTGATCATTTCGGGCACCAATTGTGCCCTGCTTCAGTGCAATTCCACTCTTGAAGATAACATTCTTCTTCCTTGCCTCGTTATTTATACCGCTCCATGGCTCCGCGTTGCTCGACCTGCGGTGTAGGCACATCGCCCGTTTTGGCGATAATTTCTCAGCATATTTCTACAGGCAGCTCTATCTTGGATCGTGTCATCGCCGAGACCAATGCGTTGTTGTTGCTTTTTCATTTGACACATCCAGGAGTTCTTCGGTCTGCCTCTGGCCTTGGGTCCATCAAGTGGAACTTCCATTGATATCGCTCTCTTTGCGGGGTTCTCAGGCGGACGCCTTTGAACATGGCAATACCAATCCATTCGTCGGTCTTCGAGCTTTTCGGTGATTGGTTGGTCTATGGACAAGCTGCCTCGGATGTAGCTACTCTTAATGTGGTCCCTTTTGGTTACACCAACTGACATGCGTAACATTTTCATTTCAGTCGCTGTCATTTCTTTCGCGTAAGCTTCATACATGGTCCAGCATTCTGATCCATACATGAGTGCGGGACGTACAACCGTTTTGTACAACTTGCCCTTTAGCTTCAGTGGCATTTTCTTATCGCAGTAAACTCCAGAGTTTTCTCGCCACCTCATCCACCCAACCACCAATCTTGATGATAATATTATTTGTAAGTAATTTCCAATATGAAAAATTTTGTATAATGCCCGCTTTACTTACACAAAATTAAAAAAAAATCAAGTCGACCCTTTATTATTTCTTAGAACCGAAAAAGGTCGGGATCTAGAGACCCGAAACACGAAACATTTGTGAGTACACCAAAACAGATAAGGTATTAAAGTTTTCTTCAAACATACGAGTCTAAGAACGATGGTCGGCAAAAATCATACATCTTCGGATTTTTGCAGGATAGTTGAGTATGGCCTCCTGATTATGGAAAAAAAAGTCCTCACCGATTCGGATTCGCAACCTTGAAAAGGGGGCGGAGCGCAGTGGCGTGCAGTGACATTCATCAAAGGGGATGCGGCGGAAAGGGAGTAATATACAGTCTTGTCTTTATAATCCGGATCAATTATTGCAAGGGGTTATCCGGACCAGCAGGACATCTGGATTGGAGCTATCATTTTTTCCTGAAGAAGAACAGTCCAAATAATTAAGAAAAAAAGTTGGAAAGTAAAATTTTTCCTCGAAATTGCTGACGAAATCCGCATTTTGTAATACATAATGGAAACATTAAGCGGTCCGGATGAGCAGGATATCCGGATTAAAGGTGATCTGGATTACCGAGTCAAGATTTTTAATTTCAAAATATTGCCTTTTAACGCACAAAAGCAAATAGAAAATAAAATTATTGATTTGAAATGCGGATTTCTTAAACACTCTTATAACTAGGGACCGGATTATATGCAACTTAAAAAGGCTGAAATAAGCATGCAAAAATGCTCAATAAACCTTTGAAATATGCAACTAAAATGACAAAATATGCAATATAAAATGAAAGAAAAGACTTATTATTCAGTCTTTATTAGCACTCTAGAGCACGGAAAAAACATTTAAGTTGGTTCCAGCCAAAGATTGGTTGTTTTTATAGTAATTAACGATTATATTGTTCAAACCCAAGCAACAATTCGTTAGCTTTAAAGAAGCGCTTCACACTGTAGCAATCATATAGTACCACGAAATCAATTTGTCGTGTGAAATCGCTTAAATAAATATTTTGATCCGATGAAACATCCTTAAAGCATTTTCCGGAAAGCTTCTATCATCATTATGGAATAAATTTAAAGATGGTGGTATAAGACTTCGATAAAACTGTCTCTAAACGGGAACCTAAAAAGATACTCCTTTAAATACTCCACTCCAACATATGGTTTATTGGATGATGCAGCACACACATGCAATATAGTCTCTCTAAGTTAACTCATACACATGCATATATTCTTCTATAGTACAGTCGGTTTCATTTTTAAAGTGTGACATTCGTATGGTCATCCAATAAATTTCTCACCGTAGTTTTATAGAAGGATGGACTTTCTGATTTTTTAATGAATTGACACTTATGAAGTGCTCTGAAATACATAATTTCTTCAATAGAAATCCTTGAAATCTTGCATGAAACACTTGCTCATTGTTATCTTCGGAACCAATTAAGGTGATCTCTGCGGAAAAATTGACTGCATTTTATTGAGAAATGTGTGGATTTAATCAACGTCACCTGATTGATATAGGGTGCATTGCAGAAGATGCGATAAAGAATTGGCAAGCATTTGTATAGAATCAACTAACCATTTGTAGCGTTTACGAGCAATGCTGACTATATGTGAGGTTGGCTGAGTGGTAGCCTGTAGGACGGGCAATCAACAGACACGGGTTCGATGCTAGCTGCGGAAATTTTGTTTTTCATTTTTTTTTGCAAATTCGTTTAATGACAGAAAATGATGATATAAAGCAAATGACGTACGCCTTTTTTGAAGCATAATTTAGTGCTACAATAAGGTACTATTGGATTAAAAAACGGCGCCAAATGCCATTATTGGACTATTATTCAGTGGTTATACATTGTAAACGCCCCTATTATTGTTAGAAGAGCGTATTTTACGAAGTATTATAGGAATGAAATTGTTACTTGTGAAATGCTCCGTAGTAAGACAAAAGACAAAATGTCTCCTGTCATTTAATTGTCTTATAATTTGAGAAGGAACGTTCAACATCAGCCGATGTCACTGGACAATATTTAAATTTAGGCGCCATATTAGCAGATTTTTTGCCAGGTAAAGTTTTGACGGTACCGTTGATATAATTGTCAATTTCACATATTTCTTCGTTTCCAGGGTTGTTATCAAGGATTTTGTGAAACTTTTCCTTGAGTTTTTCTGCGAATATAGCGGGTAGCTCAGCGTTCAATCTTTGTACATTTTTCATTAGTTGGAGTCCTTTAGCTAGGAGATGCTAAATTCTCAAGGTTGGCATAGAATTGAGTACTCGCAGTTGATGGTAATGCTTTCTTTTTCTCTATTTTCAAATGTGCAAATCGAGACTTATACTAGAAAATATGCATCATCAATGCATTATCAATATAATATGCAAAAAACCAGTAAAATGGGCAATATATGCAAATGCATATGCAGTTATCCATTTGCATATAATCCGGTCTCTACTTATAACATATATACCCAAAAATCAACTTTGGAAATTTGGCTTATACATTAGAGTTGTATTAGGAAATTCGGCGATACACTAAAAAATAAATTAGAATATTTTAATTTTAGACCTTTTTAAAAAGCTCTATAAATTTTGAAAAAACGCAAGTTCAGCCGTGAAATTTCGTAGGAGGAAGATGATTTTCGCTAAAAAATGGATAGCTCCAATCAAGGACCCCATTTGAATTGGAGCTGAAAGCTAAATTTTTGCTTATTGCCATTTGTGGGCACCATTATACCACCCATCACAAATCACCTCAATCGGATAAAAAAACTAAGGATAACCTCCCATACAAAGTGACCTAATACAACTTTGTTCTACAGGACTCGATTTATAAAATGACAAGTGCGTAGAACAGACTCCTGGTGGGTCACTTTGTATGGGAGGTACCCTTAGTTTTTATCCGATTGGGCTGAATTTTGTTGGGTGGTGGTTAATGTTGTATCGACGTATACCCGCCGGCTCCCACGGCAACCCTTCTTGAAAATACCTTGTTATAACCCCGCGCAACTTAGAATAGATTCTATTACCATTTATTGTTCCAAAAAAGCTCTTATGGACATTCGATTTTAATCGTTAAAATTAATACATGATGTCATAGCTTAACTATTAAAATCTTTCTAGTGCCGAATCAAATCAAATTCACCTGTGTAGTAACAACAAGTCATGGTTGATTTTAGCAAATAAAATATCAATAAGATTAAAGTCATAGTAAACTATAAATAAAAATGTGCAGATATTATTTTACTATACGAGCTGATCAATGAATAGCCTGTGCCGCGCCGTCGTCGTCATCATCATCACCAACCAATCTTATGATGCTCATTGTTGATGAAATCAAGTTTTAAGATTTTTTCCCATTTTCGTACGTACTAGGTACGTGCATCTACCTATCGGTAAGAAAAATGTTTGGTAACTAGTAAACGAAGGTTAAGCAAATTTTGCTCAAACACCCATACTATACATCACTATACTGTAATGAAGGAGATAAATTGAAATGTTTATTAATAGTAGACTTTTATTGACATATGGAATTTCAAATGTCTGCTCTAAGTTTCGTCCTCTCTGTTCTCTGATATCCCCCTTGATGGCGATTTTATTTGATCTGATTCAAGTCGTCTAAGTAACTAGAATCTTTTACATACATACTTAGAATCAACAGGTACTGGTCATTTATATTCGTGCCCATAAATAGATTCAATAAATCAGATGGAATTCGAAAACTTCGAGCCATTCAAATTGTTGTCATTTCACTTAATTTAATGTGAAAAAAAATGTAATTGCAAGTGTACAGAAATAGTAAAATTATTTTTGCTCAAAACTTCTCAATAGCTTTTCAATTTTCAATTGATACATCACATCGTGACAGTTTCAATGAAAACACTCCAAAATGCAAAAATTACTCTATTACAGTCTATAGAGTCTAGAGAAATTCCATAAAAGCCAAACAAGTGCTCTTCACGACACAGAAAGTGCATACATGTGAAATACATATAATAATAAATTTATAAAATTGATTTTGTTGTTTCACGCAATGCAAATGATGACAAGGTCATTGATGATGTGCGCCTCTCGTCTAATGAGGAGAACTAGAATTATTTAAATTCACGGACATTGTCTCGCCCAACATTGAATATAATTGGAACATATTAATTGATGCATTATTATTTTGTCGCCTGCGCCCACTTATGATTTTTTCCCCAATCTCTAGTTAGATTTTTGTATCGTTTCTAGACAACATCCTTGTGTGTAAATTTTAGTGGTCAATCTTTAAAACGCCTGTTAGTTTGTTAATTGTCGTCATGAACAAAAGAATACAAATGCGTAGGCCCGTAACAATATGATGTGAGTGAATATTATTTTGTAAAGGCGGAAAAGGAATGGAATATTTTTGATAGTTTTCTGGAGTTTTTCCATTTTTTTTGACAATCTGAGTTAAAATCAAAATGATGTAATATTGTATAGTTAGTTGTTAGGTATGTGGTCATATTTAGTTAGTAGAACTATTTTGTTTATCAAACTATTCTCTCAAAATATATGGGTTTATTGGTAATGATTCTATTGTTCGATATGTAAATTAAATGTTGTTTGTTTTATTATCTCGCCAGTTACCGATTTAAATCTATCTATATAATTACTTTTGGAAGACGCCAACGCACCTAATTCAGATCTGTGTAAATTGCTATTTATCGTATCCGCACTTTCAGACACATTTATTTTTATGATATTACAAGATTCCTAATTAAACAACAAAAATCGTTTTTAATTAATAAAAGTTTACTGTAGTTTCCAAATTACCTTGTACATACTACATAAGTAAATACGTTTAAAATAAAGGAAGCCCAAATATTTGCAAAACGATTTTGGGTATAAAATTCACGAGCCAAAGTTATCAATATCAACTTCCCCAAGAGCAATCGATATATTGTTACATACACCATTTCAAATTAGCATTATACCATTATTTTTTTAAGGGAATTGTTATCGTTTTAAGTATCATACCCAATTAGAGTAGCCCTGGAAAATATAAGCGTGTCCATAAAATTCTTACACGACCGAGCTAGGAACCTATTAATTTCGAACATTTTGCAGATTTCAACAATTATAGCAATTTATGGACCCAAAGCTATAGTGACAAACTCAACTTAACGATCACAACAATTAATTACTTATCAAATGAAAGCATTTCTATTTGTAACATCAAAAAAATAGGTGAAAGTCTGCATAAGGAGTAAAAAAATCGTCGAATGCTGTTTTCCCCATCATTATCACTTTACTCATGTTTATTCATTTGCCTACGATACGAGTATAATATTCCTTCGACAATTGCAGCTTTACCAACAATATTGACCGTACCTTTTTTTTTCACCCACTAGGTTTTTTATTTTAGACAGTTCCCCATGGGGTATCTGAATTCATGATTATTTATTTTTATTTATCTATTTTTGTGGAATATCGATATCTGGTAAATTTTACGGCTCTCAGGTGCTAATTGACGATCAATAATTTGCTTATATGTACGACTTTAACGACATGTGTGTTTTAATTAGATCTCGATTTAGTTTTTTCGGAGCTTTTGGGAATAATTTATTCAATTTAGCCATTTAACGCATACTTTTCTCGCTTTATAGGTAATATACCACAACTTTTGAAGTTTATTGATAAACTACCGTATAAGATTAGTTCATTTCTGTGCAAAATGTTATAGGAGATATGGGCAATTTTGTGTTTTCAAGTGAACATTTTCGAAAATGGATTTTGAAAAATTCGACGTACTTAAGAGTGTATTTAGAGCTACATTTTGGTGAAACAACCAGGGTCCTATAGCTATCACCGTTTCCGATTTACAGCCGTTTAAAGTTCAGCAACATTTTTAGGCCAAATTTGACTGCTTTAGGTTCAATATTTACGGAGATATGGGGAATTTTGTGTTTTTAAGTGAAAATTTTCGAAAATGTGTTTTCAAGTGAACATTTTTTTTTAAAAGTCGATGTAGAGCGTATAGCTACATTTTGGTGAAACAACCAGGGTCCTAGCTACCACCGTTTCCGAGTTACGGCCGTTTAAAGTTCAGCAACATTTTTAGGCCAAATTTGACTGCCTTAGGTTCAATATTTACAGAGATATGGGGAATTTTGTGTTTTCAAGTGAAAATTTTCGAAAATGGATTTTGAAAAAGTCGATGTAGAGTGTATTTAGAGCTAAATTTTGGTGAAACAACCAGGTTCCTAGCTATCACCGTTTCCAATTTACAGCTGTTTAAAGTTTAGCAAGATTTTTAGGCCAAATTTGACTGCTGTAGTTTCAATATTTACGGAGATATGGGGAATTTTGTGTTTTCAAGTGAAAATTTTCGAAAATGTGTTTTCAAGTGAACATTTTCTAAAAAGTCGATGTAGAGCGTATAGCCACATTTTGGTAAAACAACCAGGTTCCTAGCTATCACCGTTTACACAGATTTACAGCCGTTTAAAGTTCAGCAACATTTTTAGGCCGAATTTGACTGCTGTAGGATCAATATTTACGGAGATATGGGCAATTTTGTGTTTTCAAGTGAAAATTTTCTATGAGTCTCACATGCACTTGAATATGGGCAATCAATTTGGTTCTTTCTATTATGTCGTTGAGTGCATAGTTTTTTTTTTCGTTTGTGAGCCAATGCACGCTGCTCTCAAGTTAGTTAGGGCAACGAAACAAACGACATTTCAACCATAAGCCCCACGGATAACTATTTTACTTTGTATGTATTTATACGAGGCTCACTGGATATTCTGTAAAAAGTATGAATTTGCATTTGGTTTTTATTGAAAATATAATATTATTGGGGAATCGCTCGAAAGAATTTTCGAAGCACTTCTTCCGCTGTGAATGGGCTTCCACGCAGAAGAGTTCTCAGTTCCTCAAGTAAAATAGTGATCCCAGAGACCTTTTGCACTCATTTGGTGTGCACTCATATGGCGTGGTAGTAGTTCTTGGGCGAAGAGCGTTTGTTGCATAGGGCTTGAAACACCCCTCCTGTCGACAAATGTTTTTTTTTTATATTCCCAGATCATATGCATAATACCCTAATTCATCACATGTCACTGTTACCAATTGACACAAGCCTTTTTGAGTTTTTATCAAATTATTTGACATGCGAAAAAAAATACACCATGAACGGCCTAGGCAAACCACCAAAGAAGGCTTCTACAGGCAACCATTGGTAAAGCGAGCTATAGCTATGGGAAACATCCAGGATATGTGACCAAACACGAGCTCATAATCTTTCGGCATGACAATGATCGGCCTCAGGTTGCTCCTCCGATTCAAGACTATCTGGAAAATAACAGTTGGGAACAGTGTTGCCAACTGAAATTTTAAAAAACGGCTAAAAATCCGACTAAATAGATTGCAGCCAGAAAAACAGTCAAACACCGACTAAAAACATGCATAACCATGATATTGCGAAATAATATAATAAAAAAATTGTACTTTTTTTTAAGTACTGCTCATACCCGTAAATTATGGGTTATGCCCAGTGTTGCCAATTTAGCTGTTTTCCGGTCAAATTTAGCCGGAAACTGTACTGTTTAGCCGGAAGAAATTACTGAATCCGGCCAGCCGGATTTTTAGCCGGAATTGATTTTTTTCGGCCGTTTTTCCAGCTAAAACTATTTTATGATTTTTTTTTTGCTTTGAAAATAGAATATTCACAACCAAAATAATTAATCACCGTGAAATTTTTTCTACGCACTTATTGTCGTGTATAAGGAAAAGTGTCCACCGAGTGGAAACCTGCATTTGCATATGTCTCCCGGGAAAAAATGTACCGTGGGGACTTGCCTTTTTTCAATAAATTTATGATAATTGTGCACTCACGGCTTAATTGATTGTCCATGACATTTTTCCTGTGAAATAAAGTGCAACTGCATTGCTTTCGCTTGCGACATGTCAGACATGGGGAGATTATCGTGCGAAATGAGTATCACCAACCGAATTGGTCATCAAAATTTTGACAATATTTGCATGGATTCACGTAAACTGACGATGTTAGTAGCTAACCTACTCTAAGCATGCAACAAACTAGCCACCAAAATCCTGAATAATTTGCAGAACGGAAGACAGTTTCTTAAATAAAGTTCTTTGCTGAGCAAGTCTTGGAGCATGGAGGTAACCGAACATTTTTCCATTTTTCAACTTGTCATTTCTATACCACAAATAACGTAATCATGCCAGATTAAGCGCAAGTGTAAGAACCTTCTAGGACGATTCATAGAACCTATAAATTTTCGCATTTGTTGGGTAGCCAGCAAATTTATAAAAAATCTACTTATACTATTTCTCGGTCAAGTTCATAATTTTGGAACAACGATCTTTGGAATATCAAATTCGTGATTGCCGAACTTCAAATTCGTTACTGAACATCAAATTCATTACTGAAAAATTTTGAAGCATATCTGAACACTGAACTGTTTGATTTTTAATCAAAATATAAAATTATTCAGGAACGATAATGTGAAATATGTCTTAAATGCGGTTGTCCATAGTTACACATTTGACGTTCCTTTGTTACGAACTTTATGTTCCACAACTTCGAACTTGATATGTTTATGAGCTTGACCCAGAAATGGTAGGTATACACAAATTTCGACAAGTTGAGCTATCTAACTCCGAACAAGGTAAATTTTGACTGTAATGCCAGCAATTGGTGCATATGTATTTGTAATAAAACTAAGAAATCTAAAGCTTGCCGTATATTGTCCGATCGATTGCACACAATCGATCTGACGCCCGTACAGCACATACACTGAGCAATTTATCGTGCAATCTGAAATGACAGTCTCACGGTCCACCCGACACAACACAATATAGCGAACATTATATATTTCGTGGCGATTGAAGATGGACATCCAATGCTACTTTCGATGGAGAATGACCACCACAACTACAACATGAAGAATGAACACTCATTTATGTGAAAAAATCGCAACTGAAAACACATGATTGTCATGACAGATTGTATGAAAAATTGCATGGCAATGTGTTCCATGCGTTCAATCAAAAAATTGGATTGGATGGTCACATACACCTTCCAATTTATCTGACAATCAAAAAATTGCTCCAATCGATTGGACGGTCTATGGAGACTTTAATGCATAAAACATAGTTTACGGGTAGTACTTCAAAGAAGAAATAAAACTATTAAAATCATTTTTTATTTTTTTTCGCAATGTGATTTGTATGATTTGACCGATTTTTGGCCGTTTTTCTGGCTGCAAATTATTATTACTAAACTCCAAACTCTAAGCTTCATTCAAACGACGAGCCATGCGGCTAACAAGCCCGAGACACATAAATGTATTCACTTATATGGGAAGCACACGACGGGCGGGAGCCGTGACGCTGTGCACGGAGAGAAAAAATGTAGTGAAAGGTATTAAAACTGTAATAAAAACTATTGCATTTGTTATGAATTTTTACCCTATTGCAACTGATGTAAAAGTTATTACTTCTGTAATGAAAAATGTCATTGCGCTGTAATAAAATTAACAATTGGTTGGTAATAAAATTTGCCAGGAAGATAATTTGGCGATAATAGAAAAAACTACAAAAAGTAGTTTTTTTATTTTTCCCCTTTTTTCATGTTCACCTTTTTTTTACTTCTATTTTATCCTTAACTTTTATTTCCCTATTTTAACTTTACATTTTTACAATTCGCTTCTACTGGGAATTGAACCGGGGACCTATCGTTTTTATTTTTTGACAGTTTCATAATTATTACGCGCTCTTGTTAATTTCATGTACACCATGCAATAATTATTATTACAGACAGTGATGAAAATTACAATAAATGTTATTAATTTTTGTCATTACACTGCAATCATTTTTACAATAGGCCAGAACCAGTAAAAGCAACTGAATTGTAATCAATTTCACTACATTTTAATAACTTTCACTACAAATTTAGTGAAATAGTGTGTTGTGAATTTCATTGTACGATTTAGTTGAATTCATTGCACATTTTTCTCTCCGTGTGCACGAGATGTGAAAACACACCCCGCGAGCCATGTTTTGACAGCGTCACGAAATTTTTTTCAGCATCATGATTTTCTTAGGAGTTGTAATTGTCGGTCGCGAAAATATTGTTAGGCAAATTTGAGAACCAAATTTTAAGAAAGGACAGTCGAGAATGATGTTCTACACCATTTAACGAAAAATGCTCCCTGCACATGTTTAGACTTTTACTGTTGATTCTGATTACATTCAACTGGGCTCCAATTTCAGCTGTTTTAGTAGTTCGTCTATATTCAGTGCTATTTTTGTTTCTCGGACTGCATATCAATTTGCGATTTGAAAGAAATAGACCAAGAGATCAGTTTGAGTCGTCTGTCACTGTATTCCTTCTCAGCAAAATGTATAAATCTTTTTTTTTTATAGAAATACGGTTTACGGTTTTGATAAGATTTCCATTTTAACAAAACATCAACAATGGCTAAATTACATTGCTGGTATGATTCAGCTACAAAATGAATCTTGATAAAATAACTTGAAAAACACAGAAAAATGAGACTCGTTCTCGTTCCTATAGGCAAAGCTGTATACCATTTGTCACTAAAATTACTTTTCAGATGGAATGAAGTTAAATTCCACTACCTTCCCACAGAGACATTCACGGTTAAAATTGTGTTCTACAGCTCAGAAATGAAACGCAAGAAAATGTCGGATTCTCGCAAAAGAAAAAGAGTCTCCCTAAGGGAAAGTTGGTATGGAAGAATCTTGTGAAATTTGTGACTAATGAAAAGTGAAATCATGAATTTACCCAACAAACCATTCCGAGGGAATTCTTTCGGAATACTGGAGCTATTTTCCATATTCCGAGTCGGAATCCAAGACTTAAACTCTCGGAATACTGACGGTTCGTCATATGAAAAGTGTCTCAGCATTTCGGAGAGCACTAATACATTCAAATGATGCATTTGGAAAATGCAGAGACATTTCCGACACTTTTCTGAACAGTTACAGCCCCAACAAACCATTCCGAGGGAATTCTTTCGGAATATGGGATCTTTTTCGTAGTTGGAATCCAAGCCTTAACATCTCGGAATACTGAGAGTTCGTAATATGAATTGTGTGTCGGAAAACGCAGAAATTTCCGAAAGTTTTCAGTATAGTTATCGTTACAGGTTTCCGTTTCGTCATCTCGGAGTTTTATACCAATTTCGATTAAAATTCAGGTCGGAATCGAGTATCGCTTTTGGAATATGGAGGGTTATAATTTCAGTTGGAGGGTTTTGTATTGTTATTACTTTCATTTTCAATTCAAAGAGGGACACAACGGGACGCAAAGCAACCAAAACGCCAAGAAACCGGAATCCAAAACAACTTGCAGTCCCCCAACCATTATCGACCAATACCTAAATAACTGAAAGGATCTGCACGAATTTTTTGGTCGGAAATGCATTCTGCACAAGTCTTACAGCAAAAAAAATCAAAGAATATTTTTATTAATTAATAACTCATCTTTATTTTCAGTTATGTAACAAATCCGACACAACTTACAAACAAATAAAGTATTAATATATAAAATACGGACCAAAATGCTATTCGGCTAACAATATTTTCGTAAAATTTAATATTAATATTAGAGAGTTTTCGATTACCGCGCGAAATATCAACGACAATGTCAAAACTTCATATAGAAATTGACTCGCGCACCGAACCCATAAAGCTAAACTATATATTTTGACATTTGAAATACGCGTAGTATAGTTACGGCCACGAAAAAGTTGATTGTTTAACGTACGTCACTGCCTAGGCCTACTTAAAAACATCTCTACCTGGAAACGGCTCAGATTTTGTTTGGAAAATTGCATATTTTTCCGAAACAATTCCGAGACGGCTTCCACGTTTTACACAAAGTGCAAACTCGTAAAAAAAATCGACATCGGTTTGCGTGTGTTAGTGCGGTCTCGGAATTAGTCTTGGAAAAGTGGTGGAAATCTGAAAAGAATTCCGTCACTCGGAAAGATGGTTTGTTGGGTATAGATAAGTCGTTGTTGTATCTTTAAATGAATTATTGCATTCGTTGATTTGGCGAAAACATCGACGACAGCAGTGCTTCCATTGCTTCCATGGAGGAGCCGCCACTGGATTTCTGATCTAATTATGTTACCGATTCATGATGTTCACACATAGGTTCCGGATATCAAGGCCCAGAAAACTACAAATATTTTACTTTTCTAGACTACAGTCAAAGCAGCAGAAAATTTTGCGTAGTGCCTGGAATGAAACTCGCACTTTTACGCCTTCAAGCATTGTAAAGTGCAGCGATTTTTTAAATACATCGTTAAGATTTTTTTTAACCATAGTCATCGACTACAGGGGGGGGGGGGGGCAAGTGCCCCTCCCTGCCCCCTTTGGCTACGCCCATGAGGTGGACCTATGTAAATTGGTTGAAGTTTGCCTAATATTTCCTAGTGGCTTCAGGCAACCCTATTTTATCAGGTGAAATAGACATTACTCGACCTAGAAATGAACGAAATGATTTCGGATCTCCATTTGGGTATTACTGCGATAGCCGCTTGTTATATAGCATGAAAGCCTATACAACGATTATATCCAGCATATTTTGTTATTACTAGAAAATATTTTTACCATAATTTGGCATAAAAGATTATGACGAAATATCATGCAGAAATGCCTCCTTCTTGACATTAACCAGGCCACACAATTACAAGACTAATTGCCAATGTGAGGCTTGCTTAACATTAGCAAAGTTTTGTAAAAATTTGCGCAAGAAAAGACATTTTTTATAAACATTTGTGAGTGGTGAATTTTTGTTAAACAGGGCATACTAATTTTAGAGGAAAGTTTTATGTAAAATTTTGAAGACACGTTATTTTTACGAAATATTTCTAATAGGGGCCTTTACATATTAGCAAAGATTCGTCAATTTTTTCCCCCAGAATAAGAGATTTTGTAAACAAGAATTTGGAGAGCTTGTTATACACCTTATTTAAATTTTTTCTTTCTCAATTTTTGGGTCTGGGAGGGGCTTTAGACCCCTTAGCCCCTCCCGTGGTTGTGCTACTGGGTACCGCTCGTCGTTTGAACGAAGCCTAAGTCTTATTACATTAGGCTGAAATCGCTACCATTCCAGTCAATAATTTTCTTTATTTTGGGTAAAGTCTCACTAGTCGAAACTCGTTTAGATTTTTGATGATTTGATGGTACGAACATCATTATTATTATAAGAACAAATTGGTGAAGCAGATTATGATTTAAAAAGTGCAAAGTGCTTTTCCAAAAGGACCATTGTCCCCATTTTATTTAGGAAACTGCTTTTCATTTCGCAAAATATTTACCAGATTGATGCTACTTTGAGGGAACCCAGAGAGTGAAAACAATTTCTTATCTAATTAAATGATTAAACTTTTTTTTCTAACCATTCGAATTCGAACCATTTTATAAGCGCTTATATACGACAAAAAGTGTTTAGAAATATATTCACGATAATGAATTATTATTTTGCAAATATTGAAAGTTTTGGTGCGCATTTCGTTCTATTTTCAAATTAAACTATGTAGATTTGAAAATTTCAAAACATTGTTTTAGGGCTTAATTACACTACGTCATATCATCATATTTCTATTATCATATCCTTAAGCCTACTCGATTTCATTTCAAATTTAAACCGAATGAATCGATTAGACTTAAAGTTATGATAATATAAATATGATGATAGGAAACGATGGTCAATTGGAAATGTTAGATGACCAAGAGTGTTGCAAATCAGACTCTGATGATGGACGTATAATCGTAACATATTGGTCGCTTCTTATTTTTTCCTCGAGGATCGCCAACGGAGTCAATACAACGCATCCAATGAATTTAACCGAAATCTTCCCTATGGCCCCATGATTTCAAAAATTTCTGCTGGTCCGAAAATAGAGAATATAGAGAGCCCCGTGTGGCTCGCGAACTGCACTTTGCTGACCACTGCCTAGTTGGTAGACACCGCTGGTGCAACAAGGCAGTTACCGCAAAACATTGGTTCTGCAATGGCACGGCACAATTGTGGCCTAGCAGCACAAGCTTACTGATCAGAGCAAAGGTTTTTCCGACACAATGAAAGGCAGTGCCGAATTTCCCCTGCTGAAAACAGCTCGTTGACCGTATGGTACGAGCACAAAGTCTCACGATGAGTTTTTTTTTACAAAAAGGAGAACATTTGTTTCATTCTAGTGGTTTAACGAAATATCATCTCCAAATCGAATTCCATTTCAAAAAAATATCATTATGGATTTTTTTCAACAAAATTATTTTTTGAGTCACTTTCTGGATGTAGAAAAAAAAATATCAAAATAATTTGGTAAATATTCAACCCGAAATGTGTAGACACTCATGATGAGGGTTTTCTCAATAAAAACTCAATTTTAAAAACAACTATGGTTTTCTTGACGAATTCGTTGTTTTATATTAACACTTTTCAAATAAAATAGAAAACTCAACGCACTATTTCTTTGAGATACTTTATTTTAAGTTAAGTACTTTGGGACTAAAACCCGAATAGAACGAATACGAAAAAAAAACAGATTTAATAACTCTTCCAAATAGAGAATTTCTTCAGACATCCTTTTTTAATATTTTACCTGCTGATGTTTTTGTCGGATCACCTAATCGGCAATATGCTCCCAGGGCACATCTGAAATGTCGATTCTCCTCAACGGACGATGGATTTGGCATAAACATACTAAGTACGGCGACATCTTCATTATTTTCGCGAGCCTTTCGTATACGTTCGGCGCCAACCGTTTTTGTCGTTAAATGCATTCGATTCATTTTCGACGACAGAATATCTGCTGCCATCTCTCACCAAACACTCCTCCTCACACTAAGGATCACTCTTTATTTATTTTTTTGGGCCAGTAGTCAATCCTTTTCACTGCCACTCACTTATTTAACACTAGACACTTCTCCTAACGGATCAAGCTCGAAGGATTCACGAATGCTTCCCAGCAATTGACACTGATTTCTCAACACCTGTTGCACGGAAGACGTCTCACGATGATTTTCTTACGCGATTTCTGACTAAATACGAATGACATAAGATAGGCATGAAATCACAGTTTCATCTATTCGAGTTTGTGTTGTTCAACCTACACACGCAGCAACATGGTGTAGCCAAAAAATATATAAAAAGAAAAAGAAAAGATTCAAGCACAATTCAATCGAATCAATCGCATAAGTGCGGTGACGAGTGTTCTGAGTCTGACTCGTAGATATATCGAAAAAGCAGTTGGTCGATTTTTGGCTACAACATGTCAGCGGGTTTTCTTGGTGACGACTATAGAATATGGCATATGGGAGCCGCGATGGTCGACTACTACTAATAGAGTGGATATTAGATCGGATCGGTTGCAATACGAGGAAGATGCAATAGACGGGAAGAGAGTGACGCGAAGGCTCTGTTCCGGTTCATTAGGTCGGCATGCAACACGGAATTGGTGGCTTACACTTGATCGCTTTCCACTATCCAAGACTCTTTAAAGCCTTCAAGTGCACACTTGAATGCTTGCTTCTTAGAACTGATCTTTGGAGGGTGCCCGATTTCTAGATTGAATCAAGTCCGTCGACGAGAAAATAACGAGCTCATTAGTATTGTATAGCAAAGCGTGATCATTAGTTAGAATTGTTGGTATAGTCTCAAAAGCCGACACAAAGACTCTATTGTCATGGTTCAGGTTTAAAAGTTGCAATGAAGCAGAACAGAATCTATATAGTCGGTCCGGAATGGTCCATATGTCCATATCTCTATAGACCCATCGCGGAAAACTGCAATCAAGCTTTGTTTTATAGGACACGCAGGCATTAGGCGAAATGTCGCACCAATCACGCGATGACAATTTTCGCCATAACTAAACAACTACCAATAGCAGTTGACTTTCAGTGCGTGCGAGCTAACAAGCTTCTTAAATCCGTAAGTCATTTTACAATACAGTCTCAGCGATCTTTCTTTGACATAAATCAATTAACCTCAACATGGACTCAATGTCGGGTATCACATTTCTAGCACAATAATTTAATGAGGACAGAAAATTGTAATTAATCGGGTTGGTAAGAATAATTAATGTAAATTCGTATTGAAAATGCTGATTAAAAAAAAGACTCCATCAGCGTTCAGCGCATTCTGTTTGTGGCTGTTTCTCTCTAGGTTTTGTCAACACAAACACCATCTAGTTAAAACCGCGCGTAGGCAGGACTTTGATTTTGCCCTATATTTGTTCATGCTTGTGGCATAGTGCGATCATATTTCGGTTTTTACCATTCCATACATATGCTACTGTGCGTGCTTGAGCTGGGAGTTTAGCCCACGTATGAGTAAACATATGAGTCTGCTATTATGGACTGCCTCTGTCTTCATAGCTTCATCGTATCACATACACATACAGATTTAAGAAAAAGTACCATACTATACTGGCAATTCTATATGTAGACACAGTTTGGGGTCAAAAGTTTCAATATCGCTCGCTGATGACGCTGTAAGAGGGCATTTCACTCATTTGAATTAATCGACAATGTCTGAATGTCAAGTTGAAGCTGAAGAATGCATGCTGCTTTGAACTTGTATGTACCTACATAGTAAAATGAAGTTGATGAAGAGATCAATCGAAAATCTTATGGTTTGCATTTTAATTCGTTCGTGTGCATCGGTTGTTGTTGTTGCTGTTGCGATCAGATCAAAACTAGACGATGCAAAATTAGCGGAACAGATTATGGGATAAGCCGCTTATGAATTTCACTTTCACCAAGAGTAGCGGATAAGTAAGTGATTTCAAGAAGTTCGTTTACTTTTGTCTCGGGACAGTTTTGATAAATTGCAATTCGTTTTAATGTTGCGGACTTAATAGAGTGGGCATAAAAATGGAAAGGATTTAGGTAAAATCGCGCTATGTATAAAATTCAGCTTTTATGCCTTAATTTTTTGCTTCATATCAATTAATTCTGCTCGAAAGAAGAACCTGTTAAATTTTGGATTCTCAGAAACTAGGACGTAAAAGAATGTATGTCGATATGTATGTAATAGCATAGCATTTTTTTATTTATTTATTTTCAATTAACGCTTTCGAGTGTAATAAAAAAATATTCTGTTTTTTTTTTGTCAATTTGAAGTACGAACCTTTAGGTAAATTAATCCAATGCAACAGACATAAAAAAATTACGAAATTCAATAAAAGTGTCCAATGAAAACTCAGTTTCTTGCAAATATCTGGAAAACTATGAGTCTGACCTTAAAATGTGCTGAGGACAAAACAAACTACATAAAATTACCTTTGTAATGATATGTAACACTTTAGACGTTTTCCCAGAAAATTATACCCTAGACCCAAAAGTATTATAGTGAATTAAAATTTTTTGAGTTTTACATTTCGCACTGTAACTCTTGACAGAATATACCTACCGTCATAAGATCTTGTCCATATATTGATAACAGAATTTGTTTGATTTGTACCAAAAACTGGAGTGCTCCGACCATTGACGCCCCCCTCACTCCTCCTAACATTTTTCAAAAAAGCATGCCTGTAGCTTCTCTTCAAATTGAGCCAGTCGGATCAAATTTGGTGGGCTGCCTAGTCTAAGCTCCATTATGCTCCCCACCAAAAATTATTACCATGTGATCAAAACTAAGGGTACCCCCCATACAAAGTGACCCAAATTTCTAACAAATTTCACATTTTTTCACTTCTAAATTCTATCTAAAATAGAAAAAATAAATTTATCTCTTAGAACGTCCCTATAACAGTTAACTGTATTCTTCTGAATGTATATCCAAAAGTTTGTACCAGAGCGTGCCTTACAAGTACGAAAAACCGGGTTTGAATGTTGCTAGTACACGTTACTTGAAATATTCGCAAATAGCCTTAGAACTGGTATCACTGCCCTTCAAACCCAATTTTTTGATACTTGTAGCGTACGCCTTGGTACAACCTTTTGAACATACATTCAAAAGACTACAATTAACTGTTATAATGACGTTCTAAGAGATAAATTTTTTGTTTTCTATTTTACATAGAATTTAGAAGTGAAAAAATGTGAAATTTGTTAGAATTTTCGTACACTTTGTATGGGGGGTACCCTTAGTTTTGATCGGATGGTAATAATTTTTGGTGGGGAGCAAAATGGAGCATAGACTAGGCACCCCACCAAATTTGATCTGCCTGGCTCAATTTAAAAAGAAGCTACAGGCATGCCTTTTTGAAAAATTTTAGGAGGAGTGAGGGGGGCGTCAATAGTCGGAGCACTCCAATTTTTGATACAAATCAAACAAAGTTTGTTATCAATATATGGACAAGATCCTATAACGGTAGGTCTATTCTATCAAGAGTTACAGTGCGAAATGTAAAACTCCAAAAATTTAAAGTCACTATAATACATTTAGGTCTGGGGTATAATTTTCTGAGAAAATGTCTAAAGTGTTATACATCATTACAAAGGTAATTTTATGTAGTTTGTTTCGTCCTCAGGACATTTCAAGCTCAGACTCATAGTTTTCCAGATATTTGCAAAAAACTGAATTTTCACCCCTTTGCCACCCCCTCCCCCCTTAACCCATGGCGCAAATTGGTGTAACTTTTTTCTGCGTATATTAGGCAGTGTATTCAACAATTTGGCATCAGAAATTCCTTTTATTTTTGGATGTTTGGGTTTTGAGCTATCTGTACTAGACTAAATGTAGAGGTACGGAAATTAGCTTCTAACGAAACACGAGTAGATGCGAATTTCGGCGAAAATTGTTCATTTATGCGGATCAATGAGAAATGTTCCAAAATGTTAATTTTTCATCTGAGATTTTTTTTAGACGTTTCCCGCTAATAAGAACAATTGTAAATGCGAGCATCATGGCTTGCCAAACACCGAGAAAGCACTTTAGTTGGAGGTTTGATAAATGAACTTTGTTTTCTGCACTGTGACTTTTAGGAAGAGTTTTTTCGTGTAGTGGTTCGGCGGGCCCCCATAACTGAAATGAACTTAACGTAAAAAAAAGATAAAAACGTAACGATATTAGCGGTATATGCCTCAGCAGTTTCTCGTTTTACCGTTACCGTAACTCCTTGAGGAGTGGTCTTGTCGACTAGTATCTATGTGTGTTGTCTGAATTTAGCGAATTTCAGCGAAACTTCCAATATCCAAGATTAGTTTATGCGAAATTCCTGTTTTTTATTTGCGAAATTTGTAATCAGCCACTAAACTCAAAAGAGTATCGTTGTCAAAAAAAAACTTGCATTACAGCAGGAAATTTTGCATTCTATTTCGGAAAAAATATGAGTTTTTCCCATGAGCCTTTCTTTCGAGGATCGAGTCGTTTCACCGGGTCAAACACCTGCAAAAACCGCTTTTGTACGAAAAAGGATTTTGAAGAAAGTGTCAAAAGCCTCCCAAATTCACTATATTTCTAACAGCCGACGGCGGCTTCCTGATACTGGTGTTTTCAAAAACATTTATGCAAATCTCTAAAACGATGAAGTTCACTAAAGCCCCGTAGCTCGAACAGGTCCGAATAAGTTTGCCAAATTTAAAATACATATGAGCACGTCACGTGGGTCCAAACCTCTGAAAAAAGGATATTTTGAAATATTCTTTAATATCGCCATAACGGTAACGTATACTAAAAGCTTTCCATTTTCCATTGATGATTGCAACCAAAAGTAACTATTTAAGGACGAAGGTTTAAATTTACGTTTTTTTTTCGGGAGATATCTACTACAACGGTAACACCCATCAAAAAAAAAGTGCATGACGCATTTGTAGAGCTTGTACATCTCTTTACAAAATATCAAAGCAACGAGGCTGCAAGCCTTACAATAATTAGAAAGTTCTAATTTTAATTTGTGTAGTCTGGCTGGTGTAGTGGTTAGTGAGCGCACTTTCGGTGCACAGGGTCATAGGTTCGAGACTCACCGTGAACGAACTTAGTTTATGGTATTTTTCAAACTCACGACCCATGTGACGGACTATGATCTCACTCAGAAGTTAACCGAGGACCCATTTATGGGGATAAATAACACTGCTGAGAGTGCTGTTGATCTGAACACCTCAACAAAAAAGCAGTTAAGATCTTGGAAATTTGATGTCACTAACACGTCTGTGGCCTTGGTTCAATCCTGGACTATCACGCCTGTTATTGATTTTAATTTTAATTTTTGTACGGGAGTTACAAGTCACAATCTTTATAAAGTGTAACGCACTCTGAAAGGTTGCCTATAACAATCTAGTGTCTTCTATATGTGTCTCAACAAAATACCAAAATTTTCCATCGTGCGGTCGGTAACCTTTTTAAATTATTTGCTTTCCAGGACAGATTTTTTGAAAAATGTCTCAATAACGGTAAATTTAACGAGATGGTCGTCAGTGGCGAATTTTAAGCTTTTCATATATTTATTAGAGTGATACAGAACAAACTAATCGAAACGGACAACTACGTCCTATAGATTACCCCTATAGGAGAAATCTTAAAACCTGTAATTTCAAACAAGCATCGTTAGGGAATTTTGATATTTTTTCTGTTATTTAATTTATATTGCACGACATCAAAGACTTCCAAGAACGTTTAATTTGGATAGGGATGAATTTACATATTGCCTATATTCAATCCCGAAATGGCCAACTCTAGTACGGATTACTCAGATTCGGCTCAGTCTTCTACTTGTGTCTTTGCCGGATGTTGGGTTTTATTGAATCGAAGGATTTTTTTCCTAGCAGTAAGCGAGTAACCCAAATTCACTGAAGTATACAAACGTTGGAAGACTCCACTTTCTCTGTCCGTGTCGTGGGTTTTTTATGAAATCTGGTACGCATGATCCTCTGATGGGCCTTACAAACACTACAAAACATTTCGGATAGTTGTCCAATCATAAAATAAAATGACCATTTTGAGCCACTGAACATTGATCATCATTAAAAAATCAGAATGACAACTTTCTAGATTTTAGTAATATTTTAAGTATTATCGACTACAGAGCATATGCGGTTTTGAAACTTTACAGCACAATTTTAAAGGTGTCCGCCAAAGATAAATTATTCAGCAAAAAATACAGGACTATCTTTCAGTGTATTTGTAGTTGAGGAGCTCGTTGTTAATGGTATCTAGTATCTATGGATAGAAATCGTTACAGTTTCATTATAAGTCGATATTTCCCTGTTGCTATTTGTTGTCTAAATTAAAATTTTGAAGCTTCCGCCAAAGTGCATTCAGGCTCCTATTAGGAGCAGATTTTGGTGATAACAATTTTTTTTGATTTTTGTGGGATATAATACAAATAAACACTATGAAAATATAATATTACAGACTGATTTTTTGTATCATTCAACTCTGACATGTATACTCCGACATTAATTTACATAAACATGAATCGTGTCAACTAGTCATGGTTCTTAATGAACTGAACTACTATTTTGATCCCGCTCCGTACAAGGAGTTGATCGCTCCCGTTCCGCAATTCTCAAAAGAACAGGTTCCTAGCATTGAATGAAACTAGTCTGATCGCTATCTTAAGTAAGTCACGTACAATCTTTCCAATGAACACATTCACATCAAGTACCAAAATAATATCAATATATTCTACATACTAATAACATGCAAGCAATTTCAATAATTACGCCCATAAATATGCACGCAATCAAATCAGTTCAATTCCGTCTACGTCTACTATCCAACCGCATCACAGCACGACTCAGATCAGTGAGACTCGTTTGAGACCTGAAGAGTCGATTAAACAGGTCGACCTGAAGAGTCGATTGAACAGGTCGACGTGAAGAGTCGATTGAGCAGGTCGACCTGAAGAGTCGATTGAACAGGTCGATCTGAAAGGTCGATTAAACAGGTCGACCTGAAGAGTCGATTGAACAGGTCGACGTGAAGAGTCGATTAAACAGGTCGACCTGAAGAGTCGATTGAACAGGTCGACCAGACGAGTCTAATGATCAGGAATACCTGAACTGAAGAGTCGAATGAACAGGTAGACATGAAGACCAGTTGATTAGGTTAATATAATAGTCAAAGAAGAATACGATATTTGCATGATAGTTGGTTATGGCACCCTGATTATGGGAAAAGTGTTCTGACCGATTGGGAGTCCGCAACCTTGAATAATGGGAGGAAGGGGGTATTTCTTTAGTTTTTAGTGATTATTTAAAAACGGCTAAAGATGATGATGCAATGAAAATTTGGCGGTAGACTAAACGATAAATTATAATATTTTGGACCTTTTTAAAGAGCTCTATAATTCTTGAGAAACGCAAGTTTAGCCGTGGAATTTTGTGCGACTATTAACATTAAGCTGAATGTGATTTTTGCTGAAAATAGAGTCGCTCCAATCAAGGACCCCCAATTATTCCTCCCATTTAAATTTGTCAAAAAGGCATGTTCATAACTCCCCCCATTAAAAAAAAAACTACAGCTAATTTTCACGTGTGCCTCCGAAAACGGGATACGAGTTGAGCAGAATGAAATGTAGATTAGCTAATAGGGAAAATATACGAGAATTTTGTTTTTAGGGTTTTTTAGTTTTTCCAAAAAACCCTTATGAAATCGATTTTGTCCGACCGTCTGTTCACTAAATAACTGAAGTAACGGGAACGGAGTTATAGGCTGTTAAGTCTGCAAATGTGAAAATTATGATGACGGTTTTAAGAAAATTACATAAGTAATATGCCTGAAAATTTTCATTCGAATATCTTTATCTTAACCGGAAATATAGGGAATCAAATATTTAGCAAAGGCGTTTCACAATACTAGGGCAGCGTCTGAAGCATTTGTGCATATCTTGTGACTGTACCAAACAATGAATATTAACTTTGGTGGGAATACATAGAATGGTAATAGTGTTTGTCGCAAACACTTATGACGTTTGTAAAATTAACAGGGTGTCTTTGAATAGCTTCAAAAGTCTACTTTCCCACAACTCATAAGAAAGCTTTGGGTGGGCAACGGGCTCAGCGAAGCCACTTCATATAAGATCTTGTTTCTTGATTCGGAAAAAGGGTAACGGATTTACAGCTAATAAATTCAGTTGATATATGTAGCCATGGTACATTCCAGAATGAAAGGCTAACTCAGTTTCAGTTGCTGATTTTTTGACATAAACCGGGTGGTCATTCTTCATGCTGTGGTTGTGGCGGTCATTCTCCATCGAAAGTGACCACGGATGTCAATGGATCTTTCATCACCACCAAGCAGATCATTTTCGCTATGTCGTATTGTGTTGTGTGAACCGTGGGACTGTCATTTCAGATTGCGCGATAAATTGCCTAGTGTGTGCTGCACGGGCGTGATCAACTGACCAATAAATCGCTAGGTCTGTGGTGCTCTTTGGCTGCGTAATAGGTCAGGAAACCTAGTTTTAGAGACCTGTTCCGATGCATAAGATCATTAAGATCGACCTGTTCTCTCAAAAAAACAGGTTGTACCATGCCTAGTGTCAACCAACATAACCGCATGTATAATGTATAATGCTATATGTAAGCATCAAGTTAATGTATCATCACATCATCATTCATTTCATTTCTAATTCTAAATAAACAATTCTTATTGTTGTTGTGTGAAGTCTAATTGAGTTGTTTCTGACAATAATGACATGACGGGCATACTCCAAAATTTGCATACAAATAGTCGAAGACAAAGTCGCTAAAGTCAACCGCAGACAAAGAAATATTATTTTCGAAGTCTATAAAAAATCGATCGATTGTTCGGATGTAAATTTTCTTTGGAGATAAATCTCTATTGGTACTCTCTGAATTTATTTTGTTGCAGGATAGATGCAAATAAAAAGAGAAACAATAAATTTATTATTTATCAATCAATTTTCGATATTTTTTTTCTCCATTACATATGCTTGAATCAATAGACGAAACGAAAACATATTTTTTATGTTTTTGTCAAGGCTATAAAGGAGAACTCTTTAATGTAAATCACCTTGCGAATGGATATGATATTGGTTTCACTACAATATCTGTCAACCAGCGCCGGTCCTAGGTATTATGGCGCCCTGTTCATATACTGAAAAGTCGCCCTTCTATACGGGGTATCCGGAAACTACCGCAAACGCACCGGATTGTGATTCTCCAAGTGATTTCCAGCAAAAAAGTTGTACCCCCAATTCTCAATCCTTTAGGTGCCACAGGCATTTGAAGATTTTTACAAAAAAAAAATTTTTTTATACGATTAAAACATCAATACATGTATCGAAAGCTGGACTAGCTAGAATAGCAAATTAAGATGATTATTAGGGACAACAAATTTACCTAAAAAATAAAACTAACTGCACTAAAATCGGAAAAGAGGTTGGCTTTTCTTAATGAAAATGTATGCTTACTTACTGGAATGTGTAGGAAATGCTGGCGCTGGGAAATTCTATAAGCTACATCCGAAAATGGTCCCATAATTTTTCTCGGACATTTAAAGTTTTTTCGATTCCCCGGCCATTAGATATTTTTCACGATGAAATGAAATAACTTTCGGATTGTAGCGTATGGAATTACACTGCATTTGCCACATATTCCACGAACGTAAGCATACATTTCCATTGAGAAAATCGCAGCGGACAAACATCTCACTCTCCTGCGCTTAATATGGATTGCATAGAAAATTTTACGCGGTAAAATCTCTTCCTACAAACTATACAGTATACATCCTACAAAACTCCTCTATCGCCCAGTCTCATACAATTGAAACATGTACTACGAGCTGAGACTACGAGAATGAGCCTTCAAGTGAATATGCACATCTCACCTACAACGAGCCTGCAAAGCAGCTATTCCACTCTTTTGCAGAATATAGGGGTGTACGCTCTACAACAATTTCTTATGTGCACAATTTCTGCAATGCACAACTCTTCACTTCTGCCAAGCATACAATCTATGAAACTAGCGCCCATAGGGCGCCCATCCCGCATATGAAGTGTATGGATTAATTGGAGGATGTTTGCAGTGATGCACAAGTACGAGATATGCGAAGCATTTTTGAACGCGAACGGATGGAAAGACGTCTCTCGCACTTCCTCTCGCGTAGATACAATGTGGAAAAGTTTGCAGATGTGGTTTTCAAGGTTTCACGAGTTGCGACTGCATCGATAGGTCGGTCAAATGGAATGGAATACGATTAGCATGCGAGTTTGGTTGTTAGCGGATTTTCTATGTAATTTCTAGAGTCGCGATAGCAGCGGATCTTTGGGATAACACACCCTTATAATTGAATCAGTTCTAGTGCGTTTGATATGTACAATACGTGGACAACGTGTATAAATCAATATAAAGTCTTGATCTTAAACGCATATTGAATTTGTGAATTTGGCGCCCCTTTCGGTTGGCGCCCTGTTCAAGTGCACAGTCTGCTCATATAGTAGAGCCGGCCCTGCTGTCAACATCAAGATTCTGGTTATAGTCCGGCTCAACTGAATTCTTTTTTAAGGATATGTTTATTGTCACTATTGTCACAAAGTAAAAATTATACGCAACAAATGTTTGCAAGAGAATTTAATACATGTATGTAAATGCGTGAATTATTGCAAGCCCAGAAAGCGGTACCAAAATAATCTAATTCCATTTTGATTAGTTGTCCAAAAATGTAAGCCCATTTAGTCTTCCGGTATGTTAACAGAATTAAGCACATGTGCGTCCATATTATCCACGCTAGTCAAAAATATTAACCATTCCAATCTATTGAGCTTCGATAGTGCAGAACAAAAAACCAAAAAAACGTCGTCGTGACTAACAACGCGCGACAGTCATTAGTGCGAAAGCATATGAAAGCACCAAACTTCACTAGTATGCAAATGAAACCAGAAAAACTTCAATTTTCAACGGAACGAATTGCCGATATGAAAAGTCAGTAACTCATAGTACAACTTGTCCAATAATTTAAAAATTTATTAATAGTCGCGAGACGGTTAATGCGTGTTTCGGAGATAGTTCAAAGATTTCAGATATAAGTACACAGCACTCATCGTCGACTACACGAAACTATCCCCGGCCCATATAAAATGAGTCTCGAGAATAAATGCTCACCGCAACATGAAAGCAAACGATAGACAGGAAGACCAAAAGGTGAAAATATAAATCGTGACTGTCGTGTAATGCATCTTCCTTCGTCAGACCAAACAAGAATTTAGACAAGGATTTGTGAGGAGACTCCCAAGACTTTGGTGCAGAACAGACAGTGAGACAGGAAGGGTATAACAACGCTTTCAGATGATACTCTCGGGGAATCAGTGTACAGTGAGTTCGATTTAGCGACTATTATTATCGAGTGCACGTTACAAAATTTATTGCCGCAGGAAGAATATTTCACGATGACGAACTTTCCGATTGTGTTATCGATCCGCGGTCCGGTTATTATCATACACACGTAAACACAACGAGCTCGATACGATGATACGATAGTATAGTGTAACACCGAAATCCGTACACGGTGGAAGTCAATTCATAACTGAGGCTCCTCTAAATGGGGCCCATGTTAATTTCATCGCATTTCATGGCTCGAACTCGAAGCAACCAATGTACGTACAGATAGAGCTCTTAGAGCATTAGTCGCAACTACGACTTCCAATGGGACGCGGAGCTGGCTGGATGATTTTGTTATGCATGAAGCACCATAGTAACGTGGAAGTCGCAAATGCAAAATGTTGTTTGTTGTTTGGCGACAACCCGAGCCAAGCCTGAAGAATATGTCAACAAGAAAACCGCCAGATACACAGAAGCATGTAAAGCCACAGCCCAGCCATTCCGAAAGTGCGTCAATTTGTAAAAGGACAAACCGCGGTAACACGTCGCCGGCCGCGTCCGTCAACTCGGTCATGGTGGACAGATTTGGTTCATCAACCAAAAACCAACAGTCTAGTTCCATATGTGGTTTTCAGTTTAATGGTCAAAAACTGTTAAAGAGCATTTTGAATATAAATCATATAAAATCGTTTCATTTACAGAATAAGCATTTTGCTGATGATGCCAAAAGTGCATGGACTCATTAAACGTGTGAAGTAGTCTTGAATAAAATTGGTTTTTGAAAACTCTGTCCAAAACTGGGTTTTTTAGTGCTTATTTAAATATCGACACACAAATAAGGATATGATCTCAATTTATATGCATTCGTAAAATGTAAAAGCTTTTAATATTTACAAAATGGATATGTGCTAATCTTCATTTTTTTGCAAATACAGATTAAAATTATTAAATAAATATGTAACTTATGAAAAAGATGACGAACAGTTGATTTGATGTTGAATTTACTTAAATATCTTATCTATCATGTTATGTATAAAGCTGCAGATAATGGAAAAATTGTTTTCGTGAATGTGCAATTTATTGTTCTGCCCTAGATCGTACATTGCACTTTTGGCTAGCTATGGCCATTGGAAGGGCAAGTACATATATAATTTCAAAACAAGAAGCTGTTTATCATGTTTAAAAGATTACTACAATTTCCCCGCTTGGTTTATTAGATATGTATTTTTCTTTTTCTTGTAAGAATGAGTTTAAGTGTTATTTTCCACCTGAAATCAAACTGGTACAGAGTCTCCAATTGATGGTCAAGTTTAGATGTAATGATTGTGGGATCGTCACCTTTACAAAAAATGTCAACATCATCAGCAAAGTAGCCAATTTGGTATTCGTTAGTGATAGGTATGTTTGCACTGTTTGCAGTGTAGATATTAACCCTTTCCCGGTCAGAACGTCTATAGACGTCCAATTTTGAGCATTTGACATACAAATCGTGTCAAATTTTGGCGTTGTGTCCGGCAATGAGTTAAAAAGCGTTGGGCTAAGACTTGACCCCTGAGGGACACCAGCAGGAGTAGATTTGATAGTTGACCAAGATTGCCCAGCCTGGACGCTGAACGTTCTAAAATATACAGTATTTGCTCAAAGTTTTAATTGTAATGAAAAGCCTATGTCCCCACTATTCAGAAAATATAAAAAATGCCTAATACAAAAAAAAAGCTTTAATATAAATAAAATTGGAGATAGCCGGTTTTGCTACTATAACAGGCGATAGCCGCTTTTGCCACTAAATACCACAAAACAAAGTAATATAGCAAAAGGTTTTTTTTTACGATAGGAATACTTCCGATTGTGTGATTTTATTATTATACTTTTAAGGAGAGTTCCCTAGGCTCCAAATTGTCGGTCCTGATGCGTCGGTACGCTTGCAGCCATTTTAAAAAAAAGTCAGAACAGGACCAATTTTTCTCGATGTTGTGCAATGAGGACATTGAGTGCATTCCCCACGAATTACAATTGGTTTCCTAACGAAAGTGATCACAGCGCTACTTTGAGGCATTCTGCAACATGATGCAACCGGCGGCGGTGAATATCCAGTTTTAACACTCTTAACTTGTCGACATTTTCGATTCATGAGTTGGTAACTGAGAATCTCCTAACTACAGTCACACGACCTTTGTCGTGATGAATTCCCTGGCCCGAAGCACAACCTTGGAGTTCACACATGAATTGTGAACCAAAATATTGAAACATCTGCAGCAAGTTGCCTTTCATCACTTGCTCTGGAATTGAATCCATTTCATTTATTGAAACTTTGATTGGATATTAACTTTCGATTTTATTTAAACTAAACCACCGCTGACAACAAAATTCGGATAAATCGATACTATATGTATTGAATTTAGATATTAAGCCAAATGCGCTGCTATCACTACATGCACTAAAACAGAAGATAGTAAGTATATTTTTGCGAATCTATGGATACAGTAGCTGCAATAAAGTCAAATTAATTTGAAAACATAATCTAACAATTTTAAAATTTTTTTGTATGATTTAAAAATTTTCTCTAAGTAGTTCATATCGGACTCCACACTTTGCCAAATATTCTCATTCGATTCAGAGGAACGGTACAAAAGTAATACCCGAGAAGGAAATCGGTTTTTTTGTCAATTTTATTTTTAACAAAAAAATCGTACCCAATTTACGTGTTCCTATAATTTGGAGTGAGCCGCTTTTGCTTCTAACATGCAAGTGGTGGTAGCCGTAGCCGATTTTGCAACTGACAATATTTTTGTACAGTAAAATTAACTTGTATTTATTTACACTTTATTTCCAATAAACTGATAACACTTCTATATTGCACTAATATTAATTCATTGAACTACATCATTAGGGCCCATTCTCTCAAAACTCTTAACGAATGGTTAGTCTTATCGCATAGAGAGGACACACACAATTTTCAGAAAGCTTTTCCATTATATTGAATGGAATTTTTGTTCAATTCGCATAGTTATGTTATTTTTTGCTCATTTACGCTGTTATATGAAACTGCGCAATGATTTTTTCAATCTAAGATGATGGCGTAACCAAGAAAAATATGGCGTAAAAATGCAAAATAAACAAAAATTCAATTCAATACAATGGAAAACTTTCTGAATACTGTGTGTGTCTTCTCTATGCGATAAGACTAACCAGCCGATAGGTACTGAATAAGAGTTCTCTGTAACCGGGCCTATGTAATTTTGTTAAAAAGTAGAGATTGCCGGTTTCGATTCTATACCCCTCATATTACGTACATATTTATACATATCAGTATAATTCAGTTATCGACATCGTAATATCATCTCGTCTAAACTTCGCACCTTATGCACTATTTAGTGATTTAACCCTTTACCGCCTAATTTTCCCAATTGGGAACATGTTTTTTTTAAAACCCACTTGCAATTCTTCTTTTGCTATTTCCCATTTTTTTAGCTTATTAACAAATTCGTTAAAATAAATAAGAAAGAAAAAACTGCCGTTTTTTTGGGGATTTTTATAATTTTGGGAGAAAATTTTCAAATGTTCTTTTTACTAAGAAAACTTTGAAATTTTATAATTGAAAAAGAAACACTTTTTCCTGCTACAATTATTTTTTATTTTTGCATATGCAAATTTTTTATTTTTGCATATGCAAAAATAAAAAATAATTGTATTAGGAACGAGTGTTTCTTTTTTAATTATAGTGCAAGCTGCAACAACGGTAGACAGAAAATTATTTTAAATTTTAATTTAGTTTTATTTTTTACTATGTATTAATAAACACATTTTAAATAATAGTAGTGACCTTAATTATATAAAAAAAATAATACCGTTATCGGCTATACATACTAAAATTGGCGTGTTACCAATTGGGAACATTAATTCACTTCAGTGTCTTGTAGCAAAATTATCTTGTTTTCAATTTTTCAATATGTCTAGACCTTAGAGAAAGCATAGCCCATGCCATGCTTTAGTCCAGAGTGGGCATCAGAAAATAAAAATGGCACCGTTCTCACACTATCGCAGTTTACACATCTAAACAAAAATTTTATTCAAATGTCAAATTTTTGTTTACAATTGAGAATATAATATCCGCGTAATATTTATTACTCTCTAAAAATGCCAACGTGATAATTAACCCTTCGGTTGGCACATAGACCAAGACAGACCATTAGTACTATATCTTCATGAAAAATATCGTTCAACAATATTTTCCACCTCTTTCCATATATATTTCAACGGAACCGACGGCCATAAATGCGTTCAAACGTTCGGCGAAATATAAACTAAGTCTAAAGAAACCAAAAAAAGGGCATCATCGTAAGACATAGTATGTAAACTGTTTCTAGAACCGAAATTAGACCTCTTCGAAAAATAAGATTGATTTCACAGAAAATTCAGCTACACCTTAGGCATAATAGCTCGTAGGCGGCGACAGAAGGGTTAATAATTGCATCGACAATATTTTGACGTTTGAATTATTTCGTGGAGTGTAGTGTAATAAATTTGGAGTCAAACACATAGGTATGAGTTGTGTGATCACATAGCCACTCTGTCACATAGCCACTCTGGACTAACGCATGGCATGGGTTACTATGCTTTCTCTAAGGTCTAGACGTACATTGCAGTTTAATAATAATTTTCGCAGTCTCTCTTCGGTGTTCATAAGTGAGAGTTCAAGTTCGTAAATTTGTTAGTTAATTTACAAAACAACAACAAAAACTGATAAAAAGTTTCTAACATTAGAACAAGCAGTGGAATATCCACAGAGCTCAAATGATTCCGACGTGGATTCATTGGATAATATAGATATCTGCTGCCGATTATCTCCTGAGGAAAACGACAGAGTTACTGACGAGGAAGACATTGAGGAAGAAATCTTAGTACAAGTGATTCCAAGTGATGTTTGCGTTATGATAAAAAGATCGGAAGATAGTGAGACATCGGGCAGTGAAAATAGATGTGTGCAGAAAAGAAAAGCTATAGATGGTGACCATCAACTCAGATGTTACACCACAAGTGGATTAAAGCCCAAACCGAGGCAAAAAATCCCCGACAGTGTATAGCCATAAATTGGCTCCCCAGCATTAATTTTGAAAACCCGATACAAAATGAGCTGGTAAAAAATATTGAAACTTACTTCCCACATTTGAAAGCTTTAAGTCCGGTAGAAAAAATCACGCTTTGTGGCTCACTTGGTTGAGTCGCACTCTACGATGCTAGTAATCTAGAGGTCCGGAGATCGAATCTCGGCGTGGTTCAAAAATTTCCGTACATGTGCGGATAGGAAATATATAGTGCTTGCAACATTATATACACTCCGAAATGATATGCAATGTAACGTTGACTCGAAATTGCCTATAAACGGCTGAGTTAACGCATCACCGTACTGAGAAAGAAAAGCAAAAAGTCCGGTAGAAATATTTTATGAATTTATGCCACAAAGTTATCTGCAGCATTTAGCAGAAATTACAAAAATCTACGCCCTTCATCATGGACGGACATAGCTCAGTTTTGGGGCATACTCCTTCTTAGTGAGTACCACCAGTTGCCTTCTGAGAATCACTATTGGTATACTGCGGAAGATATTTACTCTCCAATCGCATCAATCGTAATGCCTCGCAACAGATTTGGAAATTTAAAAAAATGTCCATCTTATGGACAATAGCAAGTTGAAGCCGGAAGACAAACTTGACAAAAATCAACCCCTCTACGACCATATGAACTAGTCATTGGCTAAATTTGGCATTTTCCACCAAAGCCTGCGCATCGATGAGAGCATGGTGCCATACTATGGTCATCACTCTTGTAAGTTGTTTATTAGGGGCAAGTCGAAACGTTTCGGATTCAAAGTATATGGATGCTGTGTTAATCAGGAAAGGAAAGTCTGGTTCTAACAACAAATATTCTACTATCAGTTGTTGAGAATCCACTGCTATGTATAAGTTTTCTTCGATAACTTATTTTCATCATATGAGTTAATGAAAGAGTTAGCGGAGAACGACATCAAAGCCACTGGGACAGTTCGCGAAGGAAGAACTGGAAGATGTCCCTTGCACACAGAAAAAAATCGGAGTGATTTATACTCTGAATCGGTGTCGAATAGTGTCCACCCGAATTGGATAGCATTGGCATAAAACTCGAAGCAAGGTATTGCTAAAGACTCCGAACGAATAAAATGGCTTTACTAGAAAAAGTGATCTGATTTTATCCATTTGTTGTAATAATTTGTCCTTGCTAAAGGTTTCACAAAAAGGTAGGCCTTCGGCCAGGCCCAGCAAGACGCAAATAAAATGGCAACTATCTGATAAAATCATCGCAATGAAGATGTGCTCTTTGTAAGTTAAATGCACGGTTGGAGTGTAAGGAGCGCAACAAACGTCTTCATCTTGAATGGCTTCCAAAATATCATGGACATTGTAATTAATGTTCTTTGTACCAAAATATGATTTATACTTTTCCATAAATTTCCATTAAAGTAGCAATAAAGCCCAATGTATCTCGAAAAAAAATCGACTTTGTTTTTTATATCCTACGAATGGCCATTGTTCCCAATTGGGAACAGCATAGAAAGGGGGGAGGGAGTGAAGCACTTTTTTTTATATTCTTTAAAGAGTAGTATTTAGAGTTAATATTCAGAAACAAAAAAAAAATTTAAGCGATTAAGATTTCGGACTTTAAAGAGTTAAATTCCCCATGAAATCCTTCTTAATATTTCAAATTCCTAATTAACTCTTGTTTTTAAGTTCTAAATAAAATAAAAAAATGGAATGCTGTTTTTCTGAAAAAAATATATTCATTTGCCTCTTGCCCATAAACGTACGGCGTGTACACATACGCACGAGGAGAGCCTGGACAACGTGTATACAACTCTTCAACCTTCACGTTAACGTAATTTCCACTTTTGATTCTCAATGGGAAAATGTGCATAATAAGCGCAAAACACTTGACTTCCCATTTTAAGACTGGCGCGTTGACGACGATGACGTGACGCGACGCAAGAACGACAGCCGGCCTAGCAAGCAAGCGATGATATTGAAATGTACCACGACTCCATCGACGAGAGTACTTGTACTCGTAATGAATTACGGCTGACTATTACGTATACGTATCGTACAAAATCGATCAAAAATGGAAGTGGATTGAACTATCTCGCGCAATGTGTCGTCGTCCATAACAGATGGTGGTTGTAAATGAATATGCGCCCCGAACCAGTTTGATCCTTTCCTTTTAACCCATTTCTGGCCAACGTTGCGAAAACGCAACACCAACTTTGAGAATTTTTCTAGCCGTTATTTGTTGTTGTTATGAATATTTTATTTGTTAGTATAATCCTTCAACATGTTGTTTATGCGTATAAATTAATTGATTGAAAAATGTTAAGTTTTTTATCTTCATAAATTAATTTATGTCAAGTCAGTTTTCATAAATTTCGAAGGGTTTTCCTTGAAGATTTTTTTAGGAAAATATTTAAAAATATCTGATATAATTCGCACATTTTTTTATAGCATAATATTCCATCTGAGCGAGAAGTAAATAACTTCAGTCAATTTTATCATTTATATCATGAAAATTTGTGTTTGAAGTTGCTGTTGCGTTTTCGCAACGTTGGCGTTATACGAGTTCAAATATCGTCACTATTGAATTTCGCTCTCGGGGCATCCGCATCCACTGCGTTGAAATGTACCTGCATTATAGTTTATTGCTTTCTAGTTTTTATCACTGAGTTCACGTTCATGTGTGTTCTTTGTAATACTCAATCCGAAACAGTTGTGTTGCATATTGGTAGAAAAATGCAAATTACAGTCTTGACTCGATAATCCGGATCAATTATTGCAAGGGGTAATCCGGATCATCGGAACATCCGGATTAGCGCAATCACATTTTTCTGACGAAAAATAATCCAAACAAATAAAAAAGCGCAACAAAAGTCGATGAATGTTCTATTTCTTAGAAATTAGCCAGCATCATGTCATTTGCTAAACAGTTCCGTAAAAAAGTACGAGACCAAATCTACCATTTCACCCTGAAAATATCAAAGATCCGGATTATAGAGTCAAAATTGCTGCCGAAATCCGGACTAGAGAATACATAGTGGAAATATTTAGTGGTCCGGATTAGCGTGATATCCGGATTAAAGGAGATCCGGATTACCGAGTCAAGACTGTATGGTACTTTTTAGAATCCGGATACTGGCAGAGCTTGGACCTCGATGGGACTGCATGCTATTTTGGAGGAATCTGATTTCTCTGATTCGGGAGTCGAAGAGATTGATGTGGTATATATTCCACCTGAAGTGGACGAAGTCACAGATGAGGAGGCGATTGACGATAATGTTGTTACCCACAATAGTCTAGACCCGGCTTTAGATAGGGAGACGAGCTGAATAAACGGAATCTTAAAAAATCAAAAAAACAGAAGTTCAACAGAAGTTCAATCCTATTTGGAAGAAACACGAACGCCTGCCCAGTCTGCGCCTCTAAGCCGACATCGCTAGAGTCAACTTCTATTGAGAAAATCATTGCTCAACACGGCAGTAAAACTCCATACGAAATTTTCCAACTATTTGTTGATGACAATCTACTGTCTATGATGGCAACCTTTTCTAAAATGTATGCTGACTCTAATAACCACCACGATTTTCAAATCTCTGTTTCCGACCTCAGGAAGTTTATCGGCATTCTTTTCCTTTCCGGTTATCATCCACTACCTCAGCAAGATATGTATTGGTCGAATGATGAGGACAAGGAAGTCGATTTTGTAAAAACTACCATGAGCCGAAATAGGTTTAGGGAAATAAAGAGAAATTTTCATCTATATAATTCGAATTTGGCCAAAATTGATAAATTTGCAAAATTGAAACCGCTTTTCGACTACGTGAACCAGAAACTCATGCAATTTGGTGTGTTTAGCCAAAACGTTTCAATAAATGAACAAATGGTACTTTGGCAGACATTTTTACAAAATGTTTATTAGGGGGAAGCCAAATTTGCCAAAAGTAGTTGAAACCCCTTCGAATCATCGGGTATTTTTTGATAATTTTTTTTACATCATACGATCTGCTGGCCCTGTTGATGTCTAAACTTTTTTTGGCCACCGGAACAGTGCGTGAAACACGAACAAGAAAAGCTAATTTGAAAGAAAACAAAAATTATACAAAAGTCTCCACGTGGAACCTACGATGCAGCATTCGGCAAAAAACATGAAATAACCGTCGTTAGGTGCATGGACAACGTAGTTACGGTAGCATCAAATCATGGATTTATTCATCCTCTGCAAAACGTCAAAAGATTTGGCCGAAGTGAGAGAAAAGTAGTTCCAATTGATAATCCGGATATGGTGATGGACTATAACAAAAACATGGGAGGCGTAGACATACAAGACAACGGTGTGGCTAATTATCGTATAAAAATTCGAGGCAAAAAATGGTGGTGGTCCCTGTTTATCAATTCTTTAGACTCCTGCCTGGTAAATATTAAAAATATGTACTTGTAATCAGAGAAGAAGATGCATTGCCAAACACCGTACATGTCTTCCAAGTGCAATTATTTTCTTCATTCGAAATGTTTTACAAAATATCACACAAAGAATGGATTTACAATAATATGAATATTTAATTTGTTGATACATATATTTAATGCAAATGGATATTTCCTCTATAGAAATCAAAGAAATAATGATTTTCCTTTCAACTCATATTGGGCACTTTGTATACTGTATCCGGCCAACGTTGCGTTTTCGCAACAGCAAAAATTTCATAGTTATAGTAAAAAAAAAATTTCTTTTACCATTGAATTTTCTATTCCTAACCTAAATGTACATATTTACGCAAGAAAAGCATTCATTTCTACTTTGGGTCTATGCTTGGCCGTAAATGGGTTAATTCTTCTCATCTCATTCAGATTTAGTTTTGTTTTTTTTTTTTTAATTCATAGCAACAATCTGGATGCGATGCATACATGATGCATCCATTGTGGGCGTAGTACAAGGAGAGAAGCCAAAGCCATTCCAAAGCAGAGTCATGTAAAAATGCGACCGAGAATCCTATCCAATTGAGGCGATATCTAGAAGCCGTTTTTAATTCAGGACAGTGTCATGAATGAGGTGGACTGAATGCATGTAGGTGTAGGACAGTGTTGCCAACTGGAAATTTAGAAAACGGCTAAATTTAGCCGGAAAACCGGCTATATTTTTTTCAAAAACGGCTAAAAATCCGGCTAAATAAATTTCAGCCAGAAAAACGGCCAAAAACCCGCTAAATCCTACAAAACGGTCACATTACGAAAAAATATAGTAAAAAACTTGTTTAAATAATTTTATTTATTGTCTGGAGTACTACCCGGAAACTATGCTTTAGGCAGATTTCTTAGTTTTATTACATATATGCTCCAATTGCTGGCATTACAGTCAAAATTTACTTTGTTCGGAGTTAGTTAGCTCAACTAGTCAAAATTGTTGTATAGGTACAATTTCTCGGTCAAGTCCATAACCATATTAGGTTCGAAATTGTGGAAAATAAAATTCGTAAAAGGGACGTCCAATGCGTAACTATGGGCAAAGGCAACCGCATTTATGTATGGATATCTTACCACCATCGCGCCTGAACAGTCCTTTATTTTGATTAAAATTTAACCATTTTAGGGCCAAGACCCATATCCAAATTATCATGACGATAATCTATCATGATGATGAAAGTTCGAAATTGCCCTCGTCATTAGAATTCGTCATTTACTTTTGACGTTTGTGAAAATGGTATCACAATTGCGATATTTTGATGAATATTCAGTTCAACAATTTGAGGACACACTTTTTTTTAAAGAATTTGAATAGAAATGTTCAAAGATTGATAACAAATTTAATATTTTTTGAAAACATTCTTGTTCTTTAATTTTACAACAGATGCCCCCACAGTCATTATTGAGCAAATGATGGTCCAAATGCGTAATTTGGAAGTTTGGAAATTTGCGTCATTCGATAATATGTGTGTCAAGCTTGTTATTCATTTTCGAATTTGAGCCCTCCCAATTTTATTTTATTTTCCATAGTTACGAAATTGATGTTGCATTGTTGATGTGCCGAAATCACGAATTTGTGGCTAAAAGATACGAAATTGATTTTCGAATATTATGAGCTTGGCCGGGAAATGGTATACCATTTCTCAGTCATACATAGCTTTGGAATTTCAAATTCGTAACTATGGACAACCAAATTTATATGTTTTCATTTATAAAAGATAGATCATTTTATATTTTTAGTCACATTCAAAAAGTTCAGTGCTCTAATATGCACTTACAGTTACGATTTAAGTTCCCGAAATATCGAATTTGATGTTCCAAACATACGAACTTGATGCTCCAAACTTATGAACTTGACTGAGAAATGGTATAGATTTTTGATAAATTTGTTGCTACAAACCCAACAACAAAATGTAATGCATCTACGAAAATGTGTAGGTTCTATGAATCGTCAGACGTAGGGCAAGAAGCTTAGCCAGTAAAGTACAAAAATTAAATTTAAGAGAATATATATTTCAGGGGCAACTAACCCCTTCTTCAGCACTTAGCTTTTGTGCTGAAGAAGGAATTGCCCCGAAAAATACACTCCCTTAAATTTAATTTTTGTACTTTTCTGGGCAAGCTATACTTGCACTACGTATGACGATTCAAAGAACCTCTTTTTGTACGGCATGCTTGGTATGCTTGGTGCCGTCAATAGAAACACATTTGTATGGACCCCATGGTCCGATTTTATTAATTTTTGCAAATGTTTTGTGACATCAATAGAAATACATTTTCATGAGGTTTGGTTAAAATTGTTGCCCAAATAAAAAAGTTGTACATACTTAGAAAAACCTAAATGGGGGGCATACATACATTTTCATGAGGTTTGGTTGAAATCGGTGCCCAAATAAAAAAGTTTTTCTTAGAATAACCTAATTTGGGGAGTTCGGCTTGCATTGCAGCCTCACGACCCCATCGTTCGCCTCCATCCATTTTAGCATATTTATTTTTTTCTGACATACATAGGGATCCAGTTTTATGAAGTTCGGTTTATAAACAAAAAAGTTTTTCTTAGAAAAACTTAAATTCGAGGGCTCGGTTTATATGGCAGCCCCATGACCCCGTGATCCTATTTCGGTGATTCAAGCAGCCTGCAACAATAAGAAGCACGTGTGCCAAATTTAAGCTTGCTAGCTTGAATACCCACCGAGTAAAACGCGTCGCAATAGGCAGACAGACAGACGGACATCGCCCAATCGACTCCCCAAGTCATGCTGATCATATACTCCTATGTATACTTTCTTTAATGCGTTTCAAACTTATATACCCTTTCACTCTATGAGCGAAGGGTATACAAAATTCACAAAATAATTTTAGCCGGTAAAACGGCCAAAGAAAATCAATTCCGGCTAAAAATCCGGCCGGCCGGAATTACAAATTTCTTCCGGCTAAACAGGACGGTTTCCGGCTAAATTTGGCCGGAAAACGGCTAAATTGGCAACACTGTGTAGGATTGTCTCTTTTATGCATTGCGCTACTATGTAAAATACTTTAGATGCAATTTTTAGATCGTTCGTTATAGTCTTCCATATGCGATTTGTAATGAATGAATGTAGTGCAGAACTGCAGCATGTTGGAAAAGTACTTAAAAGGAATCGATTCATTAGCAATGTGCATATCTTTATCACCTAGATTTCCGTGCAAACACGTTACAAGACTTTGTTTGCATAGATTTGGTTCGGATTGAATGTATCGGATTTTTATTGTACTCAAACTATGGAATCGAAGGAGCCATTATATCAGTTTTAGGCTTGAGGAATTTGAATTATGATTTGATATGCAATTCCTGAACGTTTTGCTCGTTAACGAGACTATATTCACCTGCAGGTGTTATATAACATGTTAACGATTTGACGACAACAAATTGAAGAGAATATATTTAAACTTTGAATTATTAGGGTGTCGTTAAAGTGGGTAGCAAATTACACAAGGCGTATATAGCAGACAGCGCAGCGTTGTATAATAATAATCGCGCCTATGGCTTTTTAGTGTATGTACGTAAATCTTGAAATGCGATTTTGTTACGGCTTTATAAATATTTACATGCATTACGCGCGTCCAATGTCAAGGTGACGACACGGTCGCAGCATATGAATAGAGGAGTAGCCAAGATCCATGAATGTGATACGATTGTTCTGCTACTGCTATTTTGTATTTGTCGTATTCATTTGCGAATTCAGAGTGTTTGTTTTTTATGAAATCTGAAACTTCACTGGAGCCATTGTCAGTTAGTTCTTGGACATATCAGATACACCTGATGTTATTGTATGAAAAAGAAGTCTTAGTGGATGGCATCGACAACATATCATTTCGTCGTGCATGAAATACTCGGTAAGTTACTCATATTTTTTTATTACTAGACTGGAGCATGTCCCTTTAATAAAAAAAATAAGGTTGCTCTTTGTTGCGCATTTAATCGTTTGATTAGAATTCAAGCTTCTAATGCCGATCTGTCACTACACTAAATAACATAAAAAAAATCTACAGGCAAAACATTTACAATTTTCAAATAGAATTGTTTAAATTAAACCTCGATTTTTCAAAAAAAAAAAAATGGTCCCAATTCAACACTATCTCTTTCTGACCCACGCTAGTTGCTTTTACATGAGGGTTTTTTTCTGTATTGTATACTTCTAAGGTTTCTCAGGACAATTTCAAGCGCAGTTTTTATTCTAGTTAGTTTTTTTTTCAGCCTTGACCCATTGTTGCCGATTCATCCATTATATGTATTTTCATTTTAATTTTGAGAAACTACCTTCTTAAAGAAAAATTTAAGTGATTCGGATCACTCATTCTCGATAGCTTGATTTTTTAAAGGTTTCCAAACTCCCTACCATCCAGCCCGTCTCTCTTCATTTATTGATTTCTTATACATACTTTAGAGGGAATGGCGCCAAAATTTGGCAACCAAGTCTAGTGCGTATCACATGACATAATAATAAATAGCTGGCTCATAGCAGTCCAACATTGGACTAAAGCCGCAGATGTGTTACTGACACCCAATTTCCAAGATCTTAACTGCTTTTTTTGTTGAGGTGTTGAGATCAACAGCACACTCAGAAGTGTTTTTTTATATCCCGATAACGCTTAACATCTGTGAGATCATAGTCCGTCACATGGGTCGTGAGTTCGAAAAACACCATAAACTGAATTCGTTCACGGTGAGGTTCGAATCCACAACCCTGTGCACCGAAGTTGTGCGCACTAACCACTACACTAACCAAACTATCATGACATAAGCTCTCAACAAAATTGACTTTTTCAGATTGACAATGGGACCATCGACTGTTTTCGTCAAATTGTATAACGGATTATTTGCTTAAATACCAAATGGGTATTTTTGGCTAAATAATTTTAACACATAACGGTGTATCAAAGTCGAAAGGGCCGACCAAAAAATTCAAAATTTTCAAAATACAAAAATTTGCCATATCAGGAGCGCATTCCTTTTATACGATCTAAGTAAAAATACTTACTCACATTCACTCTCCGTGTCGTTCTACTAAACTCAGATAGTTACAAATAGGTACCCCTCATAGTCAACTTTTGACGTTTCAAATTTCAAATGGTCCACAAAATACTAATTATAATGGTTAAAAATATGGATAATGACATTGAAATTACCTTCTTCGTTAAAATTTCAGAGGAAGAAGACACTTGTACAAACTAGTACAAACCAAATAGTATAAGTAACAATGAATAAGTAAGGCACTAACTATTTTTTGAATCTTCGGAAACATTTTCTTATGAAATTTTACCCACAGTTTTTGAAATACAAAAAGTGGAGTAAACTTACTAAAAGTAAAATATCTAAAAAAATCTTCGAATTATGCATATTTTTTAGAATTATTGCTATGGGAAATGGGAATCCACGATTTCGAATTACATATTCGAATTCAAGTTATCTAGGCTCTAGCACCAAGGCGCGCGTTTGGTCAAGTATACCACAACGCCCTGGTGCAATTTTTACAGTAGGATGCACCTACATATATATACATAGACGAGCTACGACCTAAAAACACATGGAAATCCTAGGCGAGTTGTAAAATAATAATATTCTTTTCACCGTTGTTTGCAGCCTCCCTAACACAATTTAAAAGAAAGAAACAGCTTTTCCTGCTGCTAGTAGTATTTTCTTTTAGCATATGTACATTTCGGAAGCAACTCGCTTCCTTCTTCAGTGCCTAGAAGCATTATTCTGGAAAGGAGTGCCCTGGGCTTTGACGCCTATGAATGAGACGTGTATATCATGATACAACAATACTGTGCAATGGCATCGGAATTACTCTAAGATTAACATCCATATACCTTATGCAGCTGCGGGATGAACTCATATCAAAAGGGAAAAAGTCACAGCTGAAGTCTTACGTCCGTATTTATAAACGTACTTTAAGAAAACCCTTACTCAAGGATTTCTTAGTGAAGGAAATACTTAAGGAGATCTTAAGTCAAGGAATTAAATGTCATTTAGTTACATTTTTAGCCAAATAATTTATTTTTACAAGTATGTATTGTAGTGCAAACATAAATTATTTGGGGAAAATTTATTAGTACGCTCTTCGCGGAGGATAAATACAATTAAAAAAGTTGTCCGTATACTTTAAAATCATCCTTGATTTAAAGCGACCTTACCTGCTTGAATTTATTAACATTCCTTGCATTCGAGTGATGTTCGATGTCAAGGAATCCTTAATATCTCCACAGTCACTCTCACTTAAACTCAAGGTAGCCTGTTACCTACCTTGAGTTTTGATTATTTCACTTTCACACTACACTGTTCTTTCTGATTAAATTTGGAAAAAATACAACTTTTATTTGAATTTATTATGTTTCTTGCAAGAGTTTGACATAAGACTTGTCGAATTAGTGAAACTTTTTAAATGACACGGAATCAGCATGGCATTCCTTGACTTAGGAGGTTTTCACACTTACGCCAGATTACGTAATCTGCGCCAAATTACTTAATCTGGGGCCTAATTACGCTGCAGATTACGTAATCTGACTATCGCAAATCAAGTACGCAGAACGAGTTCATTTTATTCACCATGCAGTCGAGGTGAGTTTTTATACTTTTTAAATGTCAAACATAACAATTTTAATGCCAAATGTATCTTTTTCAATGACAAATTTATATTTTTTATGTCAAAAATCATGTTATTAATTTCAACCGGATCGGGAATAAGTCGTTTTAAAGGACAAAAATACAGGCAAGACCGTTGCGAAACATCATCGTTTGCATTTAATGGAACTGAAATCATGGGCGTAGCCAGGGGGGGGCAGGGGGGGCGACCGCCCCTCCCTGGCCGGTAAAACTTTTTTTTATTGAATTGAATATTAATAATACTGAAAGAAAAATAAATATTTCAGGGATAATTTTTTTCAGATTCACTTTTTCGCATTTTCGTTTGCAGTTTCCATGTTCCGAAAACCACACAAACATTTCCATATCAATTTATTACAAGCCGTTCTTCTTCCTTACATAGTCATCTACATAGATACATATGGACATACCTAATTCTATTCTATTTCGTCCAGATTTACAGCAATCCTGAGCGCTATACAGTAGACTCGGGTAAACGTGTACTTCGCCAAACGTGAAGATGAACAATTTTATGTGAGCTACTACTCTGAAACGTGAACAAGTCAAGAAAGAAAGCCCTAAAACATGAACATTAAGGGAGGAATTCATAGTCCTCACTTAAGGGATACGGATTCCCTTAAGGATTAATTATAAAGGAATGCTTATTGGGACAAAACGTCACTTTTAAATGCATTACCTCATTCAATAAAATAATTTAATTCGGAAGCCTAATTAAAGTAACTGACAAATAAAATATAAAGAAGTATCTAGTAGCTGCAAAATTTAAATTTATTTTTCAAATACGAGCGACTATGAACTGTAAAATTTATAAGGATTCCCTTATAGGTCAGTCAATTTATGATTTTAGGTCGCAAAAAATAGCTCGGCTCTGTTTTTTTTGGGATACTGTTAGGGTAGATACCAGAAGTGTACCACCAAGTTTGCAACTTCGAAAACCTATCCTAACCCCGTGACCCTCAAAAAACCTAAAAATGTTCGAAGGTTTTTCATATTTTGGTTTGTGATTTCCAAAAGTTGTCTGCTTGATTTTCAAAGCTAATAAAACCTTCTTTAATTTGAGTCCAGCTTTGTAGGTGCAAAGGATCTCAAAATACTCGTACAGCACTTTAAACATTGTTGTTTTTTTTGTAAAAAAGTTCGAAATGCTGTATCTTGGGATCCTTTACAAAAGCTGGCGTTGCACTCAAACTAAAGAAAATTTTGTTTGCTTTAAAAGTGCAGTGGACGACTTTCTTGTGCCTTACAGGCCTTCTACATCTGCAACTTCGTTGTCAACCTAGGTTGCAGGTACCTAACTACACACTTGCAACATTCCGGCAACCACGCCATTCACGTTCTTGCAACCTGGTACTGCAACCTGCACCATGCCTACAAATCACTTATTTTCCGGTTTTTTTTTTGCGAGTTACCAACTTAGGTTGGCAACCAAGTTGCAGGTGTATAAGGGCTGTAAACCACTTGTGGAAAATAGAGAATCGACTGCACTTACGTCCCATAACGTAGGTATACGGTTTCTCGTAATGCCTCCTAATTTGACCACAGTTTTTCAGTCGAACTGTATGCATTCAGAGAACTAGCGTGAAATTTTGTCGGCCTGTTTACATCGACCAGTAATTTAGGTACGCTCTCCAAGTACTGCTCCCTTTCAACAGCTTTGGTTTTTACAATTTGGTTTGCAAAATTTTGGACAAGAACTTGACTGTGGAATGCTCTTGATACCGCCATCCGCGGCAACGATATTGTCTAAATAGATGAATTAATATTTATGGGGGAGTTAAATTCCCTTTCAGACTAAAGGTACGTTGTCCTCGACGCGGCCGCACGACAGCGACTCGCTCATTCCATATGAAAACTCGATTTTAAAATGAGAGAGAAACGAGTTTTTATGGAATGAGCGAGTCGCTGTCGTGCGGCCGCGTCGAGGACAACGTACGTAAGCTGGACTCAAATTTAGCACTTTGGTCTTGTTTAATTTTTTCTTTAAGTCGACTGCATTTGACTTCTTCTCGAGATCCAGAGCTATAACGATCAGATCGTTGATTTTGTGCGAGAGTACTTATTGTCAAAACTTCATCATGCAAGCTCCACGGCGTCCCGGCAACTTAAGTCGAATGAGCAAAAAACTACCATCAGAATGAAATCCTGCCCAACTTCGGTTTAAACTTTACTGTGGGATTCTGTTCTGGGGAGGGTTAGCTAGGACTCCCGATGTTATTGTAGAAGTGTAGAGGAGCAGCTGAGTTGAGCAGCTAAAGAGGGCTCTCAGTGGAATAACTGAGCGCTTGGGCTCCTATTTGGAAAAGGAAAAACAGCTTAAGAGCTCCATTGGGCTCCTATTTTAAGGAAGTGGAAAAGCATGTACCCCTAAATGTCTCCAGCCGACTGTCGGATAATGTTTTTTTCTATGGATGCTGTGGATGTGAGATAAGAGGCTTCTCGGTATGTTTCAGCAGGAGATGCGATCCTGTAGAACCAAGCAAAGCCAGATTTCAAAACGGACATTGATGTCGCAAGTGGAATATGCTGCCCAAAAGCCAAAAATAACACTGAATATAAACAAGTTACGTTTTAAAAAGCAGAAACGGAGGCCAGTTGAATGTAATCAGAATAACCAGTAAAAGTCTAAACACTTTCAGGGGCAAGTTTTCTTTAAATGGTCTTGAAAATCATTCTCGACTGTCCTTTCCTAAAATTAAAAAAAAAACAATCATGAATGGGTACTCGTTTAACATCTTGAGTGAGTTCATAGTTCGTCACAAGGGGCGTGAGTTCGAAAAACAAATTAACTGAATTCGTTAACGGTGAGTCTCGAACCCGTGTGCAAAGAAGGTGCGGCCACTAACCATTACACCAGCTAAAATACTCTAAATTTTGCCTAACAATATTTTCGCGACCAACGATTTCAAATCCTAAGAAAATCTTGATATTGAAAAAATTTCGGGCTTGCCCCCCCCCTGACCGAAATCCTGGCTACGCCTATGACTGAAATGAAATTAGAACAAAAAGAAATGCGTCGAAATCAGACCTGGACCTACTCATTGAGCAACATGGAACCTACATATTTAATTTGCAAGAATAAATCTGCTGCCGATTGTTGTTCGAAATTGGGCAAGTCATACTTATGATACGCTTCCGGCTCGCCGTCTGTATTTGAAAACACCCCTTGGAGTTATAACATATATTCTTGTATCCTTCTGATTTATTGGATATGAAACCTACTAATTATTATGTAGAAGTTGCAGTATTATGTACATACATATACGAATAAAATCCAGAATGTTAATTCTATTCATTGTTTATTTCATTGACCATGTCTCTGCATGAATTTTATAAAATAAATTTATAATTTTTTAACACATTGGACCTTTTAGCAATGATTGTTATTATGGGTGCTTCTGGATCGCTATTTTTCTACAGGTTCAGTCAATGCAGGCACTAGCTTTTACGTGTCGCCAAACAAGAAATTGGTTTCGAGCATCTTGTAAGTAACACATTATTCCGCATATTTCAGTATTTGGTTGCTTCTGTAGAGTTTATCGGGAATTCTTATACTCAGACTCTCCGCCTAAACCGTTCACCTTTTTTTTTGCTTGGCAAGAAGCACTTCCGCAATCGGTGGTAGAAAAAACATGAGGAAAAATAATAATTATATTGAAAAAAAAATGACCGTACCGAATTTTGTGACATATTACTAGAATAAATTTAATTTACATATGTCAAAGTCAAAAAGAGCAGATTAGGCAAAGTATAGTGTGAACACTAAATTCACCACAGCTTAATTTCCTTGATTAAGTTCCACAGATTACGTAATCTGGGGTAAGTGTGAAAACCTCCTTAAGGTTTCCTTGAGCTAAGGTCGCCTTCAGGTAAGATGTATTGAGATTGATGTTCCTTACGTCAAGGATTCATTCAGATACATTTTTGAGTAAACGGATAAACATTTTTCAATTTTGCTATCTTCTGTTGAACAGCACTAATATTTGTTTACCAAACTATGAAAATTAAACAAATAAACTTGTAAAAATGAATTTCTTTGCTACTAAGTACTGAACATGACATTTCATTCCTTGACTTAAGGTCGCCTTCAGTTAAGGCTTTCTTAACGAACGTTCATAAATGCGGGCCTTAGGTCCGTATTTATAAACATACCTTAACTCAAGGAGACCTTGAGTCAAGGATGCCGAAATTGAAAAACTTAAATGTCATTTTCCATACTTTTTCATAGAAATCACTAATATTCACGAGTCAATACATCCTTGATTTAAGGACAAACTCAAGGAGACCTTGAAATTTTCTATAGTCAACCTCAATTGAAGTCAAGGTAGCTACCCACCTTCCGTGAAATATTATATTTCAAGTCTATTGAAAACTTAAGGTCTCCTTGAGTTTCGCCTTAAATCAAGGATGCATTGACTCCTGAATATAAATGATTTCTATGAAAAAGTATGGGAAATGACATTTAATTTTTTGAATTTCGGCGTCTATGACTCAAGGTCTCCTTGAGTTAACCCTTCGGCGCGCACATATTCGTCACGTGGTTAGTCGCGCGGGCTACAATTGTAGCCCAAATAAAAAATAATATAAAAAATATGGTTCAATTTTAATTTTTTTTTCCTGCTCGGTCTGCGGTCTGGTGATTGTTGTACAGAATAAAAAATATAAAATCCTTAATTTTCCAATAAAAAATATATAATAACAGAGGGCAAAGTGCCAATTAGTCTTATTTTAGGGTTTTTTCATATTAACTTACTTAGGTGGACAAAATAGTTACTTTTTAAAATGAAAAGTACAAAAAAAGTTTATATTCGCAGAATTCATTAAAACATCTTCGAAATGGAACATTGAACGAGAGAATGCAGTGAAAAATGCCCAGTTTGTGGAATTCCAAACTTAGCCTATCTTTTGGTACCCAATATTCACACTTTTTTACACTGGGAGTACAGTTTCTTGCTAGAAAGCTAAATATATTGTAAGTCAAACTGATTGAATTTATACTTACAATATTCAGATTAACTGTTCTCACAATATTTACGCTACAATTGATAAAAATTTCATCCAGAAACTAATTTATGTTAGCAACATGTAACAGATGCACGCTGTAAGAAATTTTGACTTCGACTCCAGGTTTTTTGTGAAAATAGTAATCTATTTTTTGTACATTTATCTTGCAACCGTTTTTTTTTGTCAAACATTTTACTGTTGCTATTTTTTACAATGTTTTATAATAATATTTCTATTTTAATAGATATTTTTGAGTACCAAAAAAGTAACATGAATGGGCGGACTACACTTGTAGCCCAGTGGACTTTGATCGCAAAAGAATATTAGTTTCTAGGCTAAAAAAATCTTAAAAACATTCTTATTCGATTAAGAAGCAGCATTTCAACAGCTACTGACCAGTTCGAATGAATTCGATTCATATCCTAAAAATGGTTGCCATTTAAAAGAGTGTGGGCTACAATTGTAGCCCGCGCGCCCACTAAAGGGTTAAGGTATGTTCATAAATACGGGACTAAAAAAAATGTATAACTGTAGTTAGTCGTCAAAGCTTTAAAGCTACCGTTTGCGTTCATCAAACAACTCGATGAAGCCGGTTCCCGTTTCGTGTTCCCTTCTGCACGCCCATAGCTGTAAAAACTCCCTTGACGCGAGGGAAAATACTTAAGTCGCTACTGCAACAAAAAGTTCAAACGGCCACAATTGTCGAAACGCAGTTAATTTACGACAGCACTGGTAAACACATTTGAAACAATGTCAATGCAATGACTTAACTAGATGACTAACTAGATTCTTTAACATAAAATAATTTCGAAGGATGAATTCATCATCACTTTATTTACGTAAGTACATCACTGGCCCGAGCAGTTAAAGTTCTAACCATACGAAAACCATATTGTGTGTTCTTAATGAATGAAAATAAGTGTTTAAAATGAAAATAACAGTAATTTAAAGTCAGTTTAAATTTTGGGACACCCTTTATTTAATTCACTCATGAAGTGCAGTTTTTCTAATTGCATGCATCTAGAATAAAATAATATTTTAAAACCCACGACGCGGCGTTGTTTAAATACTTTTCTCTACGTTGGACAGTCTGAATGTCTCAATAGTAATTTGACACTGGCGGATAGCATTGATGTAGACTTAACGACTTCTAATGCGACTTAATGGGTTCAATTGAAAAGCGGAGGCATGCAATGGCAATCAGATCAAATGACACCATCGCAAACTTTATAAAAAAAAAGTAAACATTTATCTTCCAATATTACATTTTTTACAAAATTCAAAAAGTGGCTAGGATCCCAAGATATTACTGTAGCAAGTGTAGTGTACGGCACCTAAATTCAAATTTATGCTCTCTTTATAATCTTCTTCCTTGCCTCGATATTTATTATTATGCTCCATGGTGTCGAGTCGTTCGGCCTGCGGTGTGGGCACAACGCTCTGGCGGTTTACTCTCTTTATTATGTAATCACAAAAATATACAGTGCGTACTCGATAATCCGGACTAATAAAAACCGGGGTCAATCCGGACTACAGAGGAGTTCGGACTTGGAAGCTTTTTATTTGCTCTGAACTTCGAGGAAATTAACGATTTTAAGCATTTTTTTTTTCCGAGAATCAATTTTCTATGTTCGAAGAATTTCACTCTGTTATTCTACTTATTGTTGTTTCTAAGAGCAAAGAAAAAAGTAGTTTTTACTTCTGACGATAATATTGCTGTTAATATGAGAAAAAGTAAGATTCGGACTAGAGAAGCTCTTGAAATTCGGACTACAGAGTGTACAATGCAATCTTTGAGGTGATCCGGATTACTGGGAATTCGAGGTTTCGGACTATCGAGTACGCACTGTATGTATATAAGTCGTACTACACTTGAATTAATACCAGAAAATAGTTTTTATTATTACGCAGTTTATTCGTGTGCCGAATATTACTTTTGTCCAAATAGTAAAATTCCTGACAAATTACAGTCACCTCCATACATATTTTACGAATATTTATTAACATTCACCTGCAAATGTTGATCGCCTACTCGCTAAAAAAAAAAAATTAAATTATATATGATTCGACTTGACGACGACGGTATGTTTCCTCTTTCCTGCACTTATTTGTTCATCGAATATGTAGCTTTACCACAAGATGTTCAAATTGGCGAAAGGCGATTTTGTTAGTTACGACAAAATTTTTAAACAGACTTTAATTTTAAGACAAGACCGACGCGACTCGTAGCGTCGCCGACGAGAAAGATAAATCAATGTAAGGTGTTAAGTAAAATACTTATATGGAGTACGCGTGGGATTTTGGGAATGCGTAATTCATAATTGAATTATTTTCGGTCAGAGTGGCTAGATGATGATGACTTCATATAATCAGCTAACTGGACATAAGCTTCTAGTCTGACAATTTGCCGAGTTTGTAGTATGGATAGCCAAATGTTTTCATGGTGAATTAAACATTATGTAAAATATTATTTTTGTTGAAACATTTCGAGTGACTCATCCAAAATAACTTTTTTTTTATTATTGGAAAATTCAAATTAAGCCGGTAAATCTTAATAATGCGGTTTATTCAATGTGTTTTAATTTCATGGAAGGAAAAATTGTTGTCGAATGTCTAAAGCAGTTGAAATGTGATTTAAAAGTTTTGTCTGTTATTAATTTAATATTTCACAGTTTGAATTTGTGAAATTTATTTTTATTGACAGAATATTATGAAGATACTTACATTTATTCTGCTGCGGTTACAAACTATGTCACTGCAATGTATCCATAAAATAAATTGGGGACAAGAACTCATTTTGGAAAACATGAAATTTATTTAGAAAATGCCATATATATTTGCCTCGAAATTAACAAAAATATCAGCAGATATTTTTGCCCCTAGTATAGTATCAACATTTTACTAAGTGGTATCTAACACTTTTCTATCCACTTTCATACTGATCGTACCAAATTCACTTTTGGCGTGAAATCCATAAAGATCAACAATAATTTCCTTAACTGATTTTCATAGTGTTCTAATTTAGAAGCTATACATGATTCACTTAATATTCTTCTCTATTAGGACCCCTACGCAAATCATTGACTTCTAAGTGGAGCAGATCGATCGAACAGACTACACTAGATCTCATCTAATTCATTCACCTTTCATACGTTTGCCTAAAGCGGCAAATCGAATTGAGCATTGTGTGTGGTCCTAGTTTGTGACATCGTTGCCTTGTCTTGTCACACTATAAGCAGGACAGAGAGATATGAATCAATAGATATTTGATATTATTGTAGTCATATGGTACTTTAGTATGTGATATATCTGAGGAGGATACTAGAGTATTTGTACCCTTAATCATAGAGATTACCGTGAAGATTGAAAACTCTGCACTATAATGTGAAAACGCGTGGATTTTCCCTGTATGTACACATTATATCTGCGAGATGACATGAAGATAGCCAATGCCCGGCGGTGTTTGGCACGAGTACTCTTGGTGAGTAAATCGAAGGCGCTTTAATCGAGTTGCTGCATGAAAACGGCGCGGCGGTATTGTAAGACCTAATCCGATCACTATAGAACACACCGTTTATGGTTTGACGGTATTGATAATGATGGGTGACCATGACACTGGTAGCAATAATTACCGCGTGTACATTCATTTCAGATTATGCCTTCAGGCAGGTTGTGTTAACCGTCGAATTCTTTTCGTCCAATAAGACTATATATTATTCATGCGCACTTACTTTACATTAAAATTTTTTACGACTGTGAAATTATTTCAGAATAATTTAAAAAAATATGATATTTAGGGTTTTCACCAAACGTGATAAGAGTCAGATGAGTGAGTCTGCTATATCCTTAATATCGGCGTCTTAGCCACCATCGCGATTTGTCATATAAAGGGTTAACGAATATTTATCACACTAATGAAGAGACCTTACATATTGTTAAACATTATGTTGGAAATGTCTAACAGAGAATGTCAATTATTTTGTATCTTTTTTTCAGCCAAATTTCTTCTGTTTTGTTTATGTGCAATGCCCAGATAATCACTTTTACGGTCGTTGACATGTGATACATCACCAGTCAGTCAGTGACTCTAATTCAAATGATTGTATGTATGTATGAACATACTATTGGCATGTCATGATGGCGCTTTTTTGCGTTATTTTTGCATTAACCTTTCGGCCTGTATAATGTAAAAATAGTGTCAGAAAGGTAGAATCTTAGTCACAGGAAATGATTAGCAAATAATTTATTTTAATTAGATAAAAAGTAACGAATGATGTCAATTATGTCATATACACATGATTGATCATCGAATGAATAAACTGGTAAGGTAAGAAGTTGACATTTTTTATCGAATGCAAAACAAATTTTCAAATACCTATTTTCTTGCATACATTTACACTCATACACGCTAAGAATAAGCTACGGAGGCATTTTTCAAAGATTTTGTCACACTTTCACGTTTAGAACTAAGCACTGTTCTTTTAGCGACTAGGCATTGAACGGAGCTTGCCAAAACATAGGCACATACTACATGCGCTCAAATTCAAAGAAAGTTGATACCTATAGACGGTTTGCTGAATCTAAGAAATTTGATGGAAAAAGATGAGGGTACTATCCACAGAGATAATTGAATATTTAATCAATTAATAAATGAATTAATTAATCTGAAGTTAGTCCTTTGTAAAATATTGAGTAGGCGAATGCCATCTAATCATCTAGAGCAGGGACAGACAAACTCCAGGCCGCGAACAAAGCTGCGCCTACGGATTTGGCAATTTTTCAGCAAATACGTTGAAAAGTCACTAACAACAACACAAATTAAACATTTAGCCTAATACATATTTAAAAATACCGGCGTACAGAGGGCTGCGCCCGCAATACGAGGGTTTTTTAGATTTTGGATACATACATAGTGAATAATTTTGCCCATATATTTTATAGGTAATAAATAAGAATTATGCACAATGTTAATGAAATGCTTCTCGTAAATCTATTTTTGGATTGGTCTAAATAAACGCGTTCCAGAATGAAAGGCTAACGCCTTTCATTCTGTAACACTTTTTAGTTAGACCAATCCAAAAATAGATTTACTATGTATCATGGCTCCACATATTAACTGGATTTATAAGCTGTAACGCCGTTACCATGACTCCAAACTGGAAAAAAGCGACTGATATGAAATGTACCCATCGATTGATTTGATAAAAACTAAAAAAGTCGACTTTTTCAAATCTCCGGGACACCCTGTTTGCTTTGTCCTACCAACGTCTAAGTATTTCGTGCTAAAGACTGTTACGATTCTACACATTCCTACCAAATTTCATAACGATCGGTTAGTGAACAAATTTTCAAATGTCCGGGACACCCTGTTATTTTTGTCCTACCAACTTCTAAGTATTTCGTGCCAAAGACTGTTACCATTCTACACATTCCTACCAAATTTCATGACGATCCGTTAAGCCGTTCGCGAGTTATTTAGTGAACAAATTTTCAAATGTCCGGGACACCCTGTTATTTTTGTCCTACCAACTTTTAAGTATTTCGTGCCAAAGACTGTTACCATTCTACACATTCCTACCAAATTTCATGACGATCCGTTAAGCCGTTCGCGAGTTATTTAGTGAACAAATTTTCAAATGTCCGGGACACCCTGTTATTTTTGTCCTACCAACTTTTAAGTATTTCGTGCCAAAGACTGTTACCATTCTACACATTCCTACCAAATTTCATGACGATCGGTTAAGCCGTTCGCGAGTTATTTAGTGAACAGACGGACGGACAGACGGACAGACGGACGGACAAAATCGATTTCATAAGGGTTTTTTGTAAAATCTAAAAAACCCTAAAAAGTATGCAATAATTGTGAGAACCTACAAGCTGTGTGTAAGTTTGTGAATAAGCCGTCTCCGCTAGCCCGGATAAGGGAAAAACTACCGCAATAAGTTGTTTCTTTCTTTAAATTCCAACCAAAAACAATTTTCCTAGTACAGGGCGGCCCACACTTTGAGCATATCAAAACTTTTTTGTTTGTCCATATTTTTTTTTAATTTTTGGAAAATAAACTAGAGATTTTGGAGATCCGTTGGCAGGTTAGACTGTCTGTTGGCCTTAAACAGCAGCTAAGTCATTCCTACGGAAAACCTCGTTATCGGGTATTAAAAGTTGCATTTTTAACACATTTTTAATTTTTTATTCAATAAAAAAATCGTCGATTTATTGAATAATAAGTTCAGAGGCGTAATTTGTATGGGAGTCCTTAGTCCGATTTGGCCCATTTTCAATACCGTCCAAGATTTTATCAAAACAAACTTCTGACCAACATTTCGGGAGTTATCGTGCGAACAGACACACACACGGACAGACAGACATGGCTTATTCGAATCAGGGAGGCTTTGAGATGTTATATAATATTGGCGTAACACAAACAATACACCCTATACCATCTTATGAGTATAGGAGGGTATAATGAGCAACGACAGACGACGTTTGGGGACTCAATGCCATTCAGGTGCAGCTAAAGATAGCAATCTGTCTGTATCCATTTCTTATGGGAATGGTGTCCGATGAGTTAGTGACTAGATTTTGCGCTATTCCGACGCGTGGTATCTGGTCGAGATTATGGTATTGGTTAACTCAATTAATAAGAGAAAATAGTTTCCATAACGGTATACAATTTGTTAGAAAAATTATTGAAAATTGAGAATATTTTTGTAAAGACCAAATGCCAGGGTATTATCAGATCCATACAATTACCCGTCGAAAAAACGGACACATTTTTATGCCATAATTTGTATTAATACCGTATTATAACGAAAGCCATTGACGCCCAATGAACGAATCTGAGCTCCTTTTCCCCGGGGTCACATCCATTCCTTTCCCACAACATCCTCCTAAATTGGCCCTTTTCAGTACTGAGTGGGACCAAACCGAAATTACAGTTTCCGGAACATCAAGTGAAATAGTGTCAGTGGAAAGGTCCGAAATGGCCATTTTAAGTACTGCACATAATAGTGTCGAATAAGGTCCCTCCGTTTGGATAAAAAAAATTTCATTCAAATGGATGAACACAAAAGAGTGAGTAGATACTTTATATTACACCACAAGGAGTAATTGCTATATGCTATATTAGTCCAATAATATCGTATTTTCGTCAGGAAAAAAATACAGAAGTTTATTTCTCAATTTTGTTATATGTATTTTGGGGCGCTGATTCCGAATATCAACTTTGCACCCTAAAAAACGTGCCGCAACCTTTAAAAAAGGTGGGAAAGGGGGGCATTTTTTCGTTTTTTTGCGATTATTTCAAAAGCGGTAAGAGATACAGAAAAATGGTCTGAGGACGAAAAAACTACATAAAATTATCTTTGCAACGATATATAACACATTAGAGTTTAATTGCATATTTCGGCGTTAGAATAGAACATAAATTAGAATATTTTCATTTTAGACCTTTTTTAAAAGCTCCATAACTTTTGAAAGAACGCTAGTTCAGCCGTAAAATCTTGTACAAGTAATAACAGCAAGTTTAAGATAATTTTAACGTAAACGCTGAGTCGCTCCAGTCAAGGTCCCCCAATATCCCCCCATTTAAATTTGTCAAAACGGCATGTCCATAACTCCCCCCAAAATTGGAGCAGAGTGCTAAATTTTGGTTTGTTGCGATTGGAGTTCATAGTCACCCCACCCACCAAAAATCAGCTCATTTGGATAAAAACTAAGGGTACCTCCCATACAAAGTGACCCATAACAACTTTGTTCTACAGTTTATAAAATGAGTAGTACGTTGTTGTACGTAGAACAAACTCCTGATGGGTCACTTTGTATGGGAGATACCCTTAGTTTTTATCCGAATGAGCTGGTTTTTGGTGGGTGGGGTGACTATGACCTCCAATCGCAACAAACCAATTTTTAGCACTCTGCTCCAATTTTGGGGGGAGTTATGGATATGCAGTTTTGAAAATTTAAATGGGGGGATAATGGAGGTCCTTGACCGGAGCGACTCAATGTTTACGTTAAAATTATCTTTAACTTGTTGTGAATACTTATGTAAAATTATACGGATGAACTGGCGTTCTTTCAAAAGTTATGGAGCTTTTAAAAAAGGTCTAAAATGAAAATATTCTAATTTATGTTCTATTCTAACGCCGAAATATTCAATTAAACTCTGATGTGTTATATATCATTGCAAAGATAATTTTATGTAGTTTCTTTCGTCCTCAGACCATTTTTCTGTATCTCTTACCGTTTTTGAAATAATAGCAAAAAACCGAAAAAATGCCCCCTTTCCCCCCTTTTTTAAAGGTTGCGGCACTTTTTTTAGGGTGCAAAGTTCATAATCGGAATCAGCGCCCCATAATACATAAAGAAAGAGTGAGAAAAAAACTTCTGTATTTTTTTCACGGATTGGTACTAAATCGACACGATATTACTGAACTATATACACAGGGAAAAGAATTACATATTCGTTTATTGACAGGCATGACATTTAGTTATAATAGGGTAAAAGTAGAAAAAGTAAAAGTGGTGCGGTTTTTTCATGTTCCCGAGTGTACTTAATTGTAAGACTGAAAATGTTAATAAGCGTCTGGATGGCAGTTCAGACTTGGTGTAAAGTAAATTAAATAAATGAAAGCAAAGCATCGTTTAAATGTGAACTATTCTAGTCCAGTCAAAATATCCCAATTCAAGCTAAGGCTAATTTTTGTTGTTTTTAAGTCAGTGGGCTCCCAGGAATCTAAAACTAATTTTGCTAAAAAAAAAATTGATCGGAAAGGTCCCAAAAAGGACAAAAAAGGATGCTCTTTAATCCTTGAGCGGAGGTCGGCATGCGGGGTATCATATCAAAGGAGACGCCGCTTACATTACATATCCGTGGCTCTGTTTCAAGGAAACTAAATGGAATAATTCGGGCTTAAATGGAAAATTACGGCTTTGGAAAGATACGGGAAACAGGAAAATTCTTAATTTGAGCCTAATTTTCTCCTTTGAAAGTCCTTGAAACAAGTTACAAACGCCGAATATGGAATTTACTCGACATCCTCTTTGATATGACACCCCACATGCCCACGTTCAATCAAGGTGTGTAATTAGTGTCATTTTATGTCCTTTTTCAAAGCTTCCCGATCATTTTTTTTCTTAGCAAATTTAATCGTAGCATCGCCATCTATTATAGAATCTGGAAAGTGAGAAAAGTAGTGACAACTTGAATTATTCTCGTATTTATGGCTTTGGAAAGATGCACGAAAAACGAAATAATTTTCCATTTAAGCATGATTTATTCCGTTGAGGGTCCTTGAAAGAAACTACAGATTAAAACGTACACGGTGTCCCCTTTGATATGATACCGCGCATGCCGACCTCCGCTCAAGGATTAAAGAGTATCCTTTTTTGTCTTTTTTGGGACCTTTCCGATCAAAATATTTTTTAGCAAAATGAGTTTTAGATTCCTGGGAGCCCACTGATTCAAAAACAACAAAAATTAGCCTTACTTTATTTTTTTCTATTTGAAATGCTAATATGACTTGACTATTCATTCGGACTCTAAGGTTCTTAAAATGCCTAGTTACATTTTGAGTGAATGATTCGCGAATCAATTCTTTTTTGCTGAGTACCTAAAAGTACATAATATTTTTATGGCTAACATTTTTTATTACACTCTCCAGGAATGGTGTCAGAAGCAGAACCTCTTTTCATACTGAACAGGTTAAGTAAATCATTCCGGATGCATTCTAACGAAGCGATTTCGAAATTTTACCATTCTGCTTGCATGGGGTCATCATAAATCTACAAAGGCGTTAATAGGAATCATTACTCAGACAGTGAACGTTTGAAATAAAAATAACTGTCACAAATCTACCTACACTCTAAAAAGTGAATTTAAATTTCCGCTGAAAATGCGGTACTTTTACACTTTTTCCCGCTTATAATCACATACAGAGTGCATTTTTAAACAATTTCTGTGTAAAATAAGAAAATTACACCAAAATCGGTGTGAAATGCATTTTTACGCTACACTTGTGTATAATTCAGATTTTCTGGTGCATTTTTACAACGTTTATGTGTTTATTTCGGATTTGTGGTGTATTTTTACAACGTGCAGTTGAAATTTACTCATTTTTTGTAGCATGCTCTCCATTTATCATACCTCAATCGGCTGTACTTAGCACAGTGTAACACATTTTTCCAAAAATTCTCTGCATCATCTCTGTGGGTCACTTGGTTGAGTCGCACTATACGATGCTAGTAATCTAGAGGTCCCGAGATCGAATCTCGGCGTGGTCCAAAATTTCCGTACATGTGCGGATAGGAAATATATAGTGCTTGTAACATTACACTCCGAAATGATATGCAATGTAACGTTGACTCGAAATTGCCTATAAACGGCTGAGTTAACGCACCATGCCCGCACATTTGGCTATACAGTACTGAGAAGAAGAAGGTGTGTACAGATCGCACAAAAAAGACCATATTGCAACCTCCCATGTAGATGAAAAACTCGACCGATACTTGTTTATATTTTATATATCCTTAAATAGTTTTATTGATAACTATATTATTTGAAAAGGTTCGCCACTTTAATCTTTACAACGCTTTATATTCCTATTATTACGGAGTGTTTTTATACATAGCATGGTGTAAATTTGCTAATATATTGGAGTACCTTTTTAAACATTTTTTATGTAAAATTACACTTGATTTGCAAATTTAGATTACAGAGTAATTTCACTATTATAATATTATAAGAGTAAAAATTTCATAGAGTGTACATAAATGTATTTCATGTTTATCTTGAGGGTTTTTGTAGAGGTGTTGGGATGTGATCACGCACGCTCTGCTGAGTTATGAGGCTTTTTTCAGTAGTAATAAGATCGAGACCAATTTCATTCCAAAGCGCCAATCTAATCAGCAGGCACGTTGAAAGTGTAGAAACCCCGTGGCAATAGGAACGAGACCGAGTTCTAATCGTGCGAATAGCACGATGAGTGTATACCCTATACCCATGTACAGACCTAGATGACACGCAAAACCCAAAATATTCAATTTCATATTTTTTGTGGGGAAGGCAGGGGTAGATGGGTCGGACCTGACACATCTTTATTACCTTGTCAAGGCATCCAACGGCTACCATTTGATACTAATTTGAAGTTTTTCTTGACATTCTATCAAAAGATATGGCTGAATATAACTTTGTCGGGGAAGTAGGGGTAGGGGTAGTCGGACCTACTCCACTTTCCATAAACTCAAAGTATATGTCAGAATGAGACATTGATCAAAATTTCAAGTCAGTAGCGATATTCTACCGAAAGTTATGGCTGAATTAAAATATCAAGGAGGGGTAGTTTGTATGGGAGGTAGGGGAACCCGTGGTCCGATTTGGCCCATTTTCAATACCGTCCAAGATTTTAGCAAAACAAACATTCGACCAACATTTCAAACCGCTAGCTTCATTGTTTCGGGAGTTATCGTGCTAACAGACAGACACACGGACAGACAGACAGACAGACATGGCTTATTAGATTCAGGGACCGACCCTGATCGTTTATATATATACTTTGCCATACCTCCGGTGGCTCCTTTGAGGTGTTACATAATATCGGCGTAACAAAAACAATATACCCTATGCATATACCATCTAATGGGTAGAGGGTATAAACAAAATGGGAATTCATCAATAAATCATTTTAAAAGCAAATATTTTTATATTAAATTTAATAGCATTCACTTTAATGATCTGTTCAAAATTAACTGAAATATTGATTTACAACTTTAGTATAGTGACTATTTGAAAAAATGATGAAACCCAAACATCCAAAAAAAGAGCTGATTTTTGATGGCAAATTTGTCTATGGCCTGACCGCATTACGCAGTAAAAAGTTGCACTTTTTTGCGAGTCACATTTGGGGGGAAGGGGTGACAAAGGGGTGAAATTATGATTTTTCGCCAATATCTTGTTAACTGTAATATTTAGAGCAGAATGTTCTGAACGCCCTATTAGACCCTCCACCAAATACTACATGGATCGGATTAAAACTAAGGGTATCTGCCATACAAAGTGAACCCGAAATCTGCCAAATTGCACATTTTCTTTTCCTCTACAACAGAAAAACGCCATCTACAATAGAAAAAAAATATTTAACTGTTCGAACGTTACTATAGCAATTAATTATAGTCTTATAAATGTATGTTCAAAAGCTAGTACCAAGGTTTGCACTACAAGTGTCGGAAAACCGGGTTGAAAGGTCACTAGTACGTATTTGTCGATGATCTTCGAAAATAGCTTAAAACCTGGAACTAGTGACCTTCAAACAAGATTCTTCGCAACTTTAAAGGCACAACTTGGTACGAACTTTTGAATATACATTCAGAAGACTATAATTAATTGTTATAGTGACGATCGAACAGATAAATATTGTTTTTCTATTTTAGATGGGTTCTAAAGAGAAGAAAATGTGCAATTTGGCAGATTTCGGGTTGGAAGTACCCTTTGTTTTGATCCGATCGATGTAATTTTTGGTGAAAAGTATAAAGGGGCTCCCTCTAGGCACTTAACCAAATTTTATTTGCCTGACGTAATTTAGAGAGAAGTTACAGGCATGCCTTTTTTAGAAATGTTAACGTAGGAGGTGTCCTTGGACGGAGAAAGCTCATTTTTGGTATAAGTCAAGAACATTGGCAACATCTCCTCCTCCTGGCGTGCTCCCCGATAGGACAGTGCCCACCTTACCTATATGTTTCCTGTCTATTGACAGTAGAATGGATGACTCGGTTGCGTCAAGTGGTGGCCAAATTAATCTTGTTGTAGCACTTGTGTTACCGTGAGTCCATCTTGCACTAGCCCTGTACATTGCAGTTTTTTCTATTGCTAGTTTACAATTAGCCATTGGCACTTTCAGATTATTGCGGCCGGCCCCTAAGGTCATAGAAGTCGCATTACGAGCGAGACGGTCCGCATTGCAGTTCCCTTCAAATCCACTATGACTATAGGTATCCAGCAGAGAACGGTCAAATATCAACAGTTTTGGAGGTAGTCAGGATCAGGACCGCTTGAAGGACACTAAAGTGGCCAGGTTGACAGTGTGCCAAGTTAATGTCTAGTCCATCCGAGTGAGCTCCAACACCTACTCTTTCGTCCGTCTTAGAACAATCTGTGTAGAACACCAAAGACTCCGTAGCCAGGGGTGTATTGTTATCCCAGTGATCCCTCTACGGAACCAAACAATCGTGGTTTTTGCCAAAAGAATACTTGGGAGTTGGGACTTGTGTAGTCAGTCTCTAAGGGGAGGTTAAAATGTTGTAGTATCGTCGCGTGGCCGTGCTCCAGGGTTTGCCACTGACTAGTTTCACGTAAGCGTAGTCGCGTGTTAGCAGCCATTTGTTGGCCGAATAGATCCAAAGGTAGCAGATTGAGCACAGCGTCAGGTCCAGCCGAAGGTGTGGTACGAAAGGCTCCAGTTATGACAATAGAAGCCATTCTTTGTACTTTCGTCAGCAGTTGTTTTACTGAGTGCCGACCATCATACGCATACACCGTATACAGTAGGATGGATCGTACGATAGCAGTGTATATCCAATACAGCGCTTTTGGTTGCAGGACCCAGAATAGAGTGCTATAGTGGCTTAGGGAGCCCCTGTGGCTTGGGGGTCCGTGTTCCAATGAACACATGGAACACCGTACGCTATGCCACTGGTGTGATTGCTCACCTCCTACTAAAGGCAATATTTCCCTGGATAAGAGACCCTGTTTTTCTCAAACAGCAGTTTGTAGCAAAAACATAGCAAGCATTCCATTTCCGTGATGAGCACCGCTTTGCCACCAAAATGTCACTAAAACTGGGAATTAAATGATTCGTGTTCGGCATAGCGATGCCCTTCAGGTCTGTCTTTCTTACAATGGAGAGTCAATAATATACGGGTTTTAGGTTCAAAAATAATGGGATTCCTGAGAAAGGACGACGACTTTGTTCGTTCTGTGGAACATTTTTATTGCTTTAAACATTTTGAAAGAATAAAGCTAGAGATTTGAAATTTTGCACTTATAGTTTTTGTAGTAAGTTCTTTCTGTTTGTCTGAATAGGATAGGGTCAAAAAATCCCTTATCTCCCTTACAAATTAGGGCAATTTTTGCATAATTCCCATCAAGATGAATGTAAAATTCTAAAATTGGATCGTATTGTTGCTAGACATTGCCCTGTACTACTATGAAAAAATTAGTGAAAAACGAAGAGCAATTTTGAATGAAAACTAATTTTCCCCTATATTTGTTTTTTTGCCTATAAGTTAAAAAAATAGTCGCCAATTGAGGTGATTTTTTAGATAAAGCCGAGCTCGCTGATAAAAACAAACCCTTCTCCATTCAAAGTCCCCTTAACACCCTTAACGTAATTCTCAATGGAAATATTGGCATTCCTACCAAAATACGCAGTTAAATCGTCCTCTAGCTATTCAATAATATATGTATGGTATCTATCTCAAATTTAATCCTAACAATTTTGTACATACCAGGCCATAAGACAAGCTCCTTGGTTTGATTATATACATACATAGTTACCGTCGATTTAAGGTAAATATCTATATAATAGAATCACGCTCGATAACTTTGTACCCTTAATTTCCATCGGATTCATTTAATTTTTCGTAATGTATATTAAGTAGGATACTCTCAAGTTATTGGACTTACTACGATATTTTTTTTATTGAATGGCCATCTACAAACTGGTGCTTATAAGCTTGCAGCATATCATGCATATCATTATTAAAAAAAAATGAAAAATCATATTCATACGCAGAAGTAGTTACCTAAAGTCCTTATGATTATAACTACAAGTAAATGTTATAATTATTTACTAAAACTTTTTAGATATGTTTTTATGAGAATCATAATAAATTTAATTGTGTACGGAAGGACTGATTAATCATAAACGAATTTAATGTTTTGTAGTACCTATCTCACGAGCACAAAATTGTATTTCACAGTGAACATATTTCTTGAACTGCACCCAATAATACATAAATCAGTATAAATAGTACGACTAAACTCCTGGTTAAGATATTGCAATTCAGATTGCAAATTTGACTTTGGAATATTAATATCGAATAAGAAAATATACACAAAAATTTAGAATAAATAAATATTTCCAACTCAATGATATTAAATTAAATTAATGAATCACACAGGATGTTTGTTTCTAATTCTACAGGAAATCGAACAACCATCTAAAAACAAAACATGAATTAAGTTTAGAACGATTGCCAAACACAATAATTTTTTAAAAACCAATATCCCTACAATCGGCATATGGCAACCGCGAAATTTTTAAAATCAATATTTATACTCGTAATGGTAACAATAAATTACAACATCAATTTAGGAAAGGTTACAATTAATCCATTCGTAACTGAAAGTTGAATTTATATGAAATGTCCTAGCGACAACAACACACATATAGATGAAACGATTAAAAATCTACGGCAAATTCTATTATCAATTATTAATGTCTACAAAACACACTTACCTCCTGTCGTGTGGTCAATATGTTAATGATCATTAGTGGTGGTAGTGAAGGGGGGTGAAAATACGAAAAAAAGATTTAGTGCGTTGGTGGAGTTCAAATTGGCACACACAATTATAATGTACACACACACACAAGAACGCACAGTGGTTGTTTGTTTGTTTATTTGTTTGGTGAAAGCATATTGCATTTTAAATGGAAATAGAGGATGGAAAATAGAATGTGCAAAAAATCAAATGAGTTTTGTGCTATGCATATTATGTATTTTTTGAAGAAAAGGTATTTACACAACTTTTCGTTTTTAATTAGAATGATATAGAGAGATATCTTTCATCTGATTATATTTTTAATTGATCTAATGATTGCCTTTTGAATTTTTTTTTGACCTTGTTGCAAATACAAATAGTATTTCAATATTTGCATAACTTTCACTGATTAATTGCGGTGATGATATGATTCAATCACCTACACACTGTGGTGGCAAATTGAACATATCTTGATCGTAAGATCTATTTTAAGGTTTTTAAAGAAATAAATTAGTAAAAATGAATTAAATTGCACTTATTTAATCGGACATAATTTTTCGATTAAAAATAGTACAAGATAGAATGAGGCAATCAAATTGCGTTTTTGTGGGGTTTTAGCTATTTTATAACCAGATAAGCACTTACACTAAAAATAAATTAGGAAAACTGAACTTACCAGCGCGAAATACTTCGCCACAGCCATCGCATCGTGATGCAAATTGTGCATCATAACAATTTCCGCAATAGATTTTCTCAGCTTTAGCACCAAATTGCTTATCAACTAATGATACACGGCACTTGTTGCACAGGAAGCAGGCTTCATGCCAATGCTTATCTTTATAGGAAAGATCCTGAAAAAAAAACATGGAAAAGATAGTAAAATCTATTTGGAGATATGTATGCATGTTACCCCAGGAAATTTAAACAAAATTTGGGAAAAGTTAGGAAAAAGCTAGATTCTTGCATGAGCCTGCTCCTCGAGATCCTTAACAATGCCCAAAAAGTCCCCGCCTATACGAGTGCATACTGTCTTGAACAAAGTGGCTGAATTTCTCAACAATACGTGCACCCTTAATAGTCCTACGAGAACTAAAACCTTATACAAAAACGAGATTTCGCTGTTCGTGAATATCGGTGAATATATAAGGCTTATAAGGACCCAGACCGAATCTTTAACGAAAATAACAGGAAATACAGTTATTGTATGGATTGAACTCCCGTAGCGCCTTTAGGACTGCACGTGTCGTATTTTTGACTTTTAGTTATGCGTTCTAAAAGCCACACGAATTTGTCAGATAATATACAGTGCGTACTCGATAATCCGAAGCCTCGAAACCTCGAATTTCCAGTAATCCGGATTACCTCAAAGATTGCATTGTACACTCTGTAGTCCGAATTTCAAGAGCTTCTCTAATCCGGATCTCACTTTTTTCTCATAATAACAGTGATATTATCGTCCGAAATAAAAACAACATTTTTCTTTGTTCTTGGAAACTTGGAATTACAGAGTGAAATTGTTCGGAAATAGAAAACAGATTCTTGGAACAATTTGATTAAATTCGTCCATTTCCTCGAAATTTAGAGCAAATTAAAGGCTTCCACTAGTCCGAATTCCTCTGTAGTCCGCATCGACCCCGGTTTTCATTAGTCCGGATTATCGAGTACGCACTGTACCTACTTTTTTGTGAACACTATCGTTATAAAGAGATTTCCCTAAAACGGCTGATATATGTAGATGTTTGGCCCTCATGGCACAGGACCTATAAATTTGTCGTAGACGACCTTATAGCATACTCCCCCGCTAGGTTACGTTTTCTTGCTTTAGCCGTTGTGGAAGACACATACGGGACATTTATTAATCCTTTCCCGGACAGAACGTCTATAGACGTCCAATTTTGAGCATTTGACATACAAATCGTGTCAAATTTTGGCGTTTTGTCCGGCAATGAGTTAAACTAACAATTTCCGAATTTTATAAAAATATACAAAATTTATGGAATAGTTTAAGTAAATATTTTAAGCCGCTATGTTGATATAACGCGCTCGTTCTAGTTCGGACCTCTGCCAATCGCGGAGTAGATTATGTCCATATTAAATACTTCAGTTGTCGATCCCGAACAGAAAGGACCATGGCATATCATCATACGTGCAGCAGTTACAAATATTTCACCCTGCTGTGAAACGCTTAGTAATTTCTTTGAGTGTAGAACCTATATGTTTAGTGAATTCCAAATAAGAGTAAATATGTTGATCGCAATCACGACGAAGTAGACATTATTAAGTGGTTTTGGTGTTGTACTGCCACATCTGCTTGTATGGCGCTCTCGTTCTCTCTCGAATTTCTCACAGTCGCGGAGTAGATGTTGTTCCGATTAAATTGAAAGCTTGAGTTGTCGCATGAACAACGATCTGTTCAAGCCCGTTTGAATCGAAACAAATATTCGAGGTGATATCCGTGTTTGTTAAGAATTGCGTTGTCTCGAAGGATATTCCGCCAATACCTCGCAATCGTCGCACCAGTTGCATCGATGGCAACATGGAAAAACAGTGTCTGCCTTGCTGTTGGGATTTCGATATTCGACTCTCCATTCGTTGTCGCTCTCTTCTTTGACGAGTTGTTTTATGTGTGATATAGGAAATGATAGGTTGTTCACAAAATTAATTTGCGGCTTCCTTAGCTGCGACATCGGCAGCTCCGTTTCCACTCATATTGCAATGGGCCTCAGGGCCGGCTTTAGGGTGGGGCGAGCGGGGCGGTCGCCCCGGGCGCCAGGTTTAGGGGCGCCGAAACCCGTATTTTTAATTTAATTTACTTTTACAAATTTGTCTGTTGCTTAAGATTTTTTTTTAATTGCAAGCCGAAGGCCAGGGTAGCTAGTGCTTAAGATACTTCTAAGATCTTCATAATTGTATTATGCTTGCTCTTAATAAATAGTAATAATAATTTTTAATTGCTGAATTAGTATGATGTAAGAATACTAATGCAGGCTATAGTACACGACCATCCAAAGTATGAACACAGTATGATTTTTTCAACTAGAATACAGTAAACCGCAACTAGATGTGAGCTCCTAGATTTTCTAGTTGCGAAAACTATTAAAAACTGTTTTCTACCAAAAATTAATAGCATATCAGTAAAATATACTATGCTTTTCTAGGGATCTATCACTTATTTGCTGAATATCTAGTAAAATTGAACTGGATATCTAGATCTTATTTGAGACTCGATCAATTTTACATTCAATCTAGTTAAAAATAGTGGATACCAGTTCTATTTTATCAGAATCACTAGAATGATTTAGTGATTTTATGCACTAGAATCAACCTATAGTAAAATTTTACTGGAAAAAAGACTTACAGAGAATATATATAATACCATCAATTTAACGCGCATTCTAATCACAAGGGATATTTTTATACAAACGCAGACGTGCGACAAGAATTCTATGTGCAATTTCACAAGGTTCACTCAAGGGCACACGACACAAAATATCACCTGTAACTTTATAGAAATCAGGTAAGAACTGGGAACTCATAATATCAGATTCCCACTTTAGGAATTGACTGCGTTTCAAAGATACATGTAACCTTTAATTAATATAAAAGTAATACAGAACTCTAATAAGCACATTCGTTTTCAAACCATCATCATCGATATTTTATATGAGGATATGCAATTCTGGATTATGTCTTTATTAAACTTAAGGGCGCCACAAACCTGACGATTTCTCGGCCGATCGATTGGGCCCACAATCGATCTGCCGCCCGTACAGCACATACATTAGGCAATTTATCGGCCAATCTGAAATTGACAGTCTCACGGTCCACAAGACACAACACAAAATAGCGAAAATTATACCATTTTTGGCGATGGAAGATGGACATCCATTGCTACTTTTGATGGAGAATGACCGCCACAACCACAGCATGAAGAACGACCACAGGTTTATGTCAAAAAATAGGCAACTGAGAACACATGATTGTCATGACAGCTTGCACTGGCAATACGTTCCACACGTCAAATCAAAAAATTGAATCCGATGGTCCCACCTTCCGATTTATCTCGCAATCAAAAAATCTGGCCGATCGATCGGAGGGTCTATGGAGCCTCTTATGTCTATTGAGATTGCCGGTTTTTATTTTTGAACGATTATAAAACTGGCAAAGTATTTTGTGGTTTGATTTAAAAATTTAAAAATGAACACTACCGTAGATCTTGCAATAGATCTACTGTTGCTTACACAAAACACGCTTTTTAGGGTTTTTTAGAATTTTTTTTTTAAAAAACCCTTATGAAATCGATTTTGTCCGTCCGTCCGTCCGTCCGTCAGTCCGTCTGTCCGTCTGTCCGTCTGTCCGTCTGTCCGTCTGTCCGTCTGCCCGTCTGTCCGTCTGTTCACTAAATAACTCGCGAACGGCTTAACCGATTGTCATGAAATTTGGTAGGAATGTGTAGAATGGTTACAGTCTTTGGCACATATACCTTAGAAGTTGGTAGGAAGAAAACAACAGGGTGTCCCGAACGTTTGAAAAAAGTTGACTTTTTAGTTTTTATCGGAGATTGACGTATGGGTATTTAAATCAAAGACCTAAACGAGTACACCTCATATCAGTTAAAATTTTACAGTTTCGAGTAACGGTAAAAAAGTTATTGGCGTTTAAAGTTAAACTTCCTTTTCGACCTCCGTTTTTCTAAACCGTTATAGGGATAGATATGAAACTTTGCACAAAGATTGGTCAGTGGGGCCTTATATACGTTAAATATTAAGACTGTTGACTTTTGCTAAGAAAAAGTAAATAACAGTAAATTTGTAAAATTTCAATTTGTTCGTGTGTAGCCCCTGTTAGGTTTCCAAATATGAAAATTCTAAGAGTTTTTAGAAAATTACATTTAGAATATGTCTACGAACTTTCATTCGAATAACTGTATTCAAACCGGAAATATAGCCAAATAAGTATTTAGTAAGGGCCTTTCACAATGCAAGCCTCTTAAGCATTTCTTCAATGCATATCCTTTAACTTGATGAAACAATGAACATGAAATTTGGTGGAAATGCATAGAATGGTAATAGTGTTTGCCACAAATATTTTTGAAGTTAGTAGGACCAAGTTAACAGGGTGTCCTGAATAGCTGCAAAAGTATACTTGTTCAATACTCATAGGAAAGCTTGCGTGGGCTCTTATGTCAGGGGACACAATGGAATCATTTCATATAAGTTGCTTTTCGTTTATTAAAAAACAATAACAGTAGATTTACAGCTAAAAATTCAGTTTATAAAGCCAAGCCATCCTTAAGTTTGCCTGATTTTCTTTTTGCTCAAAGGCCACCAGAAATCTTAAATCGAAAAGTGCCTGTAGATTTGCCTTGGAGTACTTTTATACAAACTGGATAAATAGTAAATCTATTTTTGGATTGGTCTAATTAAAGGCGTTTATTTAGACCAATCCAAAAATAGATTTACAGGAAGCATTTCATTAATAATGTGCACAATACCTATTTATTGCTTATAAAATATATGTACAAAAAATATTCACTATGCATTAAAATTCTAAAAAATCCTCGTATTGCGGGCGCAGCCCTCTGTACGCCGGTGTTTTTTTATAATATTAACGAAATAATAATTTTCTAAGACGAATTATGAACAAATGTGAATAGATAGAGGCATACTTTTCTGTTTGCTTTAAGCAATCAATTGATTGGGAAACAAGGGAAAATTAACGTGAAGTTAAAAACAGTTAAAGTGGATAGAAGAACGTTAAAGTTCTATTGCAATTTTTTCGTGTTTAGAAACTATAAGGGGCGCTTCTTTCAAGTTCGCCCCGGGCGCCGCTACACCTAAAGCCGGCCCTGATGGGCCTCTACCCATGAAAACTTGACTCGGCGATTCGTCTGATTAATGGAATATAGCGCTTTCTGCGGATAGAATGTACAATCGGATTCGTGTTACTTCGGTCTGCGGTGAAAATGCAGGCGCTGATTACATCTGTGTCTTGAATCCATTGAAGAGCTTTCAGGATGCGTAGAGTTCGGCTTGATATACACTGCAAGCTGATGCTAGTTGGTACTTTCTCACATCGGACTCTCCATTGTTGCGTATATAGCTATAGCTTTGGTTTTGGCTGGGTTAAAACAACGTTTAACTTCTTTGCCCATTTTTCCACAACTTGTAGGCAGTAGTTAGTCTTTTCTTGTAGACTTGCTAGGTTCTTATCAAAGCATATCAATAACACTCGTAAGTCGTCGGCAAAGGCTTGGAGAATACGTCCATCTAGTAAATATTTCTGAAGTACCTCTGGACTAATCAAGTTCCAAAAAGTTGGACCCAAAACGGATCCTTGACCACAGCCTTGCGTCATAATTTTACAAACTCCACCGTAATGCAGAATGACTTCCCTATGCTTACAATTAATTTAATTATATTTACCGGAAACTTGATTTTGCGTAGTTTTTCCATAAAAGCTGGCCACCATGCGTTGTGAAATGCTGCTTTCATATCGAGGGATAGAGCTAAAACTTGATGGTTTCTTTTTTTTCTCTTCGACGAGGTGGAGAGCGTGCCGTAAGGCATTAATAATGGACCGTTGTTGCCTAAAAGCGAATTTGCGGTCGGTGTATTGGTTGCTGATCTCCAAGTGATGAACAAACTTTCTGGTGAACAGTTTTTCTAGAATTGGCAGAAGCCAATTGGGACGATATGAGGTCATGTCCCTATAGTCGTGTTTTCCTGCTTTTGGAATTATTTCGACGAACGTTTTCTTGCACGACTTGGGAAAATAGCTTAGTTCACAGAGTGTTTCTGTGTAGTGGGACACCGATTGTTTATGAGTTGCCGTCACGTACCCGAGCAGCGCAGGGAGGCCCGTTGTATGGTTGATAGATACGCCATGACGTGGAGCTGTACAAAAACTATTCGAACGATAACGCTCCCGTGCTCCGGAGTCATGTACGGGTAGTTCTTGTCATGACTGACTTTCTCCCATAGTTTACGAAAGGTTAGACATTTACAGGCCGAGCACGATTATGGTGGTTCCTTCCACCATAAGTAAATCGTGTGAGCTTCGGAGCTGCCGCATAGCCCGAGCCAAGAAGGGCCTTGGTGGAAAATGCCTACGCCTCTATATCTAACTAGTCTTGTGAATTGATGACCACACGGCCCGAATCGCATTGTTGACTATAGTAAACTGAAGGAGCCACCTGTATGTGAAAAGCAGCGTTACGAGTCTGCTTTAAGCAGACGAATAGTCACAGGTCCAACGAACCTGGGATATGCACATCTGAATGTTCTACGTGAGGCTTAACCAATAGGGGGCCGAAGGATGATGAGGATCAATTTCAATTGTATTCACACTATTCTTTTTGAGAATAGGTAGCTCCTGATGAGTCGGCGTGCTAATGGACGAAACCACCTGACAATTCACATTCAACATACCCCATTCCTATTCTCAATAAGTCAAGTTCGTCCGCGTGAACACCAGCTCCTACGCCCGGATCTGTCTTGGAACCATCCGTATAGAAGAGCGCCGAGTCCGGGGCCAAAGGAAGGTCATCGTTCCATTGCGTTCGAGATGGTATTAAGTTTTTGAAGTTCTTGCCAAACAAAAATCTCGGAGTAGTATAATTCGTCCATGCTGGGATAATCGGATAATCTGGTTACTTAGAACTGTAGAGTGGCCACTGCTAAGTATCTTCCAATGACCTGTCTCGCGAAGGCGTAGAGCCACGCATGCAACCGCTTGCTTAGCGAAATTATCCAGAGGAATGAGATGCAGTAGCACATCCAAAGCATCAAATGGAGTCGTCCTGAGTGCCCGCTGATTGCCACATTACTGTTAGTTTTAGTCGTAAGTGCATTCCACCAGACGATCACGCTATGCAGGAGTAAAGGGCGAATAACCGCTGCATATACCCAGTGTAGAACTTTGGGTTGTAGTCACCAGGTGTTTTCAATCGCTTTCCTGCATGAATAAAGTGAAATCATAGCCTTGTCTACACGTTCTCAAATATTAAGCTTCCTTCTGAGCTTTCCATCCAGCTAAGGAACTTGGCTCTGTCTGAGAGAGCCAATTTCAACTTACCCATTAATGGGGGCTCCACAGTATATTACATCTACATATTTCTCCTTTTAAAAAGAACAATTTCCGTCTTGTTTGGATTCACCTCGACCCCACAGTTAGTCGCCCAGTTCGATAGCAGGGAGAGCGCGTTTTGTAGTAGTGAAATAGCAATATCAATTTCATCCACATAGGCAAAAACCGTACATCCCAATGCTTCCAGGTCCATGAGCAGCCACGAGTGATTACGATATTGCAAAAAAGAGATGAGAGGACTTACTTCACTTTGTGGAGTACCCCTGTTCACATATCTTCGCGTGGATTAAGCTTCCATTTCCGAGCATATAATCTTAGATGCCAGCATTTGGTTCATGAGCTTACAGAGCGAGTCGTCAACTCTCATGCATTTATATGTATCAGTAATTGCACTATGTTTCACGTTATTAAAAGCGCCTTCGATATTCATAAAGATACCATGGTATATTCTCCAAAACTTAAAGCTTTCTCAATGTAGCCTACAATTGAGCAAATGGCTGTATCTACAGATCTTCCCTTCCACTAAGCATGCTGTGAGCTTGATAAAAGATTCGCCTAAATACTACTTCGTAGATGGTAATGAACCTCTCTAGCATTTTGAGCCAGGTCGAGGACAAGCTGATAAACTTAAGATCCTTAGGGTGAGCGTGCGAAGCTCTTCCCGTTTTCGAAATAAACACCACCTTGACTTCCGTCTCGGTTTCTAAAGTTTCCCCTGTAGCGCTCTCAAGGGTGCACATATTGATGAGAAATTTGGCAACTTTCTTCAGAATCGTATGGGCTAGAATTAGCCATACAAATTTTTTCTAGCATAATTTACTGTTACAGACATTCGACTTCCTGGCACCGTTAGGAGTGCTCGGATCAATGCCGTCTTTTGTCAGTTTATTCAGAAATCACAAGAGCTACGAGTTTGCCACAACCCACTTTTCAGTACATGTAACCCTTATTGAGATTTTTATGAGACCTGTCGAGGGTGTTTCACCCGCTATAGCACCACTGCGGCACTCGTACAGATGGGGACTTTTGGGGTCTTAATTAGAGCCTTGAAATGAATGTTCATGTAAAAACCCAGCTTCCCTTAAATTTTTCCCGAAGTAAAATACTAAATTTGCTGGGATATGTATGTAATGAATAAATGTATGAACTATGTATTTTATGTAACCGCTACATATAATACATAGTTCATATGTATTATATGATATGATAACCAATACTTTTAAGGTCTGCATTTAGGTTATGAAAAAAACCACATACCTTAGAATCAATTCCTATGATCTTATTACACTCCTCGCATGAGTTTGCAAACACATTTTCATAGCACTTGATACAATACGGATGATCGTCCCGGATGACATATCGTTGTCCGGTTAAGCTCTCGTCACATTGCCAGCAACAGAAGTGGCCCGAGTGCCAATCCTTCGACATCGCCTTTGTATATTCACCACTGAAAATCAACTGGAAACAACACAATTTTGTTAGATTGTTTTAACATTATCAGAAAATAAGTATTATGTCAAATTTTGAATTTTTGTTTTTTTTTTTAAATCATGCGGCATCAAAAAACATGTTGAGGTAAACTGTTTTAAAAGTATAATATAATATTCTGTACCTGTTATTTAGTCGGGGTACGTGTCGTATTGAGTTCTAAAATGGCTGTTTTCGTGCGGAGTTTGCGATGTTTATTTTTTGAAACGTATGTGATTATTGATGGCTGGTTTTGTAGTTTCGTTTTAATATTATATTTGATTTGGTTTTATGGTATTTTAAATTGTATATTTTTTTTTGCTGTAACAATATGTTATAAGGACTTACGTATACGTATGCGTTTCAAAAGTGTCCAAACTGGCTGAGAAAGTATATTAATCACGTTTTTGTAAATTCTTCTTGAAGAAAAGCTGTTTGACGTATGTTTCTGAATATTCTGTTCTATAACTATATGCCTTAATGAACTCAGAACTAATACTAAAGCTTACCAATATCACTTCTGATGTGCGGCATTAAAGATTAGAGGACACCTTTCTCTTTGTCAGCGATGATGATGATTTTTCTCTTTTTTGTTTAAGTTTCTTGGAATGTTTAAATGACTCAAAAATATATATAGACTCGGTTGACTTTCCGAAGATTTCATATATATGTATTTCTACATATTTCCTGTCCAACTAAAAATAAGTTCATTATCCGTGAAAGACATGCCGTGTTATGCGGATGCCGGAGATGTTGATATGTATGTATAATATAGAAAACGCGGTTTTCGTTTTCGAATATTTTGGTTTATATACCATCGAAAGATCTCAGTAAATCACAACAATTGCTGTATGAACTTTAAGTTGTAAATCATTTCTAGGTTATTTTTACTATCCATAAATATAGCCTACAAATGAATAAAAATATTCATTTATGCTACTCAATTTCGGCGACATAATTAGCAGAATAATGATGAATGAAAATGAGTGTAAAATTGTTGACAATTGTATTGAAATGTTTATAAACAAGATATGAGATTGAAATGATTTTATTTTGCTTAAAATTTTTTATAATTTTAGAAAGATTCTAAAAATATAAAATGTGACATTGACGACGATAGTATGCGTATTCAGACAGACCGAATTTTGATTATATCGTTGCATTTTGTTTTATACTTGTTGTTTATTAAAATGGACCTTTGAATTCTTCAAATGAAGAATACGAGTACATTATTTTGTTGAGATAAATAAATTTCAAATATGTATTTATCTTAGGTAGGTTCCCCTGAATCAATAACTTTGAACCATACCACTTATGCGATGACATTGTCAACTTTTCGTGGACACGAATGAGGATCAAGGACGCTATATATTTTATGCGAAAGCCTAACAGCTGGCTGTAAGTTTCTAGAAATTATCCAACTATAAAAACTGAGAACATAATTTATAGGAATTCGGTGATAAAATTATAGTTTTAGCACACTTGTTCTTAAGTTTTTTGGTTTGAATAATCATCACATTTTCAGAGTGTGTGATTTTTGTTTACGATCAGTTAAGAGTTTTACATTCACTTTCATTTGTAGTCCACTCATATTAGCATTTCAAATAGAAAAAATACCGGCGTACAGAGGGCTGCGCCCGCAATACGAGGGGTTTTTAGAATTTTGATGCATAGTGAATATTTTTTGTACATATATTTTATAAGCAATAGATAAGAATTCTGCACAACATTAATGAAATGCTTCCTGTAAATCTATTTTTGGATTGGTCTAAATAAACGCGAGATTTACTATTACCCAGTTTATATAAAAGTAGGTACTCCAAGGCAAATCTACAGGCATTTTTCGATTTAAGATTTCTGATGGCCTTTGAGAAAAAAGAAGCTCAGGCAAACGTAAGGGTGGCTTGGCATTATATATGAACTGAATTATTAGCTGTAAATCTACTGTTACTGTTTTTTAAATCAAGGAAAACCAACTTATATGAAATGATTCCATTGTGTCCCCTGACATTAGAGCCCACGCAAGCTTTTCTATGAGTATTGAACAAGTATACTTTTGCAGCTTTTCTGGGACACCCTGTTCACCTGGTCCTAGAAACTTCAAAAATATTTGTGGCAAACACTATTACCATTCTATGCATTTCCAGCAAATTTCATGTGCATTGTTTCATCCAGTTAAAAGATATGCATTGAAGAAATGCTTAAGAGGCTTCCCTTGTATTGTGAAAGGCCCTTACTAAATACTTACTTGGCTATATTTCCGGTTTGTATACAGTTATTCGAATGAAAATTCGTAGACATATTCCCTGTGTAATTTTCTAAAAACCCTTAGCAGAATTTTCATATTTGAAAACCTAACAGGGGCTACACACGAACAAATTTAAATTTTACAAATTTACTTTTATTTACTTTTCCTTAGCAAAAGCCAACAGTCTTAATATTTAACGTATATAAGGCCATACTGACCAATCTTTGTGCAAAGTTTCATATCGATCCCTATAACGGTTTAGAAAAACGGAGCTCGAAAAGGAAGTTTAACTTTAAACGCCAATAACTTTTTTACCGTTACTCCAAACTTGAAAATTTTAACTGATATGAGATGTACTCGTCTAGATCTTTGATTTAAATACCCATACGTTAATCTCCGATAAAAACTAAAAAAGTCGACTTTTTTTAAACGTTCGGGACACCCTGTTATCTTTTTCCTACCAACTTCTAAGGTATTTGTGCCAAAGACTGTATCCATTCTACACATTCCTACCGAATTTCATAACAATCGGTTGAGCCGTTCGCGAGTTATTTACTGAACAGACGGACGGACGAACGGACGAACGGACGGACGGACGGACGGGCGGACGGACGGACGGACGGACAAAATCGATTTTATAAGGGTTTTTTGAAAAAATTCTAAAAAACCCTAAAAAATAGAGTAGGGCTTTTTTTTTTGTTTTTATATCAGTGGGGTCATAGGAGTACTACTACTACGGAATTAGTGTCCTTTTTTGTCCTTTTTGGGACTTTCCTATCAACATTTTTCTTAACAAAATGAATTCTGGCAGCCTACTGAATCGAAAACAAACAAAATTAGCCTTACTCTATTTTTTTCTATTTGGAGGCTTGAATTGGGATATTTTGATTAGACTATCGCTAATTAGTCCCAGATTATACATTTTTCTAATTTTCAACCTATATTCATTGCATTTTTCGGGACAGAACAAGGAATTCCAGCACAAACCCTTTGCAAGACTTTTTACGCGATTGTGATGATGCGTGACAAAAAAAGATAATGCACAGAATTGCTAGCATATTCCAATCATTTCAGCATTTCAAATCTAAACAGCAAATTTTTATGCTGTTTGTTATCTTGTACCAGAAATATTAAATTATAATTTTTATCAAGAATATTTTTATGCGAAAAATCCCAAAAGGACAGAAAAAGGGCTGAAAATATTCTTCATCGAGGACAAGCAAATTAGGGTAACATATCAGAGAAACGTCGAAGAAGTTATATTCTCGTAATTTTTTTTTTCAGGAAATAGCACGATAGAACACGTGAGTAAACTTAATTGCCCGAGCAGACAGAAGCAGTCAGTGGCAAGTCTATAACGCCAAGGGCCTCCTTCCTGTACAATTATCGGAAGGTTCGTAGGTATCATGGTATCAGTATGAAGCAGGGATATTTATATAATTCACGATATACGATATTTTTCACGGTATAAGGTTTAACGAATTATACGAATATGCACAAATTAAACTTCCCTAGAAAAATTAAAGCATTACAAACAAGGATTAAAAAATATGGAACAGAATGCTTCTAGATGTATCATAGCCACAACTCAGCTGGACAATAACGCCGCGGAGTCGACTAAAGTGTTCGCATAAGTGGAGAAAACGATGAAACAACAAAATCTTCCCGAATGGCAGAGCAACAAACCAATTTTACTGATGTGACGATGGCTAATCAGTGTTGTGCAAAGTAAATGAAAACAGGCACCAGTCCTTGTTGTTGGAATGAATATGTATTGATCTTGGAATTACACATGTATTGAGAATCTAATAAGAGATAGCATGAAAGCTAACCAGTCTGTACCTAGAACTTATCAAATAAAGACCTTTGTGAAAGACGTGCACTCTTTAAAATAACATGGCGCAGCCGGTTCAGTGAGAAAATAATTTCGAATAAGGAAAAAGGCCGTAAAATATAAAAACTCATAAATTTAAAGGCTGATAATAAATAAAAAAGAAATAAAAACTTAATGGGAGTGCAAAAAATTCAAAAAGACGCTGCTGATCTAAAGAAATTACAAGCAAAGGCGAGGTCTTTATTGTACTGGCCAGGAATGAATAAAGACATTGAAAATAAAATTTTGAGATGTAGGATTTGTCAAAAATTTCGGCCCAAAGAAAGTAAAGAAGAAATGATTCCGCACAATATACCCGATTTACCGTTTAACAAAATAGCCATGGATATTTGTAAATATGGACAAAATGAATATCTTGCAGTTGTAGATTATTTTTCCAAATGGATTGAGGTAAGAATCTTAAGATCAAAAACAGCTGAATCAATTATTACCAAATTAAAAGATATTTTTATGGTTCATGGGATTCCAAAATCTATTATAGCTGATAATATGCCATTTGGGTCATACACGTTTAATGAATTTTGTACGAATTACGATATAAATTTGATAACTAGTAGTCCACATTATCCACAATCAAACGGCATGGCTGAAAGTGCCGTCAAAATAGTAAAAAACATATTAAAGAAAACCAATGAAAGTAAATCGCAATTCTGGATAGCTCTCCTAGAATATAATAGCTCTCCTCTAAAAGACATTAATATTTCACCATCAGAGTTATTAATGAGTAGAAAATTAAGAACACTAATCCCAGCGAAATTAGAAAAATATAAACCTTGTATTATGAAGAATTCGCATAAAAAAATAATAGCTAAGAGTGTGAAAAATAAAAAATGGTATGATGGTGAAAAATAAGAAATAAGGCTTCATTTCAGGAGGGAGAAGAAATATGGTGCAGAAATTATTTAAATAATCAGTGGGAACACGGTCGAATTTTACGCAAACACACGGCTCCCCGCTCCTATTTGATAATACAAAATGGGAAAGTCATTAGAAGAAACTCTAGAGATATAAGAAAATCGTACAATGATTAAAATTAGGACTACAATAATAATTTCAACAAAAGTAAAGAATGGACCCTGATTGTAACTGACTACACTTTATAGAGATAGCCATTAAGATGTAATATCAATGAAATGTTAATAGGAAATATGAAGATTAAATAGTAATTAGATGTGTAAGATAAAATCAAAATATGCAATGAATATTATGTAAAAAAAAAAAAAAAAAATATATATAAATAATAGGATTTTAGTCATTATCCCAAAAAGGGGAGATGTTGGAATGAATATGTATTGATCTTGGAATTACACATGTATTGAGAATCTAATAAGAGATAGCATGAAAGCTAACCAGTCTGTACCTAGAACTTATCAAATAAAGACCTTTGTGAAAGACGTGCACTCTTTAAAATAACACTTGTCAAATAGTGTGTGTAATGGTGGTAACTCAGATCCGCGCGGGAAAATTATCGTGTCACAACCCACTGATTTCTCGGGGAAATTTGGCCGTGATCTTTCCGGTCGCCACTCTGGGATATAGTGATTCGTAGAGAAACGAGTTTCTAAACTCGGCATGGCCAGTCGCACGTTTATTATTCAGGAGAAAATAAAAAATATTCTTATCTTGGAATATTACATAAACTAAAAATGCGACACTTCGAATCCGAATTCAGTTGTCGTTGAAACGTTGACACACACGGTAGTCGTCAACGCATCACGCTCCTCAATGAGTTAGGGTAAAACAAGAGAAGACGTGTTTTAGTGGTAAATTTTTGACGTGTAAGTAGCTACATTGTGGTTTTAATATCTAAACGGCACGCGCGGCGTTGCGTCGGCTCGCGTTCTCGGTGCCTGTGCCTGTGCCGTGCCACTTTTGCCCCTGCCTTCGAACGATTATGAGCAAAACCACTTCATTCCTAGAATAGGTACTAATATCGGCATTTCACGTGAAATCCATACAAATACAGATACTGTCAAAATATTGATTATCGTGAAATCCTATTCGCTTGTTGGTACTAACTTCGCACAAAAGACTTCACACCGGTTTTTTTTTGCGTTTCGCCAGCAAAAACAATGCTGTTACATTTCATTTCCTAGGAAAAAAAAATGTCATTGACATTGAGTGCACATTTACCAAGTCTTCGCGGGAGACATAAAAACATGTTTTTTTGCTCAGTTAACATAGTATGTAGTAGTAGTAGTAGTCAACCACCTCAATTCTTTGTTAAAAAACTTATTAATCCGGTAAAATCGCATCCAATGAATTATTATCTGACAAAGTTAGGCGCCTAAAGTTAGGTGTGTCTGTCCTATTCCGAAGAACCCAAAGAAGTACCAATGTTACTGCCTGTGCCTATACTTTAACTTTGGTAGTTACTACGGTAAACTCCTAACCCACATACATTTTGTCATAAATTGTTCACTTTGTTGTCGTTAAAAAATAATAGAAAAAAAGTATAGAACCCTGTAAAATTAAATCGCGAATTTCCCTTTAAATAATATGGTGGTCCGTAATGAATGATTCATGGCCCATCAATGTGGTCTGCAGTCATTTGCGAGTTGGGAACCACCTGTTCTAAAGCGATAGGTTAAATCGAAAAACTAAAGCAGACACAGTTTGATGTTGGTTTGAAATGGCTGCCCTTGGAAGCTTTCAGAGAGCGCGAATAGCGTTGCGAAAAACCTAGGGCTTTATGGTCTTAGGCCAGGGAAAATGCAGTTTCGCGAGTGGAACATTTGCTGTGGTTACAATTTTTTAATATGTTCTATAGGATGATCTCACTAAATACAAGTTTTCGACCTAGCTGTGCGCGCGCAGCTATATCGAAAAAAAAGTTCAAAATTTGAATTTAGCAAAAGAGGACTATCCTTTCAAAGATATACAAAAATTGGAACTACCCCAAATGTTGCGGGGTTTCTGTCGCAGTATATTAAAAAAAAATCTAATTAGAGAATCGGACAATTGGGACTGCCAAAAGCAATACATAATTACTATAGGTACACCAGACATTTTCCAGTGAATCTCTAAAGTCGATCGGAATTTAAATGATTTATACAATCGGTACATTCCTAAATTTGACTCCTTTGGCTAATAATTTTGTTGATCAATGCCATGAACCAAAAATGAAGCTGGGATATTGTATTTTATATATTTGTATTTTGATTTAGTGTCACGTTTTAGAGGAAGTACCATTGAAACATAGAGCAATAAGCGAAAGCGTCCGTCATGGATGACCGGTCAGCTTGCTCACTCTTAGGGCCCATTTAATCTGCCATAGAGCAACAGCAATGCATTCGCATTTTCTACCGATCGCACTTCACTGCGACGAAATTAGGAAAAAGCTTGATTTTTTCGTAAGCTTTCCTTTTGAAAAAATATCTGCAAAAACAAGTTTTTGTGAGTATTTCCATCGAAGTAACCTTAACTTATAGAGAAGTTTTGTGTGACAAACTTGTAGCTCTTGCGAAGATAAAAGGATTATTAAAAAGCACCCAATCGATTTGCGACTTCCTAACGGTTCTCAGGGGTCAAAAGTTGTTTTAAGTAAGGATTCACGGAAATCTCCTCTTCTTCCTTGCCTTCTTATACAGCTTCATCGCGTCGCAAGTCCTGGAATGCAGTCAAATTGACCGTTCTGGCGGCAATTGCTGACCGATTTCCACGGGTAACTCTATCTTGGATCGTGTCATCGCGGAGATCAATGCATTGTTATATATAACGGTGCAGATCACTTCAAAGTTGTTTATAGTAAATTTTCAGCCTGTAGAGTTTTAAAGAAACTGGCCCAATTTCTCACGGATAGGTGCACCCAAAGGATGCTACGAGGGTTCAAAACTTCAAAATCGGGTTTTTCTTGGGATTGCAGTGAGTATTGTTATAACGGTACCATAACAACTGAAAAGTCGTGTATTGAAGATTTATAGCTTCTGCATCTAAAGCCAAAAGTGCCCATTGACGCATGTTCCTCAGATCAAACGGTTAAATAGACACTTTTTTTGGGAATATATTTATATTATAACGGTAACGCTTGTCATAGCAACCAGTGAAACAGGTATTTCTGGCTTGTAAAGCTCTCAACGGTAACGGTACATTTAACGAGAAGCTCACCTATAACGAATTTGAGGCTTCCATGGCGCCAAAGAAAATACTAAAAATCCCCGTCGTTGTGCGCTTTTCAAGGGGACCTACGCTTGACTGAACATATTACAAACAGGCTTTCTTGAATATCTCGATGACGGTACACTTAACTGGAAAGAATTTTGTGACAAATTTGTAGGACCTCTGGCCCAACGAATATGTATATACTAAAAGTGTTCATTGTATGCGATCCTAAGGGAGCTACAAGAGCTAGAATATAAAATGTAGCTATAGTGGCTTAAAATAAGGGTCAAAAGTTTCTAACGATTTGTTTGCCTCTAAGGGAGCTGCGTATCAAATACTCAAACAAAAGATTTTTTCTGTAGATAAGGGTAACCCTTACCCTTTACGGAATATTCATCCGTAGCACCCCGTAACTTATAGGTAACCTTCATTTTAATCCGATTGAACTAATGTTTTTATGTGGTGTATAAGTAACACATTAACCTACTGTTGCGGATTGCGGGCATGTGTTTTTACAAAATAAAATCGAAAGATCATGGGAACCTCCGAATTAATTTCACCAGAATTTCCAGGCTTATCATTTTTTCAAGAGTTTTGGTAAAAATTGTTACTCTTAAAACACAAAAACAATATATGTGACCGGGAAAGTTAAAAGGGGGCTATCTGGTAAAAACAAACAAGCGAGTAAACGGCCGATAAAGAAATCAAGTCGGTGCATAGTGTTTAAATGATTTGTCGTGATCTGATTTTTATGAAACTTGGTATCTATATACTTTCGATGATCCTGATTCGAATACTGTTAGCTAAAATGTAATTAGCGGGCAATATAACAGTAAATCCAAATGCAATTTAATTTTTCGACAAGTTCGAGTACATTTTCAGCACTTTCTTTGCTATATTGTATGATTGTTAATATACATGATCCATTGGTGGCCACAAAAATGATTCAGAGATTGCATTGCTGACCAGTAACTGGAATAACAGTAAATCATCAATCAATCATGTAAAGATAATGATGCAATTCCTTTCAATTGTTTGCTTTGATTCTCTTTGTGTGCTGGTTTTAATAAGACTCAAGTAGTCATTTATCAGCAGGACACTTAATATCTAAAAGTGCATACTAATTCCAGGGAATACCCGTAAGGACAAAAGGTCCTTTTTTGCTAAAGAAGTCCAATATGAGCAATATGGATATGAAAATACAACACTTGGTGAGACAAGCGCCCCGAAATAATATTTGTACATTTTTGAAATCTTCGGAAAGGATCTTCTCTCTTGAAAAGGACATTTTTGGAAAATTGGTTGTGGATAGGCAAGATGGGTTTCAAACGATAGGGACAGATTAGAAGAAGTCATTGAAATGGTTTTGAATATTTTTTTTTTGCATTTGGGTACACCAGAATATTGCGATATTCTAGTTCGAATCAAGAATATTTTATTCGCATTATGTACCCTTTGTTTTAGATTGCGATTTCCATGATATTTACGTCAATAGAAAAACAAAATTACATACGGGAAATTTTAGGGAAATTGTTTGCGGAGGCATCTGGGAGATGGCATTGGCAGATGATCCATGTCATAGCTTGGATCAATTTTACAGATTGTCGTTTTGTTTGGGAATTCCAGTAAATATGGAAATACTCCACAAAGTCGAAAAGCACTTATGACAATAAGCGCGTTTTCTACCAACGCGATTAACGAGTGATTGAAAAAAAAATCGCAGGTAACTGCTCAAACAACTTACAACTGTTCTACATTTTTGTCTCACTGTCGTCAGCTTATTTTTTAGATTTGACCGGTTTCGTCACATAAGACACTGATTTATTTGAAAAATCTAAGTACCTCAATAAGAAATATTCGCTGTTTTGTTTTGAATTGTCATTTTTTTAAAGGTAGGTACTCAAACTTAAAAAACGAAATTGCTATATTTTTTCCCCTAAAGATTAGCCATCTACATTTAATTCACCTAAACTCTATCCCGCGTAGGGTAGTGGCACGTGTGAAAATTAACTAGGTAGATGTATTTGTTTTTTTTTTCTATGGAGTTCGTTACTCAAAACTACTCCAGATGATCAAGAAAACGCAACTGATGGTATTTTTCAACGAACCAACGTGGAAAATTCTTGGACAAAAAATGAAACTTTTATATGGGATGTAAGCTTATACTTCCACGTTATGTGTCGAGGACTTTCAAACTAACGGTTGTCCTTAAAACATGTAAAGTACAGCAAAGTTCTAGCGGCACAGAACTCGAAAGAATTACTTCCAGTCCCTAAACTGGGGGTTTCTGTAAGGATGCCTTTTATCATTTCTTTTATTATTAAGAAAAAACCCGAGGAAAAAGATTTTTTTAATTTTCAATTAAATTAACAACTAAAACTATTTTTTTTTTTCAAATTCTACAGAACGTAATTAACTAATATTATCCAGTATAGATATTTTTCGGTGGAGATATACTCCAATCAACGGGGAGATTTTACCTTGCAAAAATTGCGGATGTCTCAAATTGATATGAATTGATAAGTTATAAAGACAGGTGGGGTAAGGTAAAGTCCAAGTTGCGTCACTCCCCCCCCCCCCCCCTGTGCTCCTGCCGCCATTTTGAAAAAACCATCTACAATCTGCCTTTTCATCAGTTTTTGGGGTGAAACTTCTTTACAGTCCATTTGAACACAAAACGTGCCAAGACAATTTTGTAGAGAACAAAATTTCCTACAAACTTCATCTAAAAAGTTGTACTCTACAATAAAAACTGACAGAGTTATAGCACCAAGAAATGCGGGAAATTCCAAAAATCATACCAATTTTGCAGTTTTTTGCATTTACATATCAATAACTCATTACCGCTGCATTGTAGCATGAAGTCTTCTAAGTATGTGTTATAAGAATATTGATTGTCATCAAATTGCATCATAAATTGTGTTTGCACAGGAAGAGAGTAAATCCAAAGAGAGTATAATGACTTTTATCGACTTGACAGGGTCTTCACATGTTTAGGCTCGCCTCCCTTCTCTTCCTATGCTACGAAATTTTGTCAAATGGGGCATATTTTTTTGCGTTTGTTTGTTTGAATTTTTCCTAAGCAAATATAATGATAGAATGTTGAGATATTATGAATTCTAAAAAATGAAAAGGCAGTGGAAAATTGAATTATTTGCGTAGTTATGGCTTTGGAAAGAAACACGGGAACACGATAATTTTTCATTTAAGCCCGGTTTATTTCGTCGATGTTTCTTGAAATAGGAAACAAACACCGGATACGTAATGTACTCGACGTCCCCTTTCATATGGTGCCCCGCATGCCGACCTCCGGTTAAGTAATAAATAGTGTCCTTTTTTGTCCTTTTTAGGACCTTTCTGATCAAAATGTTGATTTGTTTTGATGAAAACTGAGCTAACTACCGTGTAGAGTAGGAAAAATACTTTCGAATGCAATTCATAACTCAATTTCGTATAAAAACGGAAGAAGCGAGTTTTGCCGCGCACCGCCTCAAATACAAACATGGTCATTACGAGAGTCTCTGCCATTAATCTTTTATACGCGCAAGAATGAAATATATTAACGGATCAGAATGCACTCAACGTCTCCTTTGATATGATATCGCACATGCCCGTTCCGCATTAACGACATTTCTGTGTCCTTTTTGGTCCTTTTTAAAATCAAAATTAATTGTTGACCTAGCTTGATATCTAGCACCCAAAATATTATAAAACAAAAAAATTACATTTGATTATTTTTTCTATTGAACATTAAAAAAGAATTCCACTATTTAAAATTCTGTATAAAAGTCTACTTTATATAATTTTATAATAAATTATAACAGTAAAATATCATTACTTACATTATATACAATAATGCCTACATCTCATAAAATTGAGAAACTTATAAAGCTTAAATTTTTAAAAAATGTTGTATTCGATACTACATTTTTTGTTTTCATGCCGCTCCCTACCTCAACTCATGCAGACTTATATGATTTGCGGTATTGATTTTTACTTCCAACTTAGTGAATGGGACGTGTTGAAAATTTGGGTAAATTTGCTTTAGCGGTTAAAAAGATATTCAGAAATACACAAAATTTCAATTTCACATTGGATTTTGATGATTTGATGGCGAACTTTAAGATCGATTTTCGGACTCAATTTTTTAATTTTGGCAACTGCGGTTTTCACCATCGGGAAGAGCACATTTTTTTCTGTGGAAATCACTAAAAAAGTGAAAATCGAAATTTTTACACGATAGCCCCTTTTTAACTTTCCCGGTCACATATTGTAAATAGAAATAAAAATGAAATTTTCTTCAGTTTCTTTATTTTGCCCCTTGCTGTTACTTGGCAATTTTTCAAATAAAATGCAAAAAAAGAAAACTGATCAGCACTTTTCAAATGATCAACCCCAAAAATCAAAGATATAATCTATGGCCTTCTCTTGGTTAAATTACTGACTTGGTTTTCCGGTCGCACGTCATTTTATACCCTTCAATTGATAAGTGAGAAAGTATATTAATTTTATCGTGAAGTAAAAACTTCACGCATTAAGAAAACATCTACGACTATATATGAAGCAATTGATCAGTATTACGAAAGGAGTAGATTTGGTGATATCCTTATGTTGCGACACCGTTTGCTCCGCTGTTTGTTTTGCATGTTCGATGTACACACATCGAAGCATGGGTCCATGCCGCCGCCAGATAAGCCCTATTCTCTTGAACATGTCCCTGAAGAAAACTCATTTGTTTCGTGCACCAATCGTACACAAATATGTTGCTTTCACAATCGCAAACATAAGTGAAAACACACGAAATTCGGGCAAAATTTGTTTTTTTAAGAAATAAAGATTCTTCAGGGTGGTTTGTCGGCCAGGCTATTGTCCATTGATTGGTTTAAAGCATTTTATTTCAATTGTTTATACGGAGAAGCGGACAATCGAATACCTTGCATTGGGAAACCGAAGGAATTGTTCTGGGGAGCATGTATGGTCCCAGCAGGTTGGGTCAGTATGTGCCTGTAATACCCTCCATTTATTTTAGTGGTATGTTATTCTAAAATTCAGGACTTAAATAAAAAGAGTAAAAGAGAAACACACACACGACGAAACCGATAAGAAAATCCATCCCTCAGAAGATCGAGCAAATTAAATTTTGCCAAATGCCCAACAGAACAGAATATTGATAAGAACGGAAATCACATTTTTCACAAAGGAATTATAGTGTAGTTCCGAGGTGATTTCAGATTGCAAAGTGTGGTGGAGAAATTTTTTTTTTGTTTCTTATGTTTTTTGGGGTGCTGAGCTCGAATCCGGAGCTTCCCACCAAAATTTCATTGCGGAACAGGATCAAAACCGCGAAAAAACCCAAAATTTTCGGAGTTTTCCCGTTTTTTTGTTTATAACTCCGAAAGTGTACATTTCTCCGAAAACCGGTCCATGAAAATATTAGAGAAAACATAACTGCGGGTCCAACGCGCCATTAATCATTAAAATGTGTTAAGCGGTATTGCTACAATTGATAGTCATTTTTTTGGCGTTTTTTGCGATTTTGACCGTTTTGCAACGAAATTTTGGTGGGAACTTACAGATTCAGGTTGTGCACTCCAAAATACACAATGTACAAGATAAATGCAACTTTTACGACCAAAAATGAAAAACCGTTCAATCTCAAATTTTTTTTCATAAAATGGAACTATGTTAAAAATGGCAAATTTAAATTATCCACTGTAGTAATACCGCTCAACAGATTTTTAATATTTATGTCTCTTTAGACGCGCAATTATGTGCTCTCTAAAATATTCATGGAGAGTTTTTCGCAGAAATAAATAGTTGCAGAATTAGGGGGCAAATAACGGAAAAACAGCAAAAATTTGAGGGTTTTTCACGATTTTGACCCTGTTCCGCAACGAAATTTTGGTGGGAAGCTCCGGATTCGTGTTCAGCTCCCCAAAAAACATAAGAAACAAAAAAAAATTTGTCTCCACCACATTTTGCAATCTGATGTACTAGGTTTATCACGTAGTAACTACACTATTAGCTTAAACGCTAAGTTCCCAGAATTGTTTTTAAAACGTCGGGGCTTCGTTTGCAACTCTATGAATTCGTTTGGAATAATTCTTTTTTTCACGGGGATATCAATAACACCTATCGTAGAATAATTTTCAGACGATTATTTAGTATGTACTCAACATCAAAATATTAGCAGAATTTATTTTTAAATTATGTATGATATGCATATAAATAGACATGATTGCGTTTTGCAAATTTACCCTACGAACTCAAGAGGGAGACTGCAAATGAATGCAAAAGCTGAACGATTCATCTTCGCTGCTAGTGGCACAATGATCGAATTACATTTGCGTCATTGCTATGCACATAATTTTCAGCTGAACACACATTTCTCCCACATGTGGCGATTATGCGAGAAACGAATTACCACCCTCCCCCGCTTCATCTGGTGATTGTTTTGAAAATCTTTTAGACTCTACGTCCAATCGTTATTCACCATTTTCTAACACATACTGCACTTAAAACACAATTTTTAGCACAAGAATTATTTGTTTTAAACCAAATTTTCATTGCATTTCTTCTACAACTGTTATGTACATATTGCACTTGCATTTTTGTCGCTCATTTTAATCACCAATCATTACAACGACGCGACACACATGTTCCCATCAATAATCACACATCATGTACAGTTCATTAAACCCAAAAAAAAAACAGCCGCGTAACGAACGAATGGGCCTGTCTAATTTTGATCATCGCAAACGCCATCATAAATCCAGCAATCGAACAATCATGACGACACGTACCCCTTTTCGTCATTTTGATCAACTTCCGAAATTTGAATTTCACTAGTTTCCGTCGATTCACGTCGTTTCGTCGACTTTTTCACTTTACGCGTTTTCTTAACTTCCGACACGTTTTGCATAACTTCGACATCGGCCATTTTTTACGAGAAATTTACAAATACAAGATTCCGCACACAAAAAACAAACTGGGAGAAAAAAACAACCCTTCTTTATTTTTACTAATTCGGTTCAATTAAATTTAGAACTTCAAAGGTAGAAGAACCTTCTCTTATGCAAATTTTTCTTTTTAGGGGATGAACAACGATTTTTTTTCAATTGTTTTAGGCCAATGTTTGTTCAGGCAAATGAAAACAGTGCAAACATTCGCGAGTCAAATTTTCAACTGGGTCCAACGATTTGCTGACTCGAAAGTTTCCTCAAATGCATTTTCCCTCGGGAAAATTTTCAAATTTCTAGAAAATGTTTCGGGAGAAGAAGAGATCGTCGGCGCACACGGCCTATGAAGAGAAGAGAGAAATTTCATGCGTACATACATAAGGCCAGGGCCGGATTTCCCATATGGGCAACCTGGGCTACTGCCCGGGGCGGCAGAATTTGAGGGGCGGCAAATTCTTAAATTTTTTCATTGGTTTAAAATTATGGGAAAGATGGATTTTGAAAACTCAAACATAATTGTTGAAAAAATTTTGCTTTTTTAATTTATTCTGTAGTTAGATGTACATATTCGTCTTAATCCAAAGGACCTAATCGCAACCTCAACTCAATGTGATTTCGCCTTTAAAAATTGGGACTACACAAAATTTTGCTTGAAGCACAAACTCATTCACTCTAAATGGCGTGGCCTTTAGTTCAATTAGAGTAGGAGTATAAATCATCTTTGGCTTCACCTTAAACATTATGCCTGAAGACACATTAGATGATATAAATACGCGAGTATTTGGCTCCCAGCTCCTGTTTCCAAGCCTCTAAAATTGCCCCAGACTTAATGAAAAAAAAAATATATTTTTGGTGATAGCGATCCTTTGGAAAGTTCAAAACGCCCCAAGCAAGTAACTCATCTAATCACACATTTCCGTCTGTTCAATTACTTCTTTAATTTGTCCATACATCAAATTCGCTGGGAAGCAAGGATTTGGTTTCGGGGGAGGTCCAAGTCTCGATATTAGAAATGCGGCATTGGCTATAACATTTTTGAATTTCTATAGGGTGAATAGGTTTAACTAAACGTTTAAGGACTCTTACGCTTAAATTATCGAATTTGCAATTTTTTGTTAAGAGAAAAACGGGAAATTCCACCGAAAATAAAAAATAATTTAAAATAGTTGAAATCAGGAAAATCTAGAACTTTTTAGGCACCGAATGATTTTTCCTTAATAACATCAGTAAGTGCTTTCCCAATTCGTTTTCGTTATCTTTATCACCGAAAACAAATTAGGTCAAGGTGTGTTCAAAATTTACCGTAAGCTTTCTTAATTTTGGTTTTTTTTTCGGTATGACGTTTTCTATGGTCAAATATGTTGCTAATATGTATAGGAAATTTTATTTGTTGGGGTAATTCGCAAATTATTTTCAAAACGATCGACAAAGAAAAATATTTAGAAAACATGAACGCATTTCTAAAGAAAGTGCAAAGCCGAATGTTATAAGAATTGTACAGTTTTCTATGTTATCCAGTGGCGTAACGTACGGTGTTCTATGTGTTCAGTGGAACATGGGCCCCCAAGTCACAGGGCCCCCAAGGCCGAAAATATAAAGAATATTTTTTTTTAAATCCTTGGGTAACTGTTCTTTTCAGGATATTTATTTTCATTAGTTGGCAAGAGACAAACCAGCTGCAGAATCTAACATATAGAGACAAGACATTCCGAAGAGTGGCGTAACGTTTTTGAAAATCTTTGTGTTCAAACTTAAATCGGGATTCCTTTCTTTGTGCAGTCACATTTTCGATTTCCATAGTTGAAATCCTACTGTCACCATGAATGTTTATGTTGTCTTGATAAAGAAACCCCTCCTGCGACATCCTGATCAAATTGACGAATTCCTAAATCACATTCACGAGCTTCCATGTTCAATTGACGAATTTAAAAGTTGTGTTAACGAATTTCAATTACAAATTGATAAATTTCGTTTTAAATTGTTATACTTCAACATCATGTTGACGAATTTCCATGTCAAATTTTCAAATTGTCAAATCATATTGACGAACTTCCAGATAAAACTGACGGATTCACATTTCAAATTAGTCTTGATTTCTCAAGATATTTGTCAATATGGGATGGCCAACTTGTATCGGAAATTCTTTCACAATATATTGAAATTCATCAATTTAACATAGAACATCGTCAGTAGGACACGAAAACTGGTCAATTTATAATAGAAATTCGTCAACATCATTTTTGAGTTTGCCAAATTGTCATGGAAATTCGTCTATTTGGAGCATGTTTGTGTTAATACTTTGAACTGAAAGCATAATTACTAAATTTACCTTAAGGCATAAATCGGCGAAAATAGTTCGGCACTTTTGTTCCTGCGGCTTTGTGATCTTGACACTAATGAACATTTGAAGCAATTCGAAACAAATATGGATTTCGGCCTTTGGGGACCTGAACACATGGGACACCAATGAACACATGGGACACCTGGCACTGGCATAATTTTGCAATAAAACTATGAAGAAAGTGTCTGACAAGCTTATTGAGTGGGGATTTATCTAAATATCAGCTTTTCTGGGCTTTGGTCAGGAAATATTGATGAGATATAAAGGGTTGACTTGTAAAAAGGAGTGTTTACCTTAAAGGCTCTTGCTTCAAATTGAGCCATTGTGATCCAGTTCGTTGAGTTCTTGAATACTGAAATATGTTCACAATGTTGTGGATCTACTTGTCGAAAGATCGTTATTTAAGTTTTTTTTTTATCCAGGAGTCATAAAATCAAGAAATATATGCATGCCGCTAAACCCTTCTGTCCAGATAACGGAACAGTCGTTTCTCCTACTGGACACATTTTTCTTTGGAGGAACTCTACCATGAATCGATGAAATTCGCCATGGATACGCCAACTTAGCCAGGGTTGTCAGAGCAGTGTGCCAGATGGCTTGATCCTCAGATTTAGGGTAAAAAGTTCCAGACTAGACAAGGCACACGTCTTGAGATGGTGTTTTTTAGTAGCTTCTATTTAGGTTAGTGATAAATATTCAAATAGGACATGTAGAACTTTACAAGTTCTCCAGTTTAATTATTCAAATAATTATTCAAATTTAATTTGTTGTCTCAAATTATAAAATGTTGGAACATGTTCACAGAAGATTGCTTTTTCTCATTTGTGGACTGCTGTAAATGCGATTTCTGTCCTGCGGCTTAAAAGTCGGGGGGCCAACTCCAATTTCGAACACAAGAAATTCAGAAAACGTTACGCCACTGATGTTATCATTGTAGTTATAATCAATCCTAAAACAATTTTGGGAGGTTATGGAACACCTGGATTCCTACCTTGGGAAGCAACATAAAAAAATTTCAAGCAATCAAAATACGCTTAGTAGTAGTAAAAAATATGAAATTTTCAATTTTTCACATACGCCCGCTAGCGTTTTGCCTACATTCCCTTTGTGAGGTGACAACAGCTACCTTCAAGCTTATCTACTGGCGGAGGGCGGCAAATTCGTTACTGCCCAGGGGCGCCATAGATGCTAAATCCGGCCCTGCATAAGGCGGTGCGGTCTGGTGCTTTTCTCGATCAATACGTATATTGTACATAAAAATACGCTGTCAACATGTTGCGTACGCCAGCAGTTTTAAATACACATATGAACATGAAAAAGATACATTTGTTGGAAAATTCAAGTACACACACCCTCCTTCAGCCGGCTCAACCAAAAATTGGCTAGCGAGTATAGAGAAAAGCTGGGTTAGGTGGTGGATGAAAATTCGTGAAATTATTATAATAATTGTAGAGACAAAATCAGTTTTGATTTGGAAATGATCCATTTGGGTGCGCATTGTTTGAGGCGCCGAAATGCTTTCAGATCATGCATAAAAATGGTTTTGGCCTTCGTGGGGATAAAGTGCAGCTGACAATTAGAAATAATTTGCAAACATAATGTTAACATGACAGAGAACATGCAATTAAGATGCGATCATAAGTTTTGCGAAAAGGATGCATAAAGATGCGGACAGGAACAAGGTTACAGCAAATATCTTTTAAAATGTTACCTATCAAGAATTTCGAGAAAAATGGAACAAACATTATTTTTGCTAGTGATCAATAGTCTTGCTTTCTTATTAGAATGTACTGAATATAGGTATGAGAAGAATTTCAATTTCTATAACGTGGAACATGGATCGTCTAAAAAATATTTCCACGCAGAGCGCGAACGGTGGGTTTGTGCGCGTAGCGAGCAGGGGGCACAGCCCCCTAGTTTAAAAAAAAAAGAAATTGGAAAACCATGTGGTAATTTCGCTCCCAATTGAACGTTCTTAATTTGACCAGCATTAAACCTGAATGATCCCTATAGTTCCTATCAAGACAAAAATATTTCAACATCATGGCCCGGAATTTCTACAGGGGGTCGACGGTATGTAATTACAGTATATGACAACAACATTTTACAAAGGGGAATCCAGATACACCTTTGTCCTTTTAACGATATGGCGTCTGCATGCGTTTTACACCTTTACTCCTGAATACATAATATAACCTTTGTCACAAAATGTATTTCCTTCCTTCCTTCCCAGAGAAAACTTAGTGAGACGTATTCTTTATTCTAACTGTAAAACATGGCGGACGGCAAAAATTCTATAAATGATACATTACAGCCCAGATGTCATGGAGTAATGAAACACGGAAAATATGGGCTTTTTGGCGGCGAAATATTAGCATGAATGAGGTTGGTTGGGCAACATGATTACAAAATATACATGGTTAGGATTCTTACAAAAATAAAAAAAAAGAGACCGAGTTCTAATCGAGTGAATAGCACAATGAGTGTATACCCTATACCCATGTACAGACCTAGAAGACATGCAAAACCCAACATTTTTATTTTGATGTTTTTTTTTGTAGGGGAGGAAGAGTATAGATGAGTCGGAACTGGCACATCTTTAACATCTTTATAAGGCATCAAACAGCTACCATTTGATACTATTGATTGATTTCAAGCTGTTCGTGACATTCTATCAAAACATATGGCTGAATATAGCTTTGTAGGGGAGGTAGGGCTAGGTATAGCCGGACCTACTCGACTTTCCATAAGCTTTAAGTATTATGTCCGAATTAGGCATTGATCAAAATTTCAAGTCGATAGCGATATTGTATCGAAAGTTATCGCCGAATTTGAATATCTAGGAGGGATAATTTGTATGGGAGGTATGGTCCGATTTGGCCCATTTTCAATACCGTTCAAGATTTTATCAAAACAAAAATGTGACCAAAATTTCAAACCGCCAGCTTCATCATTTCGGAAGTTATCGTGCGAACAGACAGACATGGCTTATTCGAATCAGGGTCCGACCCTGATTATTTATATATATACTTTCCCATACCTCCGGAGGATCCTTGAGGTGTTACATAATATTGGCGTAACAAAAACAATATACCCTACACCCTCTTATGGGATAGGGTATAATAAAATAGTATGTCACTTAGAGTCGCCATACAATTGTACAATTAAGCTCGTTTTTTAGGTTCCACTACCGACTTCACTGGAGAAAATGAGCATTGTTGTACAATCGATTGGACAGTCTACGGCGACTCATAGGCAGGGGCGGCGCATAAGGACCCGCAGGGCCCGCGTGGCGGGGAGCCCACGAGATTTAGGGGCCCAAAAGCGACAAGAAAGATTTATCGAACCATATAAGAACAGCACGAATGCGAAAAACAACAATCCGACGTAGATATTTTTTGTAAACACGAGGAGATATACACTTTTCGAATGCAAAATAAATGCTAAATTTATTGTTCATCTTTCACAGGGTGCGTTAGATAAACAAATTTAATATTGTCCTGAAAGTTCATGAGGCAATCCGAATCCCCTAGTTTTCACAAAAAAGAAATTTGCTCATGGCATGACTGCGCTATTTGCTGTAACTTTTGCGTGATTTGCAATCCGACCCACCCTTTTCGTTGCCAAGTACCATATGGGCAAAACGATTCTTTAGGTCCCTCTGCAAAAAAAAATAATTTTTGGTGATAGTAACTTTTCTAAACTTTCGGACTAAATTCCAATCCATTTTGTCATGAGCTATCAAACAAAACAAAATAGTTTGAGAGAGTATTACAAGCTTGACACACATATTTTCGAATGACGCAAATGCGTCATTATTACGAAAATTTACCATCATTAGCACGAATTCCAAATTGAGCATTTGGATTATTAGCTCAACTATGACAGGAGACGCTATCTGTTGTAAGATTGAAGAACAAGAATTTTTGCAAAAATATTCAACTTTCTACCAATCTTTACACATTTCTATTCAAATTCCATAAGAAAAGTGTGACTTCAAATTATTGAACAGAATATTCATCAAATATCGCTAATGTGGGGGACATTTTTACCATTTTATACAAATGTCAAAAGTAAATGACGAATTCCAATGACGTAAACCTATGTGTCACCCCAATTTCAAACTTTCATCATCATAACGGATTATCGTCATGATGATTTGGATGTGTGTCTTGGGCCTTAAGCTTAGTTCAAACTAGCTAATACGGCCTGAAGAAGACTAAAAAATTTGATCTTGCTTGCGGTGTATATGTACACGGTCATTAGGACTTTGGTGTAGAGGCCACATTTGATCTGAAAGGAGTCTTGCCAAGATTGCTGTATTTAATTTAATATTAAGTAGAGACTATCTTCAAAATGAAAGATTTAAATCAGAGCACACTTAAATTTAAAGCTGAACTGAAACAAGGAATAGAGTTAATTTAATAACATCACAAATGCCAATAAAGGTCAATCATGCGCTACGTGAGTTATTTTAAGTAACTTTTTTAATTTTAGTAGAAACACTGTAACGTCAAAATCATGTTTCAAAAGATCTGGTTTAAGGTCAATCCACATTAGTCATCAGTCACAGTCATTCCCCATACAAATTGACAGATTGTCAGTCAATCAATTAATTGTTTTCGATCGATTTCACTCTACTTTTTTCTCAGTGTAGGGGGCCCACTCAAGAAGTTGGCGGGAGGGCCCCGAGTGAAGTTGTTCCGCCACTGCTCTTAGGGAATAATTTCAGTTTCGAAAGTCTAGGCTCACAAATTACGAAATAACAGGATCTAATGATGTTAATGACAATTACATGTGGGTGTTCAAGTTTCGGATCAAATGCCCGAAACTACAGAATAACCGAGACCACCAGACTGAAATATTTCTAAAATTACGATTGATATCAGGCGCCAACTGAACACCTCCAACACGCAGATTTGTAGTATGTACAGACCTTTTCATATAGAGTATCGATTTTTAGGGTTTTTTAGAAAATATTTTTTCAAAAAACCCTTATGAAATCGATTTTGTCCGTCCGTCCGTCCGTCCGTCTGTCCGTCTGTCCGTCTGTTCACTAAATAACTCTCGAACGGCTTAACCGATTCTCATGAAATTTGGTAGGAATGTGTAGAATGGTTACAGTCTTTGGCACAAATACCTTAGAAGTTAGTAGGAATAAGTTAACAGGGTGTCCCGAACGTTTGAAAAAAGTCGACTTTTTTAGTTTTTATCGGAGATTGACGTATGGGTATTTAAATCAAAGATCTAAACAATTACATCTCATATCAGTTAAAAATTTTCCGTTTGGAGTAACGGTAAAAAAGTTATTGGCGTTTAAAGTTAAACTTCCTTTTCGAGCTCCGTTTTTCTAAACCGTTATAGGGATCGATATGAAACTTTGCACAAAGATTGGTCAGTATGGCCTTATATACGTTAAATATTAAGACTGTTGACTTTTGCTAAGGAAATGTAAATAACAGTGAATTTGTAAAATTTCAATTTGTTCGTGTGTAGCCCATCTTAGGTTTTCAAATATGAAAATCCTGCTAAGGTTTTTTAGAAAATTACATATGGAATATGTCTACAAATTTTCATTCGAATAACTGTATCCAAACCGGAAATGTAGCCAAGTAAGTATTTAGTAAGGGCCTTTCACAATACAAGGGAAGCCTCTTAAGCATTTCTTTAATGCATATTTTTTTAACTTGATGAAACAATGAACATGAAATTTGGTGGAAATGCATAGAATGGTAATAGTGTTTGCCGCCACAAATATTTTTGAAGTTTGTAGGACCAAGATACAGGGTGTCCCTGAATAGCTGCACAAGAATACTTGTTCAATACTCATAGGAAAGCTTGCGTATGGGCTCTTATGTCAGGGGACACAATGGAATCATTTCATATAAGTTGCTTTTCCTTGATTAAAAAAACAGTAACAGTAGATTTACAGCTAATAATGCAGTTCATATATAAAGCCAAGCCATCCTTACGTTTGCCTTAGTTTCTTTTTGCTCAAAGGCTATCAGAAATCTTAAATCGAAAAATGCCTGTAGATTTGCCTTGGAGTACTTTTATGTCAACTGGGTAAATAGTAAATCTATTTTTGGATTGGTCTAATTAAAGGTGGAACAGAATGAAAGGCGCTAGCCTTTCATTCTGGAACGCGTTTATTTAGACCAATCCAAAAATAGATTTACAGGAAGCATTTAATTAATGCTGTGCACAATTCTTATCTATCGCTTATAAAATATATGTACAAAAAATATTCACTATGCATCAAAATTCTAAAAAACCCTCGTATTGCGGGCGCAGCCCTCTGTACGCCGGTATTTTTTATTAAGATAGTACAGCGGCAAAAAAATATGTACCGTGATCATCGGCCAGGGGTGGGAGTCGAGCATTGCCCTCCCGAACCACCCTTGCTACGTGCATGATTCTGAAGATGAGGCATCTATAAAAACCACGTAATTTATTTTTAATAAATGGGAAAAAAAGAAAAATCATTCGGTGCCAAGTCATGGCTGTAAGGCGGGTGACCCGTCAATTCAATGTTTTGACCTGTAAAATAGGCGCTAGTTTGAACTGATGTGTGAGAGCTCGCATTGTCATGATGATGAATGATTCGTCTTCTCGTGTTCCTCAAGTGGAACAATGGGCACAGGGCCCATTTGGCCGAAGAAACAGGACACCATTTGCCTCGGCATTTTTCTGCACCAATCGACACGAACCATTTTTTGAGCTATTGTCAAATTATGCGGGATCCAATGGGAACAAACCTTTTTTACAGCCAAGTGTTCATGCAGCATTGAATGTATGGCCGGGGGAGAAATGCCCAAGGATGCCTCTATCTCACGGTATGTCACACGCCGGTCTTGCGTAATCATTTCCCGCACGGCATCCACGTTTTGCGGCACAATGGCGGTTTTTGGACGACCTTCAGGAAACCTTAAGCGAATTACGCCCACGTTTGAACTCGTTAAACCAGTTATAAATTGTCGGACGAGATGGCGCTTCATTCCGAAATGCAAAATGAAGCCGATCGAATCACTGTTCTTGTAGATCGTAGAAAATCGCTGCACGAAAATGTTCACGTGATAGTTCCATTTGTTTGCTAAATTGACTTTTTTAACTAACTGTAACTTACGCGAGTATCAATTGTCATTAAAGTGTTCTGAGCAGGTATATGCTAAAAAAGGTCAAACTTTCTGATGGAAAAAACACATTTGACGAAAACGTACTAGAACATGCCTGATCTAAAAACTTTCTTAGTAGCCTACGTTCTACGTACATACGAGTCGAGCACCTAAGGGGCGGCAATTTGTCGGCGTAAGTGCTAGAGCGGGCGCGGCCGGTACCACACCCAGTGGTACTCGTAAGTTTTTTAAAGCACCCCCGAAATTTTGTTTTCTTGTTTTGACCTCAAATTTAGAATCAGCGACCCAAATTCCCTTAGTGTTTCTGCCGCGCGAATTCGACTAGAATTTCTCGGGAAGTAAGCACCAAAACTGATTTTGTTTTTTGGCGTGAAATTCCGTATCAACGATCTAAACTTTAGTGTAAGACTGCGTTGATTGAAGGAGTATTTCTTCGAGATAACCAGGTTTTTCATTCTGGGCGGCAACCTAGGTTATGGAATATGCTTAGACCAATTAAAAAGTGTCCCAACATCTAAGGCTTGTTAGGTCTAAATTATTTAAATTACATATATCATTCTAAATACCCTGCCCGCCAATGATTGACAGTTGTCAATTGTATCCACACGGGCTGCCAATTGGTAGCTCACGATGCCAATCGGCAGCAGTCACACTGCGATCGCACACGTTGCCAAATTTAGATATTCAATTTCTTTAGTCGGCGTTGCATGCATCATTAAGTTGTCAGCGGTGTACAATGGTGTGCCATTAATCGAATAGGGCAAATTTTGCACCTTTGGTTTGTTTTTTAAGTGAAATAATTTTGGTAATTAAATTTATAAAACTTCGAGAATGACATTTTGACTATGCCATTTTTGGAGTGGCATTTGGCAGCCGATGTGGATGCTGTTTTAGTTCGATGGCAGATACTAAACAACACCTCTACTAGTAACATGTGAAAATCTTGTGTAAATATTTAAAAAGTTTACCCAGACGTTTGAACCACTTTTTGACTGCATTGTCTTAGTGTATGCGCATTCCATTATTGTAGAAATTCAGTGAGGCAGCCCCAAAAAAATTGTGTCTGGTCTTTTTCCTCAAATTTGGAATTAGCAACGAAAAGCGAAAATTTCCTTAGTTCTACCGCCACATTTTCGACGAGTATTTCGCAAAACGGGGTTGCCATTACAGGGCAAACCCCCTTTTTTCTTTCTCAAAATTCGATCAGCGATCTAAAATTACTTAAGTGTAACTACGCCGATTGGATGAGTCAGGGACGTAGCCAGGAATTTGTTTCGGGAGAAAAAATACATAGCTAAAAAAAAATGTGTTGAAATGCATCACTTTTTATTCGATACATACCGATCGATTTCATCCAATTCCATAGGGGATTAATAACATTGACACACATATCTTCGAATGACGCAAATACGTCATTATGACGAAAATTTACTATCACTAGCACGAATTCCAAATTACACATTTGGACCATCATTTGCTCAATAATGACAGGGGACGCCATCTGTTGCAAAAATGAAGAACAAGAATTTTTGCAAAAATATTAAATTTGTTATCAATCTTTACACGTTTCTATTAAAATTCTTCAAGAAAAGTGTGCCTTTAAATTATTGAACAGAATATTCATCAAAATATCCCTGTTGTTAGGGACATTTTCATCATTTACACAAACGTCAAAAGTAAATGACGAATTCTAATGACGAAAACATATGTGTCACCTCAATTTCGAACTTTCATCATTATGACGGATTATCGTCATAATGATTTGGATATGTGTCAAGCTTGTTAAATAGTTTCTGAATATCTAGAAAATTTTAAAACAAAAAAATTGATCAACGTATGATCCCTGAGGAGCGCCTGATGTTGGTGGAAATTGAGAGAAATAGAGTTATGCTCACAATCACGGAACGGTGTCATGTGTCAGCTTTAGGTGGCTGTATCTCAAAAAAACTGTAATAGCTAGGAGTCTCGTTTTTTTTCAGCAAAATGTAGGTCTCAATGCGCTCTAAATCGACTTTTGGAAAATCCATTTTCGAAAATTTCCATTTGAAAACACAGAATTGCGATTTTCTCGCTAAATATAAACCCCAGAGGGATTAAAGTTGGCACATTTCTATTAATGAGGGCCACCAATGTCAAAGTTTTCCAGTTTCACTAGATTTGAATAGATTCATACCTTTGGTAAAGTTTGACTAATTCTTGAGAGACTTTAAGGCGTAATTTTAATATAAGATTTGTAGTAGTAGATTTAGATCTGAAAAAGCAAAATTTATTAGTGGTCGAGCTAGAGGTGTAACCCTGGTCAACCTCCAGGTCAAATAATTTAAGGATTGGCGAGTTCGTTGATAATTTTCAGTCTCAGCTTTGTCAGCATTTTTATGTATTGGCACAAGGCAAGACATAGCTTAAATTCCAGCCTTGATAATGGAGTTACTGGTTAAGTAAACAAAGGAAGTCGTGAAGAGTAGTAGTAGAAAGTAGATTTTTTCTGCAAATTTCTTTAAACAAATCAGAGGAAAATTATCATCATCCTGAGTGAGAAAAACATGAAGCTGTTCTCGAAAATTAATAGTTTCAGCAAAATGGAATTCAACGTAAGTTGTTGAAATTAATGGCAAGTGATCACCGACGAAAGTACAACCTTAGCACATCTATCTAAAATAAATTAACTCTGCAGAGAAGAAGTTACTATCAAAAATGGGGCCATTTATTGGCAAATCCAATTAGGACAACAAAATCAAACGCTAACTGCGAAGTGACTCAAATAAACCCATTCCTAATTTCTAACTCATGTTGACTTTTTTGGAGCTATCACTTCTAACGTCCTTAGAAAACGTATTTCCCAGCTACCGAACTTTTGGGCAATGATTCATACAAAGTTAAATAATGAAAAACAGCTCTGGTCAATTTGGATCCATCCCCCTTGTATTTTTGTGAAATTCGAAATTTTCAAATTTGTTCAATTTTCTGTAAATAGGTACACTTGGCTTCGTGTGTACACTTTATTTTTCTACAGAAAAAAATATGGAAACAAATTACGGCATAAATAAATAATTATCCCATTTTTGCAACAACTGGTTTAATTTTAAAATAATGGGCAATTCGGTTAATTTTTGTACTGATGTCCTGACCTGACATAGAACCTGCAAGAAAATGTATCTCTTTATTACCGTAACTCCTAGTGGAGCATGGTGCGTTGATGACTACCGTGTGTAGTCACCAACGTTACAAGGACAACTGAATTCGGAGTGTGATATGGTTGTCAGCCATACCACTTCCTAGTCGCATTGTTAGTTTATTATTCTACGATAAGAATATTTCTTATCATCTTCTTCTGAATAATAAACTTGCGACGAGTCGTGCCGAGTTTGGAAACTCGTTTCTCTATGAGTGTCTATTTCACAGAGTGGCGACCGAACGATCACGGCCACAGAGCACGACAAAATGTAACGAAAATGTATAGCACATTTAAATAAGTGCGCATTATTATAGTTTTCATGTTATCATCACTGCACTTTCGAAACCCATTGAAAACATTTCGGGAGGGGTCCGGACCCCATGGACCCCTCCCCTGGCTACGTCCCTGGGATGAGTATTCCCACGAGAAATTCGGGGTACCATTCTAAATGAATGAGTGAAGTTTTTAAGCAAATTAAACCTAAATCGTTGCTTACACCGGCATAAATAAAGAAATGAAATCGAGACGAGAGAGACGCGAACAAGTAAGATTATCGGACGAAACATTATCTATGGACTGAGAAGGCTATTTCGATGAGCGACTTGAATAACGGTAAAATACTGTATGAGGTGGACGAAACAATGACTTTCCATGGAAGTGGACGACTTTATTAGATGTTCAGAGTAGTGAATCAATTATTATGATAATAGTAGAATAGTCCTGTCTCATATTATAGTAAGGACGAATAATTGTAATTTTTGTGTCCGGTAGGCCACATACAGGTCCATATATTAAAACATATGTTTTTTTGTGAGCGATTTCCCATGAGACATATAGAGGTATTTTCAATCCTTGCGGAATATATTTTCAGAAGGAAATTTTCCTCGATTCGACATTTGAAAGACATGAACATTGAATATTGAACATTGCACATTGAATATTGAATATTGAATATTGAAGATTGAACATTGAATATTGAACATTGAAGATTGAACATTAAACATTGCACATTGAACATTGAAGATTGAAGATTGAACATTGAATATTGAACATTGAACATTGAACATTGAACATTGAATATTGAACATTGAAAATTGAACATTGAATACTGAGCAACATTAACGTTTTCTGTGATATAACGTAGCAGAAACTACAAAAAATGTTATATGTATCTCAATGTAAATGTAATATGTATCTGGAAGGTGTCAGCCAGAGAAAAATTGATCAGCTGTAAAAAAAAAGAATTGATATCACTTCAACCAGTCACTATCCAAATTCGCATTTTGAGTTGATACAGGGGATAAGCCAGTGGATGTGGATGTAATCTTTCAATACAGTTCGGTGGCAACTTTAATTGGTTGTTCTCTGTATAGTAATGATGTCAGAATATCATTGTTTGATAGGTCGGAATCTGCTAGTACTCGTATGCATTTGTTGATTTGGAAACTCCCACTAAGCAGCATTGAGGGTCCGGTATATTCAGACTCATCCACTGTATCTTCAGAATGCAAGACTGGATCTAAGTGGTGGAATGAGGTGCTATCAATTCTTTTTTGCAGCTGATGCATTTTAATTTGGTTGACACATATTCCGGTGGTGATTAAAAAGCCTGAAAAAACAGTACAGTAGTATGGGCTAAAAGACCTGAAAAACAAAAAAACTTTGTGAGCAGACGCTAAAAAACCGGTGTTGGAAAAAAACATAAACGGCCAATGGTTATGGAAAACCAGTGATATTGATACTTCACAATACCAAATCGGCGCGGCGCGGCGTGAGAAACAAGCCTAACTACTTTGGCTAAATTCAGTCAATCCCTCAGCCGGCAGACTGAATCCTACCGCTTCATGGTTTCCCGTTGCTCGACCTGATCCAAAGACTGAATCCAAAGAAAACAATTCTTTGCCCTACTTTGACACACGAATTACACATTGGAATTATCCGAATAGATCCGTAAAATGCATTCATGATCAAAACAATTATGAAATGTAGAGGATATCTGCCGTTTCTCCCACCTAGAGAGAACTATAAGCCCGAAATTAGGTAAAAGTAAAACTAATTAAAATTGATTGAAATATTCTTATGTTTCCAAGTTTTTATAAAAAACAAACATAAGAACATACTTTTAAGTATGTACTCGTACAATTACACCATATGACATCATATGCGCAGGTCGTACCGATATGCTCTGAAAAATTGGAGAAGAATCCCGCACATCGGCACAAATACGCCATACTACGTAATTGCTTGATCATACGAGCGTACATCCACAACATATCGGTTTAAGAATAATTATTTTGTATTTTCTGATGTAATACACAACATTCACTCTCGATTTGTTGAAGATCGCGAGAAACAACCACAAATATTCCTCCATCTCTGTACACAAAATGTATATCTGTAAAATCCGCGCCGTACATAATGCACAGAATGTCTGCGTCTGGCACGGCCACGGTTTTTATTAATTTGATTTTCCCCACATCATGTCCCCCACTGAAAGTAAAATCCAATTTTGTATAATTGAGTCTTGTGCACACGTCCCGAATTCCGGATGATCCCAGGAAAAAATATTTTTTTTTTCTATTTAAATGGTTGTTTCAGTTTGGCAGTTAGATTTTTGGATGGTAATTTACTATGTAGAATAGAAATTTTCCCATGTTTTCTTTGTCGATTGATAGAATTATTGTATTTCAAAAAGAAAAATTGAGAACACGATTGAAAAGTGTGTGCGTCTGTCAAATTTTGATCTTGACCCAACTACATGCTGATGTTGAGTGAAATGGAAATTGGAAAAGTTGAATTGATTGAATTGATTTTTTTTGTGTTATTATTGATGGCTTTGATATATTTTTAAAGATAACTATAGATAACCTAATTTCAGGGACAGTTTCATTCATTTTATTTAATTCTTTTTGTCCGAACACCGTAGAGAAGAATTGAAGATACTTGAAAAATGGCGTAAATATTTATGAATATGCAATATTAATAATTTTTCACAACTATAGGGAAAAAATATAACAAAAATACTAATTTAAGAAGAAAATTGAATTCATTTACAAAAATTATATTTGCCTCAAAAGTCCGAAAAGCTAGAATCTATTTGGCATCTATCTTATGCGAGTATTACTATAAGAAATATGTAAAAATCGATCGACAGACAACTGAAACACGACACATATTGCCTCACATACACTTGTAACCCATCCAGCTTAAAAGACCCATTTCTACACATTTCGGACATAATTTAAGTGACATTTGATCATTATTTTTACTCTACTCCAACACATCTTAAAATTTTAATATTTCACTAGAATATTCCGAAAAAAACACACAAACAAATGATGCACATTCCAATTACGTGTTGCACCATTTGTTTGCTACAATTTTTGCAATTTTGACTTTTTGCCAGCTCAAAATAAATAGTATGTAGTGGACTCCATCCAACGCTTCGAAGCACAAACGGATCCATATCCCATATGTATCCGTTTGTGTTCCTGCAGTGCGTTATAGTTATGTACATAGTTTTTAATAATGCATAACCGAAACAGTTCATTAAATCTATTGCCGACGATTATGAAATCTTTTTGAGTTATTTAATTGTCTCATAATATAATCTACAATATGATTAATTAGTGATACACTTGATTTTTGGCAGCAGCATAATATGCATAAATGCAAAATACTGAATAATGGCCTGCAAATTTGGAGCACGAAAAATAGTCGTGAGTAAATTGGATCTGTATTAATCATCGGCTAATCCCAATGACAGAATACTCTTGTAGTTTTGTGACTTTTTTTCAGTTGTTAAAATAAAAAAAGTGTTTTTTTATGATACGAAAATTATATAAAAGTTAAAAAAAAAAAAAATTTTACATCTAAAAGCGTAAATATTTTTTTGTATGTATGTTAATCCTTAGACACACATGACTCATGAACACTTTAATGATTTTTCTGTTTGTTTTGCACAAAAAAAAATTTTAAATTTAAAACGCTAAGCATAAATTTGCAAAAGCAAAATTATTATCAGCAATATATATCATTATTGTCAAAAGTATAAATTAACCCATACGCAAATGATTTGAAATGGCACATATGGTTCCATCTAAAAATAAATGCTAGTGCAGTCCAAATATCCCAATTCAGGCCTCCAAATAGAAAAAAATAGAGTAAGGCTAATTTTTGTTGTTTTTGAATCAGTGGGCTCCAACAACTGATTTTGCTAAAAAAATTTTGACCGGAAAGGTCCCAAAAAGAACAAAAAAGGATACTCTTTAACCCTTGACCGGAGGTCGGCATTCGGGGTATCATATCGAGTACATAGATTACATATCCAGTATTTGTTTCCTGTTTCAAGGACCCTCAAAGGAATAAATCGAGCTTAAATGGAAAATTTTCGAGTTTCCCTTGTATCTTTTCAAAGCCATAACTACGAGAATAATTCAAGTTGTCCCTACTTTTATCATTTTTCAGAATCTATAATAGTTGGAGATTCTACCATTAAATTTGCTAAGAAAAAAGTTGATCGGAAAGCTCTGAAAAAAGGACATTAAAGGACACTAATTTCACACCTTGATCGAATGTGGGCATGGGGGGTGTCATATCAAAGAGAACGTCGAGTGCATTGCATATCCGGTTCTTGTTTCCTGTCTCAAGGACACTAAATGCAATAAGTCGGACTTAAATGGAAAATTACGGCTTTAGAAAGATACAGATACGGGAAACACAAAAATTTTTAAGTTGAGCCAATTTTTTTCTTTTGAGGGTCCTTGGAACAAGTAACAAATGCCGGATATGGAATGTACTTGACATCCTCTCTGATATGACACCCTACATGCCCACGTTCGATCAATGTGTGCATTTAGTGTCCTTTTATGTCCTTTTCAGAGCTTTCCGATCAACTTTTTTCTTAGCAAATTTAATGGTAGAATTTTCAGCTATTATAGATTCTGGAAAGTGATAAAAGTAGTGATAACTTGAATTATTCTCGTAGTTATGGCTTTGGAAAGATACACGGGAAAGGCGAAAATTTTCCATTTAAGCTCGATTTATTCCGTTGAGGGTCCTTGAAACAGGAAACAAACACCGGATACGTAATGTACTAGACGTCCCCTTTGATATGATACGCCTCATTCCGACCTCCGGTCAAGGATTAAAGAGTATCCTTTTTTGTCCTTTTTGGGACCTTTCCGATCAAAATTTTTTTTAGCAAAATCAGTTGTAGATTCCTGGGAGCCCACTGATTCAAAAACAACAAAAATTAGCCTTACTCTATTTTTTTCTATTTGAAATGCTAATATGACTTCACTATGGGTATATTTAAGAAGTAACCAAACTCATGATTAGATTTGCTACCCGAACGCATCTCTTAAAATTTAGTTTAAAGGTACGTTTTCCTCGTCACGGCCCCAGCGGCTCTAGCGACTGCGGCTCGCCCATTGGCCATTGCATATAAAAACTCGTCTTTAGTTGATAAATCGATTGGCATAGCTCCACAATGAATGAACCGCGCGGCTCTTGGTGCACTCGCTTGTTTGTAGGCTTCGGGCGACGGCTGCTTGGGGTAGAGAGTAGGGTAGTTGTTTCGCACAACGGTCGTATTCGTTCGGCCGATATACGAATAGCATGTATATAGAAAGCAGTCGCGCGGCTCTTGTTGTACATAATACATACACGAATGGTGAACGTGGTGCAGTTGCTTGTTTGTAGGCTTCGGGCGACGGCTGCTTGGGGTAGGGAACTTGCTCTAGAGCCGCTGGAGTCCCTAGAGTCGCTGCGGCGCGTCGAGGACAACCTACCTTAAAGGTACATTTTCCTTGACACGACTGCACGACAGCGACTCGCTCATTCTATATAAAAACTCGTTTTTAAAATGAGAGAAAAACGAATTTTTATATGGAATGAGCGAGTCGCTGTCGTGCGGCCGCGTCGAGGACAACGTACCTTAAAGGTACATTTTCCTCGACACGACTGCACGACAGCGACTCGCTCATTCGATATAAAAACTCGTTTTTAAAATGAGAACAAAACGAGTTTTTATATGGAATAAGCGAGTCGCTGTCGTGCGGCCGCGTCGAGGACAACGTACCCTAAGACTGAAAATGAAATAACGGTTTCTTTGCACATCATCCACTCCTGATTTGAGTAGAAAATACCACTTTTTCTCTTAAATGTCCTGTTATTTATCGTTAGGGGACACTTTTATCGCTTACAACGTTATGGTTTGGTACTCCTTATTTATGGAATATACAAAAATACATATACATATTTAAAATTTCATTAAAGTCAAGTCAAACCTTTGACCGGTTGCTTCGGTCGACCTGATCGGACTATGACATTGATGAAAGCATTGCTGGATAGATAAATTTAATTAGCATACATAATTCTAATAACATACAACATAATTCTTGTTAGGATCACTACCAATAAGGATTTTGACCAATCTAGATTAGGTACAGGGTCCGCTAGGTTTACGCCCAGTGCACTTAGACCCAATACTTGGTCCGCTGTGATACCTCCGACGTAATCCAAGTCTATATCAACTTTTTAAGCTGAGAACCAGCCCGTGGTAACAATGAATTTCTTGAACAGTATTGGGCTCACATCTAGTGGCGGAACAAATTGATTCGGGGCCTTCCCGCCATCTTCTTGAACGAGCCCCATGATATTTAACTCATAGTCTTTTGTCGATTTTTGAAAATGTCTATCACTCTTTATTGAAAAGAATGCTAACCATGTCATGCTTTTAAAATTGGAATATCGTCTAATTCTTTGGGGACAGTTCCGTAATTTTTTAATAGGTATTAACCCAGCCAAATCGGTCACGACTCTAGTAATTTGGAGGCCTGATTATAAATGAATTCATGGCGTAGTAGTTTTTCATATATCATGAAAAAAGGCTATGTGGTTAGAAAGCATAAAGATAACAAAATTATGTTATATTAGAGTATAACGGCTGGGACTGGGACAACGCAACGGCACAACTGCCGATACCCTATGTCAACATAATTCAAAGTAAAGACAAATTATTCGTTTAATGGTTAACAATCATAATCATGTGCACATCGATTGACATTATTCTTCGTGCGACAATATTCGCTATCATCGCTCAACTAACCATGATTTTATGGAGCTGGTCTGGTCAGTTTTCGATTTAAATGGATAAGTTCTCCGGACGTACAGGGTTAGCTAGGAACAAGACGAACATCCCTCGTAGTCTACAAAAAATTACCGACGCTGGAAATTTGTATGTTTATTTTTTTACGGTTCAAAAAATCATTTGTATCGTTTTCGCTTTTGGGCCACTAATTCTCGTGGGCCCCCGGCCACGCGGGCCCTCATGCGCCGCCCCTGCTCACATCACGAAGATCGTCCATATCATAGCAATAGCTATGGGACCAAGAAAACACCTCCGTTTCTCGGCCAAAGCAAGAGAGTGACAAAGTAAGTGGTGTACGTTCTTTTCCTCTTCTTCGTCATCACAAATTCTACAGAAGTCGTTGTGGGAATTCGCAGGCTTCTAACGAGCTTCCCAATAGGAAAATGACCCATTATAATCCCCACCACATTTCGAATATGCTTTCGGTCCCAAGACAATAGTTTGGTGGATGGAACAATATCTAGTTTTGGACATATCATCCTCGACGTGCCTACAGCCTTAGGTCCATTATGCGTTGGTACATGTTGCAACATTCGCCTTCAAAGCTACCTGCTAACGCATTTCGCGCCAAGTCGTCTGCGCATCGATTGCCTACGAAGCCACTATGACTGGATATCCGGCATATCGTAATGTTGAAAGAAACGACCCATTTCTCTAAGTACTGAGCGGCACTTCTCAATAGTCTTTGATGTGGTTAGCACTGATTTCTAATTGCAGACTGACTGTCAGTAAAGAAAATAATGTTCTTTCCTATAACGACGTGACTACCCAACCAATTTACGGCCTCCAATATCGCTGAGACGTCTGCTTGCAAAACACTGCAGAAGAGAGACAAATTAATGTTCAATTCCTCAGAGTAAACTCCGATACCCACTTTTGCGTCCGTCTTAGAACCGTCAGTATACATTTAAATTAATCCAATCCCTTGACATGATCAGGCTACAATGGTTTCTTAAGTTTCACCCATCTGCAGCCCCTCAAAATTTCCCGCTCGGGAAATTGCCCAGGTTGTCCATATGGGAAATCCGTCCCTGCCAGTAGGAAGTGATTGCAGCAAAGTTCGTGGAAATAGTCCAGTTTTCCGATGGCGTGTCGGAACCGGTAGTGTGTTGGCTATATGTGAATAGAATATATATTGAGTGTTGTCCTTTATTTCTCGTTCCATATGTGATCTCGGAATAATGGGAATGATATTCCGCTGCATGTTAAGGCCCCCCGCAGGGGGGGGGGGGGTGTCCTTATGACATCAGCCAGAAATGGCTGTATGTAGTGGGACAACGGCCTTTGGTGAGCTGCGACACCACGGACCTAGCAGCGCAAGGGGGCCCCTGGTATAGTTGATGCGCCATGGCGTGGATCTGTACAAAGACCATTTCTCCTGAGTTATGTACGGGTGGCTCATGGCGTGACCTACCTCCTCCCATGACTTACGGGAGGGAAGTCACTAAAGGCCAAGCACGATTATGGTGTCCTCTGGTGGGGGAGTGCATCGTATGGTAAATCGTGTGAGCTTCGGAGTTGACGGCTTCGCATGACCCGAGTCCTGAAGGGACTAGTTAGGGAGAACGGCCTTGATGGTAAATGCCTACGCGCCTATATCTAACTAGTTTGTGGATTGATGACCACACTGCCCGAGTCGCATTGCTGACTAGTATACTGAAGGGGCCACCTGGATGTGAAAAGCAGCGCTACGAGTCTGCACAGGCTCGTAGTCACAGGTCCAACGAGCCTGGGATGTGCACATCTGAATTCTGACGTGAGGCTTAACCAATAGGGGGCCGAAGGAAGATCACACCGTCTATAGAGAAGTCTATAGCGAATAGTGTACTACGGGGATGGGTGTGCCCAGGGGACCATGGTCCTTGCCCATCAAGGTGTTGGCCTCGTAGTGGCTGGAGGTTGTTACCCAAGTCATCCAGCTAGTGATGCAACCCCGGGGTTGGGTTCCTGAAGGTGAGTGCATTCGCCGGAGAAATCCCCGTCTGGCAACAACATCTTGTCAGTAAAAAGCCGAAAGTCCAAACAGTTCGAGGGACCGGGAGATAAAGGCCGAAAGGCTAGGTGCTCCCCTGACGGTAAACCTCGTAGATGGTAAACTTGCATTTTAAGGCCAGCCCTGAAATGTTTTGACACCTTTTCTGGCCTTGGGGCCGCACAAAGAATTCAAGACTCTAGAATGGCCCGCATCATGTAGATGAGCATATGTGTGTGATTAGAAAAGTTTTCTCCGCATTCTCAGCTCCACCTATCCTACATCTCTCGGGCAACCCACAAGATGGTCGGCCGGTCAATGTGTTGTCAAACATTGTCAACCGTCCAGTTGTCATCATTGTGGCTGCAAGTGAACGAAATAGTTTGCCCGTGTGAATTTGCGAGTTTTTCCTAGTGATTTTCGATATATGTATTTACCAAAAGAGTGTAGGTAGTTCTCTAGTGTTACTGTTTTGATTCTTTGCAGAATATGACGTGCATTGTTGTCGGGTGCTCCAGTGACCAATGCAAAAACACAGGTTATCGCGTGTATACCTATATTTTAGTAGTGATATGTAAAGGTAGCTCCATGACCCACATTCACAAGGTAGTTGAGTGCGCATTTAAGAGACGATTTTTAACCAAGCGAAAGACACCTTAAAATAGCCTCTGCCGAGTTCCAAATAAGTCATGGGCTTCACGAAGCGAACCTTTCATATCCTCAAAACGAGACACAATGGTGGAGAGATTGCGGCGCCGTGTTTCTTTTCCCAAATTCTGAGTGTTCTTGTCGTTACCTGTACAGCAATAATGGATGTGAGGATAACTTTGGTATTTAACAATGCTCGTTAGTATTCATCAAATCTCACTCAGCGAGCCCTTTTCAAGGGGAGAGGTACCCAGAATTGACTTGCTTATACTCAGTCCAAATATGAATCCTATTGAGGACACAATTTGAAAGAAAGAAACAGTTTTTCCTGCTGCAAATAGTTTTTTATTTTGGCATATGTACATTTCGGAAGCAACTCGCTTCCTTCTTCAATGCCTATGCTTCTAATTCTTACTGCTAATGGCGAATCATTATATATTTACTAGTTTACAAAAAAAAAAGGTTCATAAAACAAGTTAAAAGTTGCGCTAATTACAATTTACCTGGCTTAACCTAACACCGAGTTTTATTAGCTTGGAGGCACAATTACCTTCGTCGTCGTTGATTCGTTCGTTTGGCGCAATTTTCATTATTTCGAGGCTTTCCCAGGCATCGAGTTTTGACGGTTGGCTTACCTGCCTCGTTATCTCAACGTTATCCCAGTCTATTGCAAGCGATTAGTTTCAATAAGATTCAAGGAGCATACTCGCCTCGAAATAATGAAAATTGCGCCAAACGAACGAATCAACGACGACGAAGGTAATTGTGCCTCCAAGCTAATAAAACTCGGTGTTAGGTTAAGCCAGGTAAATTGTAATTAGCGCAACTTTTAACTTTTAACTTGTTTTATGAACCTTTTTTTTTGTAAACTAGTAAATATATAATGATTCGCCATTAGCAGTAAGAATTAGAAGCATAGGCACTGAAGAAGGAAGCGAGTTGCTTCCGAAATGTACATATGCCAAAATAAAAAACTATTTGCAGCAGGAAAAACTGTTTCTTTCTTTCAAATTGTGTTAGAGAATCTGCAAACAACGGTGAAAAGAATATTACTATTGAGGACGTTTAGCACGACATCAAAAAAGGAGTCTGGGACAAAAATCGAATGCCTTGATCTTTTGATAAATTCCTTAAAATACCACCGCAAACGTAATCAAAATTACTTTTGATCGACATTAAACTGCTAATAATCCTAAAAGGTAGTAGCCATTCCTATGCAAATGAATATTTAACTTTTCTCTAAGAAGCTAAGCTAAGTAAATTTTCCAAAAAAACCTAACCAATATATCCCTATTTTCGGCCCTTTTTTTCTCTGAGCCGATTCTCTTCACAACCGCTCAGTAAATTTTTACAAAATCATCGGTATCAAAATAATGGTGAGACATCAAACATTGACATGCAATTTTGAAAATAGACGACAAATATACGCGCTTTGCTTTGATGCAGTATTTTCGCTCGCAAGTGTATAATTTTGAGTTGAATACTGTGATATTTTGTTCGGTTTCTCGTGACCTGGGAAACCATTGGGGCAATCTGACCTTGTTCGAGTTTGTAGACACCATATTGGTCGGTTTCACTTTTAAGTTTAATTGTGGTTTTTACAAGATGCATAAGGAGCCCAACTCCAGTTTTTTTTACGATGGGCCGAGATCGGTACATTAAAAAAACGCCTTCCTAGGTTGTTTTTGTAACACGAGTCGGCCGAACGTCTGGTCTAATTAAAGAAAAGTAGAACTCTATATACCGCGACAAACCCAAACACATTTCATCCATCGTTCGTCTCAGTAACCACAAACACCTTGAAAATGCATTTTTTTTGTTCGTCTATGACCCGAATCTTTTTTTAATCCTTTTATTACCAACCTGGCGCAACATTTTGCGCACCACATTTTTCGTTATAAAATTAAATTACCATACAATAAAAAAAAGCAACATCTAAAAATATTCAATTTGAGACAATATGTAAGCGCGAGAAAAGGACTAAAAATACACACGGGATTCGGTGTGAAAAACACAAAAATATGTTATTGCATTTTTCGCCACGGTGTACCCGCAAAGCAAAGCAACGAAATTTATCGTGTATGCAATTTTAAGAGACACCACCATTTTACGTACAAGAAGACAACACACCACCATAGCCGTGAAAAGAAATAAAAATCAAAAGGATTGGTGGTGTGGTGTGTAAAATATTTATTGAATTTTGTTGAGGTATGTCAAAGGTGTGTATGATTTTCGCTTTTTTTTGACGGTGTCGTCTAAAAGTAGAATTGTTTATGTGCAACACGATTTGGACTGATGATATTGTAACACCGAGTGCATAACGTGGTCTGGGTCATGGTAAAACAATTTAAATTGAACTGTCAACTGTCAGAGCTAAAAATTTTAAAACGAAACAGACAGAAAAGAGTCATAAAAAGTGAAAGGGAAGGCAAATTCGAATTGATTGTTTTGAATAGAATAATGTGTTAATTTTTTTTTAAGAAGGCACTTACCTTACGAAAATATTGAAAATCCGCAATAAGTACTACCGTATTTGTCCACATAATATTTTCTTCATTTATTTTAGAATTCAAATCAAAATTAAGTTCTTTAAATATTTGAAATTTTCATTCGTAAAACTTCAACAAAAACCTTTAATTTTTCTCATTATAAAACAAAAAATTAACAGCTAGTCTAGTGCTTAAAAATGTCAGAATAAAAGGCAAAAATCCAAGAAAAAAGCAAGTGTAAAATTATTTTAGAACTAAGCCTACAGGAAGATGTGTGTACTAAATTTAAAAGCTAAAACCATGGATACATGCTGCCATCTTTAATGAGCTCATATGCACCAGATGATTGTTTTCGTTCCAGAGGTGGTCGATTTCGTGTCGAAGTTGAGGTTTCAGATTCTTGGGAGGTGGAAGACGTCGATGTTGATGCTGCCGCGGAAGCTGTGGAATCGGTGGGAGTAGGAGATGTGGGATCAGCTGAGTTCATCGCTGTTTCGTTTGCAGGAGAACTAGAACTTGATGTGGCGGCCGGTATATCTGTGGCCGCGGTATTATTGGGCGAACTGTTGTGCTGAATCGTGGCTTCAACTGGCTCCTGACATTTGTTTGATTTTGTTTTGCTTGATGTCTTCTTTGCTTTAGAGGATTCGGGCGAGATTCGCTTTGGTGATTTTCTCTTAGGACTTGTCAATGCACCTGCTCGACTTTCGTCTTCAACGATGGTCACACTTTTCCTTCTCTTCGCCTTACTACTGGATTTCTTTTTAGGTGTCTCTTCAATGGTCTTTTCGGTAACGGCATTGTTTATATCAGCACTAGCAGCAGCTTCTGAGTACCCTTCACTACTATCCAGAGAGAAAGCTTTGCGATTCTTTTTCTTCTTCTTGTCTTTTCGAATGTCTTTTGCATCATTACTGGACTCCTCTTTTGCAAGAATAGGCATTACTTCATCCTGATCAAATGTGTCATTTTCTATCAGATCATCCAGCCTAGGGGCCGGTTCCGCATCGGGCAAAAAGTCGTTAAATCGATCTGGCGTTCGGGAGTAAAGCGTAATACTCTCTCCGCCTAAACTAAATTTACGATCATCCAAAATGTTTGTATCAGCCTGCAGAGTCTCTTCAACTTCTTTGTCATTATCTTCATCAGCATCAGTAAGTTCCGTGACGACAGTTGGTATATTAGTTGCACCATTTGTGTTGTTATCATCGTCATCTAATCGGAAGTTCTTGCGCCAATTATACTCCTTTTTGGGTTCGTACGCAATGTCGCTTGGAGCGATGTTGGATTCGTTGTAATCGTAAGAGCCGTGTGCATAAGAAGTGCCGCTTAAGCCGTAGCGAGTACGAAGACGCGTTCGAGTCGTCCCGGACGGAGAACTTCGTTCATTTTCGAGAAACGATGTTTGGCTCAGGGAAGTTCTGCTTGCCGACGGGCTACGTTCGTTGTCCAAGGTGTGACCCAAATAGGTTCTAGTTGCCGAAGGACTTCGTTCGTTTTCGAGAAAAGCCGATTGACGCGAGAAAGTTCTGTTTGCCGACGGGCTACGTTCGTTTTCAAGAAAAGCTGATTGAGCTGAATAGGTTCTGCCTGTTGACGGGCTGCGTTCGATGTCGTCTAGTGATTGACCTAATGTGGTTCTTGTTATTGACGGAGTACGTTCGGTTTCTAACGATGTGGCATGGCGTGGGGAGTTTCTTGTAAATGACGGACTACGTTCCTTATCAATAGAAGAGCTTCGACGTGTCAAGGTTTCGTCAAATTTGGACTTTGTGGTATTTTCGTCTTTGTCATTTTCAGGAATTTGATCGTAGGTTTTATCTGGCGTCGAACTGTCCTCTTTGGTTTGACTTGGAGAGTATCTGTGTTCGCTTCTGAAAGCCTGAGGTTCTTGTAGTTTAATTGTACTTGGCGAGGGACCACGTTCAAGAGAGTTAGCTTTCTCAAGTTCAGCTGCTGGGTGAGAAACTTCAATCTCCTCAAAATCTCTTCGTTCGTCAGATCCCCTATTTGCAGATGGACTGTGCTCTTTTTGGATAAAATCTGATGTACTGGGTGAAAATCTATTGCCAGATGAACTTTGATCATTAGAAGAATCTTTTTCATTTTGAATGAACATTTCTGAGTCATTGGCCATCACCGAAGACATTTTTGTCAACGAAGGACTACCCTCTTTATCGACGATTTTTGAGCTCCTCTTCAAAAACGGACTACGCCTTCGCCCGAATGGTGATTTTCGATTTGCCGTCAATCTTTCGTGATCCAAAAATAGAGAGCTACTATCTGCTGCTTCATTCGGTTCATTCAAAATCTCCTCAAGAATATCGTCAGTCTTAATCGTTTCCGTCTCAGCATTGGGGCTTGTCACCTCATCTTTCACTTGATTAAAAATATCATCGTAAACCGTTTCGATCTGTGACTCTTCAAGATTCTCAACTACTTCGTTATAGATCTCCTCAATTTGCAGAGAAGTCTCTGAATGGTAGCTAACGACGGTCTCAGCTCCGCCAACAGCACCCGATTCCTTCCAATCGCCCTCGTTCAAATTTCCATTTTCATAGATTACTTCACCTTTCGACTCCTCGTCCGATTGAATGATGCTGCCATTTGCTCCGTCATTAAAAACATCTCCGCCAATATCATCATCGGCTCCGACGACCGTCTGTCGCTCATCCTCGCTGCCAGAGTCGTCCACGTCATCCGCATGCTCAACCTCGTCACTATCGTTCGAAACAAGCGATTGATCATCTTCAGGCATATCGTACATTTCGCTTAAACCTGGAGATAAACTTTTAGAACGTTTCTCATGACGAATTTCCTGTAAGAACACATACTCCTCATTATCATCCGGATACTCCTCTTCGATGTACGCCTGTCGCAACGAATAGCGCCGATAGTGGTGATATTCTTCGCCTTCCAAACGATTCAGGAACTCTTCATCGTCACAGCTATATCGTCTTCGATTCGTGTCAATTTGAATCACAATCTCCGGTTGTGCCATCATCATTGAATCCTCGGCAATCTGTTCCTGGTCACAAAAGGCGGCATTCAACTCCTTCGAAAAGTCCTGATAGTTTATCGTCGTTCTTGCAATCTCTGCTAAAATTCGATCCTGTAGTCCGGAGCCTCCGGCCGCTTCGTCGCCACTCATATCGTAAATATCGCTCATCGATCTGCTCTGACTTCGCGATCGACGAAACCTATAGGCTTCGTCACTCATCTCATCGTACACCTCCTCCTCGGCATATTCGTCGTCACATTCATCATGCTGGAAAGCACTTTGCTGATGTTGTCGAATGAATTCAATTTCACGTTCGAAAACCGATGATCGCCTTCGTGACGTAGATGGCGTCGTGGTCGATGACGCTGCTGTTGATGGGGTCATGGGCGTTGCTATGGGGGAGAGAAGGGACGGTGAACCGGGTCGACGAATTGGCGCCTTATTGTTAATGTTCAATTTTAAATCGAAGTTTTTTTTAGTAGCCCCCTTGGGCTCTTTCATACGAATTTGCTCGACGACGAAATCATCGGCCGTTTGAGAGATGTTTCGATAAAGGAAAACATTTAGCGGATCGTATGATTCGCGGTTTAATTTTACGTTGAAATCGAGAAAATCGCTTACACCTTCGAGGTCATCGAAATTTAAAGGCTTTGGTTTAGGTTTCGGTGCAGGAGAGGGACTGCGAGAGCGAGAACGACGCGATGGTGGAAGTGGAGGCAGTCCAGGTGTTTTGGATCTCGATCTGGAGCGACTAGCTGATCTCGACCGAGGTGGATTGATGGATGCGTTGAAATCGTAAAAGTCGCTTAGGCCTTGCAGAACCGGTTCATCGACTTCCATCTCGTCATCTTTGTCGAATGAGCTTTGAGCGATCTGGATGGTGGGCACGTGTCTTGTAGGCTCGGGGGTAATGCTTCTGATTTCAGGTTGTTGAACTTCCTCGTGTGTTACTGCCTGAGCACCGTCTTGCGTGCTGTTATCATCAAAATAATCAGAAACATGAGCAACCGGACTCATATCCGTTTCCATTGTTGATGTAATGGTTTCATAGAATCCGGAAGATTGCTCCTCACTATTTTCAGTTGTATCCATAACTTCTGAGCTAAAATCCTGCGAGCTTTCCACAGGGTCTTCTGACAAGTTGCCAGAATCAAACTGTTTCGATTCGGATTGTAAAAATTCAATTGTGCTTTCAATAATTTTATGGTGATCGTCTCTGTGATCATTTATATTGTCAATGATTGATGAGCTTTCTGCACATGCATTTTCGGTGATTTCGGTAGGATCAAAAGAAGCTTTACGTTCGGCAGCCATAAATGATTGAAGCGAAGCATATTCACTCGGCTTACTTACGTTTTTATTTTGGCTATCTTCATCCAGTTTATTGGATTCCTGGAAAATGTAGGGGTTAATGAGATAAGTGTACGCGTAAAATGCTAGATTTGCACAGTCGGAGACTGGAAGGAAATTGCGTGTTTTCGAGAAAAATTGAGTTGTCAATTGCAATCGATGCCACCTAACTACAAATGTTTATTTTAAATCAATGACAGAGGTTTTTGTTGGTTCTTAAAACGTTTGCCTCCGCAAAAATTAGAGGTACCCTCCCATAATTTCGATAGTCGAACGTGTAAGATCTTACTTAACTTCAAAAGAAAAAGAGCAAAACCATGACTAGAGCGCAAAAAGGAAATGAGTAACAGTGTGTGTCGGGTGTGTTACGTCGAGAAAAAAGTTTAAGCTATAGCTCCTGAAGGCAACTCAGTGAAGGTCTTGGCAGTAGGGTTTGTACGGCATTTCTGGAGGGATTGCAGGTGAAAGGTTAGTGGTTCGACTCTGCAATGCAAAAGTGAAGAGCGGCACGTAATGAACTCTATAGGTGAAGCCGATAAAAAGCGTATAACTGATAGAATTAAGACTAGCTATACAGATGTCGACGAGCTGGTCTCTCAGAACTGTTTCAGGGTTTCGCATTTGGGCATTTTGACATTTTGTCTCCCTAAAAGACGCGGGTCAAACGAGAGCAAATTGCACCTTTTTCTGCGGATCAAATTTAATATTATTTCCACTTTTTGATAGCATCTGGTAAAAGGTACCACGAACTTGGGTTTCATGAAAATCCGACTGCATCCTGACTCCCCAAGGAGACTCTTCAACTTTTCCTGCACACACACTTCTCAGAATCAGTTACAGCAGAGGGCGTCCATATATACACCAAACTATAGCGGTCATTCTCATCCTAGTCGGCTAGTCAATCTCTCTAGTGTAATTCTTGATAAAAGCCAAACGAAATGGGGTATCCATTCCTTTTCACACTTTCTTGTCAAATGGAACAGATTGCGAGCATCTTCAGATCATCTAGCCCTCATCGCATTTTATAGATCTGTTCAGAGTAAACTTTTGTTTTTGACATAATCCACAGAAATTAAGAAATATCCTCGTCTTTTATCCCAAAGCAATGCAACAAACCTGAGAATGTACCCCAATCTTACAGCGTTAATTATTAATGAAGCGGCTAACGAAGTTGCATATCTTAATAATAATGGTCACTCTCAATTTGTCTATACGCACGCCACTTTAATTGACTGAACTGGACAAACTCGTCTGTTATAAAATTAAAAGGTTCCTAGATGACAAAAGATCTTGAATTCGAATATTCTCATACAAGTAAGTTCAAGACGAAGCAACGCGGGTCAGGTGGACTTGCCGTTTTTCTGCCTACGAGTCAAGAAAGGGTTCCATCGTCAATAATATACACTTCTATTTGGACCCTAGTTCTGAAAGCTATCTGCAGAACTACTCCGCTTAATAAGTTCATCTATAAAAGTGCAGCTTTGAGCCCATTCAAGATACGCGTTTCGACTGCCAATTGGATAGACGGTTGGCTGCGTATGAGCCTCCTGCATTGACGCCTTGCAAGCTGGCGTCTATGATATTGAGATCTGTGCCAAAGAGGTCGGACGCCCCACCGATATTTTCATGGACACGCATAACTACGTGTCTATCTATCTTCTCCTCCAAACAGACAAAGTTCCGCGTAGTTCCCATAGAGCTGGTAAGTTGCCATGCCATAAATACTACAGACATGCACCGCAGTTGGTGTATAGAATGGAACGATAAGTCAAGATTTCCACAATTAGTTAAAATTCGCACCCACGAAATTCGGGAACCAGAATTAATACAGTAATTATCTATCTAGTTTGCGCGCAGACAGAATAGTAGGAACAGAAACAGTTAGCTGACGAGATTTGTTCGGAGAGGAACACGAAAAACAGTTATCTCTTCGCTACTACGGTTATGGTTATTGACGACATGCTGGAAAGCGGAGATAAAATGTGTTCCTAATGATTTAGGGATATACTGATGAGCAATGGAATTATACAAATGGCACTGAGTTTGGTTACCACTTAGAGAGGAGAGGATTCGGCAACCTTTTCAGAAAATACCACATTCCAAAAAAATCTAGTTCCAGCAGGCCGAATTCATGAAATTTGCATAAGAAAAGGGAAATTATGTAGTTTATTGACAACACTGAGACTCAACTGCGAATCGTATCCTTTCTGGAAGCATCCATTGTGAGACTCAAAAATACAGCTTGCATAAGCAAATGTGAGTTTTATGTTCACTAAATATAGCACAATAGGCCCACTGGCTTCAGTGCTGCGAAACCCTTCGGGTTCACGCCCCTCTACAATCTACATGTTCACTAAACTTGGAAAAGTTTTAACCATACAAATTTCGAAAAAGTAAGAATATATGTATGCCGTGACGTTTGGAGAAAGCACCAGGATCTTTGAATTGCAGGGCCATGTCATGCCAAAAGAGTAATATCAGAATGAGCCCAGGTCAGTCCGGCATTCCTCACACATTTTCTCATCGAGATTGATAATTTCCATGTTCTATTGCCACACCTATCGACGCTGATCGACGACTACCTTATTATCACATTAACAACCGAAAAGAAGATAAGGTTGTGCCTAGGGATGGTTATGCTAAATCGGAAGGGACGAGTATTCTGTAGTCAGGTTACTCGCATAACTCTTTGCATTGCATTAAAAAAGTTTTCCTCAATTGACACCTTTCTGGCCCGCCATCATTTTTTAAATGGACCATGTGGCCCTCTTAAATGTTGGATACTCCTGCGTCTAGGATGTAGCAAATGTTACTTTCTATCTCTCTCCAATCGACAACGACCGCTGTGCGGTTAGATTCACTAAGCTAGAGCCACAATTGGCCACGATCTTAGTCCAAACTTGACGCGAGAGGATTTCTGCGTGTATTTCTTTAACATATCTTCGGATTTCAGTAAATTTCTTCCACAGGATTGTTCTGTATCCAAAGTAACAGGACAACCATCGAGACATATGAAAAATTCACAATGGGGCACAACTATGAAGACAATTCTTTTTGTTATACTTCTTTCTGTCTTTCTTGAACAAAATACAGGATTTCAGTAAGTTGACCCCACCTTATGGGTATACACAAGGCTCCGACCGGAATAGCTATACTGCTATTGAAGTAAGCAGAACATTCACAACGAGCAACAATTCACAATAAGTTTATTTTTTACATATTTTTTCATATATCTATAAACTTCTTAGCGGAATTTCCGAAGATTTTCCTGCCGAATTGCCCAAAATGGGCTCTCACAGCTTGTATGTATATAAAAGAAAGTCGTGTTAGTTACACCATTTATAATTCGAGAACGGCTGGACAGATTTTCATGATTTTGGATTTGTTGGATTAGGTTCTGGCCACAATAGCATAATAACTATGAGCTAACATTCCCAATGGTTCTTTTTCATTCTGCGTGTATTTCTTTAACATATGAGCGGCTTTCAGTAAATTTCTTCCACAGGATTGGTATCTACCCAAAGTAACAGCACACCCATCGAGACATATGAAAAAATCACAATGGGGCACAATTATGAAGACAATTTTTTTTCTTATGCTTCTTTCTGTGTTTCTTGAACGAATAACAGGATTTCAGTAAGTTGACCCCACCTTATGGGTCTACACAAGGCTCCGACCGAAATAGCTATACTGCTATTGAAGTAAGCAGAAAATTCACAACGAGCAACAATTCACAATTCACCATCCGGTGAAAGAAAAAGAATTGAAGGAAAATTGTACAAGAGAACATTTTCAACGAAGATGATTTTATCTCATACGTTCCACTTACTCCTCTGGCCCTCTCCTGCTAAATGACCCTCAATGGAATAATAATAATTAATGAGAAATTGACCCTGACCAACGCCATCTAGATACATCGAGGCCGTAACTCAGCCGTTCCATGCCGTCATAGTTTGCCTACTATGTTTTGGATTTACACGAAGAAACAACAACAACAAGCATATGACGTCATTAAAAGTAACAACAAAACAGTGCAAACAGTAGGCGAAAAAATTCTACATTGCGGCCTTAATATAGAGACGGCGGTGCCCTGACCCTTCTAGTGTCCACCACCAATAGCTTATGAAACATCTGGAAAATTGGCCATGAGAAACATTACGATGGCAATTCAGTTGCGCCTACTTTTGTCAATATCTCTTCATCGGATTGACGTAATTCAGTAAATTGAACCCCCTAATGGATTGGTTTTCACCTGGAATAGCTGGAAATCGACTTTAATTTGCAAATACTCCTGAATGAGAATTTTTTGCAAAGCTCTTTGATTGCAGCAAGTTGGTTCCAACAGCTGTTAATGCCTCTTCTGTCTTTTGATGTTGGTGACTATCCTATTTTTTCCAGAGTTGGAAAGAAAGTAGTCGTGGGAAATTATTTCCAGCTAGGGTATTCGTAGAATGCGCCATGCTGTAGAAACTGATTCACGAAATTTGCAAGTTAGTCTTTATGTTACTCGTTATCTTCCTCTTTACACAAGAGTATTGTGAAGCTTTCCAAGAAGCTGAGTATGGGGTTTCGGGCGATGTTGTTTTACCAAAATAAATTTAACTAAAAAATGTCACCCCAAGTTTATTTATCCAAGAGAGACCTTAAAGGGTCAGCTTGGAAAAATTCCTAATAAAATGAGTTTCAGGCCCGTATTTATGAACATTCCTTAACTCAAGGAGACCTTGAGGCTGAATTTATTTCCTTCTTCAAAAACCAAAGAAGAAAAAATTCAATTTAAAGTTTTGTTTTGACCGGCGTTTGAAATTCTCTTGGAAATTCCACTATCAAAATTGACTTTTAAATCAAATCCGTTGCAAAAAAATATATAAAACTCTAAAACGAAGTTTTTTTTATTGATTTGAAAATTTATATTCTATTGATGTTGTCCAATTATGTATAACTAAAACTTGAGTTATTTGGCCCATGTTAGCGATTGAGTTTGATACCCCTATTTTAGGTTAAGGGCAAAGTTAATGGGAGTTCTCGAAACTTGTTTGGTTTGAGGATTTGGTTTTCTCTAAAAACTCAGACAAAGCAACAATTACCACGATCTTTCTTGTCCGAAATTAATTGAGTTGAATTCAGTGAAAGAGATGCCATTCTATCTCTGTTGCTGGAGCGTGAGTTCAAGACCACTGTGACCATGGATGTGTATATTGTTTAATAAAAATGCACCCACGACAACCGGTACGAATTATTTCGTTCCGGAGCTACCCGTTGTTAAAACCGCCAAGGATAGCCAAGCCCCTTAATTCAAGAGAGAAAATAAAATATCCCGAATCGCTCATCTACAGCAGCAACAACTGGTTGGGCTATCTAATGTGGACGCAATTATAAATGAATCAGGCGCAGATTGCAAATGGAATGACATCTCACCATGTGTTGCCCAGATAGACGGGTTCGAACACCACTCCACAATTAGTATGGGACTGTGAAGTGGTGACCGAAAGAAATAAGGAAAAGAATGGAAATACCGTTTACCGTAATTTACTGTTCTCGCTTTAAAAATAAGCAATGCAACAAAGTATTCCATAGAGTTCTAGCAAAATTTGGCAACGTCGAAAGTAAAGTCAAGTTTCTCAGAAGGGGGAAGATTTAAGTTGAAAGGCTCCGGTCGATTCCTATATCTTTTCAGTTGTGTCAAAATTGCGGACCCTTAGCTATGCAGGCGGAGCTTCATAGGCTGAATCGGCTCCGGCCATTTCCTATGTTTCTCCACGGGGCGTTAATTTCCCGCATTATCCGAGTAAGCCCCTGTGGTGAGGGGATAGAATTCACCACAGTTGTCCCGGCTTGTCGTATAAGGCGACTAAAGGGGAAGGATGTATATGCCAGCAACTTCCGCATCTGCAATTCTAATTATGCAAACGAGACGTCTACTAGGCCTCGGATTAGGACTGATTTACCGGTTACGACTTTTGGCTATCGTACAATGACAAAGATTAGATTCTGGAATGTTCGCACCCTGCTCGACCATGGTTCAGAAGGCCCACAAAACGAACGATTTCTGCAATTGGATAGTGAATTTGAGCGGTAAAACCTAAACATCCTATGGGGCTGAGCGAAATTAGATGGTAGAACAGTGGGGAATATATTTATCCAACACGTACCACAGTGTTATTATACTCCGGAAAAGCTTCTGGCAGTGTCTGCGAATCCGGAGTTGGGCTTCTTTTAAGCAGAGCGGCGCAGAGCTGCCTGATTAGCTGGGAACCCGTTTCAGATAGAATTGTGACCGCCAGATCTCGGACAAGAATGAGAACATTACAATAATATAGTGTTATGCTCCTACCGAACCTGACACCGTCGAAGCTAAGGACTAAGGGTAACCGGAACGATAACAGTGAGAGGTTTGTAGAATTCTGCAACTTCCATTGCCACGTCATAGGAGGCACTGTGTTCGAACACAAGACGTGCCATAAAATCAGCTGGACCCCTGTTGGCCGGCATCGACCTCAGAATCAAATCGACTATTTCGCCATAAGCAGTAGATTCAGAAGTTGCGTTCTGGATGTTCGTAACAGGAGAGGCGCCGACATGGGTATGGGCAGGGATCACCATTTGATTGTTGCTACTGTTCGATTACGGACTGCAGCTGTGCAATATCGCAGAGACAGTTCATCAAGACGCCGTAAGTTCGATACCGCCGCAGCTAAATAATCCAGCTGTTGTACAACAATTTTGTAACAATCTTGCGCAGAAAACAGCTACGTTGCGGCAGGGTGGTAACTGCATTGCTGGTCGCGCTATGAAATGGAACCTCTTCTCCCAAAGAGGCCGACAAAGGGGTCGTCCTAAAATCATATGGCGCAGATCGGTGGATGGAGAGTGTGCGTCATTAAAGAAGATCTGGGGTCAACTACGATACATGGCTAAAAACCATACGCGATGGCGAGGTGTAGTAGACGCGCTATGCCCCACAAGGAGTTGAGAGAACTTAGTAGTAGTATGCAAAGCATTCAATTCAATATAATGTATACAAGCTTTCGGAAAGTGGTGTGCGTCTTGTCTATACGATTCGACTAACCAGCCGATAAGATGTAAGAGAAATCGGCCGTGCTTAACCAATTTAAAAAAATCTATTGCCTCACTAGTTTAAGCCATTTCATTGCAATACGTTGCTATTGGCATCTTGTTTCAGAGTTTTTCTTTTAAATAATTGCTTCAAACCATGCCGAAATACCAAAAGACGACATTTGGTATCCTCTTTTTGGCAAAAGCCCTTACTGAATTAAAATAAATAAAGTCAATCGTCACATGAGATATACAGTTGTACATTAACCGCCGATTGATGATTAATCCTAGCAAACACCACATATCCGAAAATGAAAACAATTCAAATTATCTCTTCGATGCACCTAATTAACCCACCTTATCAATTAATAATACGCAATTTCCTCCTCTCTCACTATTTTTGTCTTCTCCGAGTGTGCAAATACTACAACCAAAATAATTCATTCTACTTACAGAATTTCTCGAGCCAATTTTCTTTAAAGATTCAATAGCTTCTTGATTTTGCGCCACGGTGGCCTCTTCAAAAGACGATTCTTTTGGCACACGTCGACTAGTCGTGGGTTCAACGTCTGCTTTTGAACGCGAGGCCGTATCGTTTACCAATTTTCTCCTACCATTCACATCGTCCTCGTCTTGCTCCTCCTCTATCGAAATGTTCTTTTCACGTTTCCAAAATTGCGTATCTTTATAATGTTCCGGCTTGACCTCACCCCACGGATCGTAGTCGGTCTCTTCGTCGACTGCTTCCTTGCTATCGCCTCGTTTGATCAACTCCTTGATAGGACTTTTGTTACAACGTTTTGTCGGTTTGGTAACTTTCAAGGATGACTCGGTGGTATAGCGAATTGGGACATAGTCATTAGCGTCACGTTTCATATTTTCCAATTCTTCCTCTTCGAGTGAGGTGAACATTTGCACTTCCTCTTCCCGGGATTTGCGTGAATCAAGAGATGAAATTGATTCGTCACTGGAACGTCGTTTTTTGAATGATCTACGTCGACCTGTGCCATCGTCTCGAACTAGGCGACGATTTTTTATGCCGTCCAGCGAGCGGAGATATTCATCGGAGAATTGATCGGCTGGAACGTGATCTTCGCCATCGGGTGCCTGTCGTTCGTATTCATCGAAGCGAATGGCGGGAGGTTCGGAGTTTGGTAGGTGTTCGGTTGAATTTTGAATCGATTCTTCTGGATGAACTTCGACCTTGGAGGAGTCTAATGCAAGTCTGTTCGGCATAGGGCTTCGTTCCTTTGAACTCCTCTGACCCTCACTATGTGCAATAACTTTCTTTACGCATGGTTCTTCCTGAACTTCTCGCCGCTCATCTTCTACAATTTCATTTGCACTTCCAATGACCTGACGATTGACCTGATCAATTTGTTTCTCTTTCTCCTTGACAACCGTTTCCGGATCAACTCGAAAGCCATCCTTGTACAGTACCCCGTCAACCATAGCCTTATAGTCTCCAAATTCTAGCAATTTCGCCTCCTCGATGGCGCCCTTTATCCGCTCTTGCATTTCTTCGAGAGTCTCACTATCGGCTCCGCCTTCCAGCATTTGCTGATGTTGATTTATCCAGTGATACAAGCTGCGCACGACAAAGACCAACTCCATGGCACCCACATAGCTCACAAGAAGTGAGAAAATCACTTCAGTAAATTCAGGCGCCACCATTGTGAAAATTTCAGCAATCTACTGAAAAAACGCGGTTGCGTAATGCACTGTGCGGTTTCGTAACACCCGACCCGTGTATAGGATTTTCAGAATTTTCACACAATATTTCTAGTCGCACTCTCACCACAACAAAATTGCATCACAAACACAGTTTTTTTTCGCCGAAATATTGGGAGAACTAGATACAGAAGGTGAGAATTTTGACACTCAGGCAGTTATGATCGATGCGGCCTTGTGCAATGATCTCGGGACTAAGGAAGCTCGTTTCGAACGGAGATGTATCGCTGATATCGATCGATTTGCAACTGATGCAATCAGCAGAGCTTATCGATTGTCGATCAGACAGGACGAAACAATTGATTGGCGGCTCTCATTATCACTTATCACCACACAGACACAAGTTCGCGGAGAGGGAGAGCTAAGCTGATAACGTCACGACAATTTTATTGGAATTTCTGGTGACGAATTCGGCGTGTTTACAAGCGCTCTCGATACGATTTCGAGAAGGGACAAAAAGGCGTCGATCGATACATTCCAATGCAGATACACCGCCGCCGCGCCTAAACGAAGGTGGTACACAACAATTGAATTTTACCAAGTGGCGCACAAAGCCACGATATCAGCTTCGTCTATAATAGAGAAATTGGCGACCATTGTGACATTTAGTGAACGCATTCACTAAATTTACGTGCGGCCAAGTGCATATTGCATGATTTTCAATGCTGTTTTCTATGTTTGTGTTGTTTGATGCATTTGTTTTCATCGTAAAAAGTTCGAGCCACAATTTTCCCGAAAACCCCCAAGTGCATGTCATCCAACGACTCGGCCTGAAGGCGGAAAACTTACAGAGAGTTGTGCCCCGAAAGACAAATCGGTTTTGTTTCAAAGGACAGATTAATCAGCGAGGCATTTGCTATTTTCAGATCAATGATTGAATGATTTGGCATTTCATGTTCGATGAGAGAGAGCACGACGACATTTTTAGACAAAGTTCATTTATTTATCATGTAGAATCACCAAGAAAATCGTACGGTTGAGCCTAATGCAAGAGTTCACGTCATTTCACCAAACAAAAAATGAATCGTGTCCATTGAATGTATGTCTATTGAGAATTGCACGATTGCATTCAATTCTCATGTCGTCTCATCATCATCATCATCATCATCGTATAAGCATGTACTGTAAAATTAAGGACGCGTAACTGAAAAGGACTGCTGGCAGCATAATCGAGCGTGTTGGCATAACTCATAATTCTGCACAAAAATACGAATGCCTCAACCAATATGAATAGATGAAGTGAACTAGTTCAGCTATAAATAGAACCGCGATGTCTGGCAAATGCATTTGAATTAATCAGTGCAAAACATGTGTAAATTCATAAAACTAATTAAGAATCTTGAGGCGCGCGGGAAAGCTCTCGAGTTGAGGGCTATTGGGATGACATTAAGGTATATGACACAGATCACAGAATGAATGGGCATCGGCAGGTTCGTTTTTCCTTTTCATGATGTTGCCGTAATGAATTTGCATTCGAACGAAATTACATCGTTAATGAAGATGTTGGGGTTTTGTTATTTCGATACTGAAGGCCTTACTAGACAAGATATCCAGGCGCCCAAGGTTAAGGCATGAATCGGTGAGAAAATGGGTCAAGCAGTTCTTCTCCGATAAAACAATTGGAAAATGTGTGCTACTAAAAATTACGTTTTTCGAATGGAAGAAGCTTTAGCTCTTCGCATAATACAACCTTTGCGGTAAAATGTTGATCGTGGACGTAGGCTGCTAATCGTGTCTGCTTCTTGAGCAGCGGTCCGCCGATATTCATTTTCAATTCTGAAATTGAAGTAGCTCGAGTTGAGCGTTAAATAGACTAATGAGTCTATTTTGCACTATGAAGTACAGGGACGGATTATTCTTTATTTTCATACTACACACGAACAAATACGCAAAGGGATCAATGGCAAACAGGGTCAATTTTTTGTGTGCAAAAAAGTAGTAAAGGAGGAACCAAGGAAAAATAAATAACAAACGCTACAGTCCAACATTAGGCTAAGGCCGCAGATGTGTTGATTCACGGTAAGACTCGAACTCACAACCCAGTGCACCGAAGGTGTGCCCACTAACCACAACATCAACCGCAGACTACGGCTAACCAAGGAAAAACGGGGCCAAATTTTCATGGGACCCAAGAAAAAAATCGCAAAGAGCGATCAATGGTGAACGGGTAAAATTTTCATGGAGCCCTTGAGCAAAACAAATCGCAAAGTGGAGACCAAGAACAGACGGGATACAATTTTCATGGAACCCATGAACAAAAAAAAAATAACACTGCGGGGACCAAGGGCAAACGGGCGAAATGTTCATGGGACCCATATGAGCAAAAAAACGCGAATGAGGGACCAAGGGCGAACGGAGTCAAACTTTCATGGAACCCATGAACAAAAAAAAATGAAAAGTGGGGACCAAGGGCAAACAGGGTCGGTACTCGTGGTCGAGGGTCCCACGTCACAGCCAAAGCGTTTCTCAACATATCGGCTCCAAGCATGACATGCGAACGAGGCGGGCGGTCTTGGCAAGGCAAACGTAGCAGCCTTGTAAAACGCTTCCTAAGCAATAAATGAATAATGTTAAGGTACTCCAGACGAACATGCACCACGCAAAACACGTCCTCGATAGCGCTGATACAGGAACTATGGGAGGCCAAGGGCGGCATCTGTGATCTAAATATTAATCGCGGTAAGTTGATTTACAAGAGGTCGGTGTACCGCTCTCGGGCGGCGCTCGTTGACAATCATGTCAATTTTTTGCCACTAACCAACATTATTTCCAGAGATCTGCCACCCTGTTCGACGTATCCACCACGTTCGGCAGTCAGCAAGTGGTCATTGCATCTGGCTACTTCCCAGCTGACGATGACTGCATTCCACCTGTGAGAGTCTCCAGCTTGGTCGACTACTGCAGGACTAACAATCGACAAGATAGATAGATAGAGAGATAGATAAGTGTTTTATTTGTACAAATTTTCTTTCATTAATTACAATTCATATATTAAAAACAGTAGAGCATGGCAAAGCCGTCTGCTCGATTGCGTTGATATTTACATGTGTAGGTGATAAATATTTACATTTAGTTTCCAGGTTATTTCATTTATTTTAACTATATTAATTTATGTTTCTTTGGCCTTTTATTTTATTTAGTTAGTTATATTATTCTTCATGTTTTATATTATATTATGATTTTGGTGGTTCCGCTCGTGGTGTGTAGACTATGTGCTTCCATGTTTGCTTCAAATAAATTGGATTCGGGTATTTCATTCATTATGACAACTTAATGGTTATTGTTTTCTCATGTGTTTGTGGTCAGCTAAGAGAGCTGGGCGATGAAGTTCACACAACTCCAGATTCTGCATGTTCATCTACCCAGCTCTCTGCACCCCACAATTTACACTAAATGCTTTCGTTAATAATCCTCTGCCGGTATTGTAGAGCTATTTTACAGAATTCGTACAGTGAATCCCAGTTTCTTCCATTTAGCAGCGCGTTTACCTCCATATTACTGAGGATACTTTTCCCAAAATGTGCTCTCCTTATTTCCCTCAGGATTGGACATAATCCTATAAAATGGTTCGTATCCTCTGTTGCTTGTAAATTACATAACGTGCATAAGATTGGCAATCCTCTTCTATGGGGAATGTAATTTAATGGAAGTAGTTCGCCTCTAGCTCTAAATATCAAAGACATTTTATTGATGGAGAATTCATTTTGGAAATACGTATTCTGCTGTAAGACGTGGTCTAGAATGACGTATATCTCTCGATGCTGCGATGCTCTCGCCCTATCCGCTGTGGTTTGCATTTCCACCAGTCTCGTATCGCTCACAAGTTTCGACAGTATCATGTTAGAATTGTTTGTACCATCCCAGTTGAATTCTGTGCCGATTCTATGTGCTAGTGTCGCTAAGTCTACGTAAAACGCTGATTTTATTCTAGCTGCGTGCATCAATATTTTCTTGGGCAATCTCTCATTACTCATGGATACTACCTTCATTAAATAATTAGTATGCATGTTTAGTGTCTCCAGGAAGAGCGATGTTAGGCCGGTTTCTCGTAATAACATATAATTAGGAGTATAATTAGGCAAATGAAAGGACCGTTTTATGAAATATCTTAGAAGTTTTTCCACTTCCTCATATTCCCTGGCCCCCCATACTTGTGCACCGTAAAACAGGATGGACTTAGACACTGCTTGGAATATCTTGTACTTAGCTGTATGAGATATATTTGTATTCTTGAAACAGCTTTTCCACGTACTATTTATTGCCCACTTGGCTTCCTTAAGCTTTTTATTGAGGTGTGGTTCCATGTTGAGGTTGCTCGATATTAGTATTCCCAAGTACTTATAGTCTTTTACCACCTCAATAATGTGCCCATTATAAGTCCACCTCTCTTCTCTTGCCAAACAGAAACGTTTTTTAAAAGCCATAATTTTTGATTTTTCAAGATTAACGACGAGCTTCCATTGTGCACAGTATCGTTCCAGATGTAGAATCATTTTTTGAAGCTCTTTAGGAGACTCCGCAAGAAGCACAATGTCATCTGCGTATAATAGACCTTTGAGTCGTATTCCGAAGGCCCTCGCGCCACCAGGCATATCCTCCAGGATGTCGTTGACAAAGACAGCAAACGCGTCTGGGCTCAGCTTACACCCTTGACGCACACCTACGTTTGTAGTGAACGGTGTTGACATTTGCGACCCATTCCATATCAGTGCCTTCGTTTCGTGGTACAATCGTTCAAATACGAGTCCAAACTTTGATGACATGCCGATATTGTATATAATGTCGATAACAATCGACAATTTATTATTAATTGTGACCCAAATGCCCCTGTGAGCGGTAGTGCGGATGTTAATATGTGAAGTAAGAAACTTATCTTTTTAATGTTGAGAAACGTGAAAAGGTGCAAACCCACCTTCATCACCGCGACACGAGAGGAGGTTCTTGACCTTACTTCTGCCAGTGGGCGGATCTCGGAGTTCATCTCTGATTGAAATCTATCAAGCGACGAATCCATGTCAGATCACAGGCACATCAGTTCCGTTCCAATCTTGCAGGGAGCTTAATGCTTCAATCTGCATCGACGATCCACGTGTCCATAAAGAACCAATTGGAAATTATTCAAAGACTCGATCCTTTCCAGAGCCGATACTGTGTGACTCGCTCGCTGCGGATCAACTACATAGTGTGCTCACCTCCTCCTACCAGGAGCACTGTTTCATTCCAAAGCATAGGTGCCCTGGTGGAATGATGAGATTAATCAACTCAGCCAAGCGCTGTGGTCAGTGGGAGACGTACAGGCGCACTCAAAAGGAATACTCGTATAAGGTGATCTAAAATGAAGTGCTAGAGGAGAATTTTATATAGTCGGGCTGGTCTAGCGGTTAGTGCGCGCACCTTCGGTGCACAGGGTCATGAGTTCGAATTTCACCGTGTTCCATGGTGTTTTTCGAACTCACGAGCTTGTGACGGACTATAATCTCACTCAGAAGTTAAACGAGTACCCATTTATGGGGATAAATAACACTGCTGAGCGTGATGCTGATCTCATTACCTCATCAAAAAGCAGATAAGATCTTGGAAATAGGATGTCACTAACACATCCTGCGGCCTTATGTTGGATTGTCGCGCCTGTTATTTATTTATTTAGAGGAGAATTTTGTGTGTTTATCTCAAACTTATGAACCATGTCTGCGATCATATTAATTGATTCCAGTCCCATCAGTCTAACCTATTTCCTCGTCAAAACGATCGAGCGTTTATAGTTGACCTACACATCAGACGGTTGATGGTAAGAAACAAACCTTTACATCACACTCAATTTCCCTATGCTGTAAAGGGCAGGTCGACGTTGACAGTGCTTCACAAGCTCGTCAACACTGAGAAATGCTTAAATGACAATGAGATCGCTTTATGTACCTTCTCTCGATATCTAGAGGGTGCGTTGGACAACACTGGCTACGATGCCATTACCAGAGCCCTCGATTTAAGGTAAGTACCATTAAGTGGATCGACACCATCCTGAAAGGCAGGGAGATTCACATTCTTCGCTAAGGGGTCACACTCTCAACATCATCAAGGGTTGCCTCAAGGCGGTGTACTCTCACCTTTACTGTGGTCCCTGGTGTTAGATGAATTACTCTCGCTACTTTAAGCGCTGGGTTTCTTCGCCATAGGCTACACTAACGATGTCACTATTGTATTCAGTGGTAAATTCGAATCCGTTATTACTGATTTCATTACCTCGGCCCTAACGATATAGTCATCAGATGGTGCACCGAATCCGGGCTTAGTATCAACCCACACAAAACGGTTCTGATGCCACTCTTATGAAAACTCTGTCCTACACTTGAACTAATCTACTTCAGGGGGACTCCTCGATGGTGGATTAAACTGGAATAGTCTTCTAAGTAAGGCCCCACCCGCCATGTGGACCTGCCGCAATTTGTATGGAAAGAATTGGGGGTCTTTCGCCCAGAATGACGAAGTGGTTATACGGTACGCTAGTACGGCCTGTAATGATGTATGCTCCGCTAGCGTGGTGGCCCAAAACACTGCATCGCAAGACCATCAAGAGCTGTATCAAATTTGAACCACTTGCCTGGATTGGCATCCCTGGCCAACATTCATGCCATTGGAATCTGTGCCAGGTAGATCCAAGGATGGGGTCTCCGTCGTGTACATATTGCCATTTGCCCTAACAGACAGGCCAATCAAGGCGCGATGTTTGCACAAGTTTGCACAGAAGTTAGTCAGCGAGTACTTTGATCTTCTTCAGGACTTCTCCTTCCGTAACTCTGCTTCAATCTATTGGATACAGGATAACAGACGTGTTGATGGAAATTAATATGCGGACGGATTAGCAAGAGTGGGTTCATCCTCCCTCCTCGTCGGTTGCGAGCCCTTCTGTGCAATAAGCTGGAGAGCTGTTAGAGGTGTGATTGGTAACTATGGTCATCTGCCTCAGGTTGAGCTACTGTATAAACCACACTGATCTAGCACTTGTCAAAGAGGTAGTATGCCCCTCCACCTACTCCAATTTCGCCTTTGCCTGGAGGAAGATGAAACCTTCATTCATCTGTTATGTGAATGCCCGGCGAACGCCAGGTGCAGGAGATCACTCCTTGGACATGACCGACTTAGCTCCGTGATGATTAGGAGCTCCCATCTGGAGGATCTTGTGGCCTTCATTCTAATAGGTTCAGCCTAATTTAGGTAGCAGTGCCTACCATTATGGCGGTTGGACTTGAGACTTGAGAGCGGCAATTAAAAATTCCCGGTTCATTTTTACGGCAGGTCTAAAAACATAGGTAGATTGTCAATATGAAATATTCCCTCTCCACGCGCAGGCTGCACCCGCCACCCGTTATATTCATATCACTTAAGGACAAAAACACGTTCATTGTCTGACCGGTTTTCACATTACGGACATTACTACCACGTCGTCGAAAATCTATGAGTCAAATGTGACTCATAGACGTGAACGGGAAGGAACGCTGTGTGCACAAGTGACTCATAGAATGATTTGTTTTTGGACAAACACAGTGGATGAACGTTTTCAGATGGACACTTAGCGCATAGTTTTCTTGTTCCAATTTGTTCGAAATATTCATGGGTGGGTGTCCAACATTTTGGCTTTTCGAAGCCATATTGGCTGAAAATGAGTGGTTCTGCTATTTACATGTGCGATTCATGTCAAGCAAGAGCTCTCTTTCTTACGTCTCCGAAAGTATGTTAAATTTGATAATGAATGCATTAATACCATGTTTGATAAGCCTTTTAAGAAAAATGCAAAGGAGAACGATATTGCTGTTTAAGGTCCTGCTTGAAGTGAATCATTTTCGACGCATGAAGGCTTTTAACGATTTTTGGAGAACCATCCCATAATTTTGGGTTTCATGCTGGGAATCATTCATATTTAAGAATCGCCTTTGAAAAACAAACTCTCAACGCTATTATGCGAAAACGCGAATACATGAAAACTTGACCCTTTGCCGCTGAGAGATAGTCGATAGCTTCTTGCCGAGCCGGACGATATCGATTGCTTATGCTGAGCTGGACATGTTTCAATCTTCTGTAACATTCCTGATAATACCCGAGGTCGACATTCAATTATTCTTGATAATACACACAAAATGTGCGATTTTCGTATACATATCTTCAAAAATAAGTTTCCTTTTTTTATATCAAAGATGTCCTTGTCTGATGCTACGGGACATAAAAGTCGCTTATTACAATGTAATGCTAATATCTTGCAGAGCCGCATGGACAACTTCAGAGGGCTGTAGCCAGCCAGGTCCAAATTAATTTTGGTGGGATTATTTGAGTGCCATTTCCTAATTTTTGCGGAATAGCTCGCATTGTCGGATTTTCTGCAACAATGTTGCAATATTGAAGCAGTTCAATTTCTGTCTCACACACATGTCTAAGCCGTAAAATATTGAATCCCCGCCAAAAACTGTCTCGACTGGCCCGGAAATATTTTGAAGCATCAAATACGATAAACGATAATAATTCGTACGAAAATATTCTCAAACTGTATTGAACTTTCCCGTTACCAAAACGAGTATAACACATTTTTCTGATTGCTTCAATCATTTGTTTTCGAATAAGAATATTTTTTACATCTGAAACATGTATGAGAAAAGCAATATTGGCCACAGAAAACTTGATCGATTTCTAATAAATTTTATGAAGGTTTATATTAAAAGAAAACTAAACATATTAACATAAAAGTCGTACTTTTTTATGGGACATGGGAAAAAAGACATTTTATTTGACGTGAACACAGCGCGTAAAAAAACACAATTTTCGCGAAATCATTTTACTAATCCAATTTACGTGATAATCTACATGGACAATACTCGTATTGTATAATTTTATTGATTTTTAGTACATTTATGGCAGTTAAATAAACAATAAATCAATTTTCGACACTTAACTGTCGAGTTTAATAAAAGGAAATATTCAAAAATGTCAACCAACACAACCAATGACGGTAAAAAAGGCACGTTATTTATCATACTGGAAAACAACGATGACTTCATAAAAAGAAGAAGAGCGCTCCAGCCGAAAAAAGATTAAAACAAGCAATAAATTTAGAAATGTTTAAAATAAAAATAGTTTTGGTTTCATTATGGCATTATCTAACCTTATGGTGAACAAATTTCATTATTCTAGCCGAAAATTTGAATAACAAAAAAAAAACATTTGATATTTAATAATATAATTCCTTAATTCAATTTTGGGATGAATTGATCTTTTTATGAGTCATTAATCTTTCAAGCTATTGACAACCGTCACCGTTTTCGCTATATGGACGATAAATTCAATCAATTTTATTTGAGTTCATGGTATGTCCGCCTGGGCGCCTGACCAGAGATCATCATGCTATCGCGCTATCCTCATGATATCTTCCCAGGAATTCCATCTCAATCCACAATTAGAACAAGTCGGTTCCTGGATTCCCGCAGAGTTCCATCACAAGTACGAGATATACTACGTGCTCTGTACATCGCGGATTTCTTCTCAGTACTTGTACCAACGGCCAACGCACATTTAATGGAAAATAAACAAAATGTCTGTTGAATATGTTTTTTTTCGTATAGAAATAACCCAGTTGCGTGGTCGCGTGTGCACCGCGCACTTTTTTCAAATCTATTTTTGGGCTAGCTACTGTGTGCGCGAAATGCGCGCACGCATTAGCCAAAAAATGATGACGACACTATACTTTTAGGATTTTCATTTTGGCATGAAAATCGCTCAAGTCAGTCACTCACGGCACGACTATAGATTGGCGATTGCTTACACCTGAACTGATGGGCAGTGTGTTGCTGTGTAGACTCAAGATTCTCTTTTAGATTTTTGTTTCTAGCAACAGATTGATTTCTGGTATCCGGCTAGCATAGTGGTAGGTATAGCATATGGTCATCTATTCAAGTATTGACGTTGAATTGAAAGGCGGTTTTGTTTTTAATGTCTACTTCCTTGTTTCTATATTGGAAGATTTATGAAATAGATTCAGATGTTTGAACGAGTCAATGAAAAACAAGCTATTTTAATTTGCTATTACAGTTTTTGAATTTTATTAGCAAGAATGCTAGAATTCAAATTTCCTAAAAATTGAAAAAGGAAAAATCGACCAAAAATTATCAAATGATGATGGAACTAATTAATTCGCCGAAGAATTCTACCTAGTTTCAGTATCAATTTCAATTCTTTATTCAACCATAATATAATAAGTAGATTTATAATCAGAGGAAATACCATTACTAAATAAGTGATTGAGCATTTGCTTTGTCGAAAAGCGTAACGGTAGGTTAACCCGTTCCCGGACACAACGTCTATAGACGTCCAATTTTGAGCATTTGACCATACAAATCGTGTCAAATTTTGGCGTTGTGTCCGGGAAAGTGTTAAGCAGCAATTTTAATATTTTATTTTGTTTTGTCTGCAGCGTATAATATGCGATGGGGCGCAAGATCCCCAAGCACCAGCACCATACAGGAAGGATGGCTGGAAGATGCTTTTGTATATCAAGAGTTTATTATCTGTTGATAGAGGAGATCTTCTGTGTATAAGTGGATACAAGGATTTTATTATTGAGTCAGACTTTTTATACAGTGCATCAGTATTAGCTTTGAAGGTAAGCTTCTTGTCAACAAGCACGCCTAAATATTTGATGTGCTCTGCATTCCAATTTACTATATTATTGCCCAAATGCAAAGGCCCATCGGGCAATAAACTAGGTTTACGTTTTCTGGAAAAATATAAAGCCTTGGTTTTGGTCGCGTTAATCTTGATTTTCCATTTTCGGAAGTAATTATCAAGCATTTGATAACCATTAGTAAGTGCATTGGAAATCTGATCTGGGAGTTCACTACTACTTAACAGAGCTGTGTCATCTGCAAATAGACAAATTTCGCAATCTTCGGGAGTTGGTACGTCACTTGTATATATAAATTATAAAGTACCGGACTGAGTGCGGAGCCTTGTGGTACACCCGCAGGTAGTGAGAAGAAAGATGACTTTGAGTCATTGATGTTGACACAAAAGGAACGATCGTTAAGAAAATCCATAATAAGCTTTGTAATATAAAGTGGAAAGCCAAAGCTGTGCATTTTGTAGATAAGCCCATTATGCCAGACACAATCGAATGCTTCTTCTATGTCTAATGCGAGCATTCCTGTGGAACACTTCGATTCGAAGCTAGTTTGGACAGTATTTTTAATTCGAGCTATTTGGTGAGTTGTATTGTGTTTGCTCCTAAACCCAAATTGTTCATTTGGAAGAATGCATTTTACTTCCATGATTTCCAGAATCTTGTTTTTTATTAGCCGTTCAAAAATTTTTCTAACATTGCTTAACAAGCTGATGGGGGTATAACTGTTCACATCAGACTTTACCTTCTCAGGTATGGCGACACAAATAACGGACGCAATTTTCCAAACTTCAGGAAAATATGAGAATTTCAAACAAGCGTTGAAGATTTTATAAAGTAAGATTGATGTTTTCCTGTGCATATGTTTGAGAAATGACATTGTAATATTATCTGCACCTGGTGCTTTGTTTGGGTTAGGGCCGTATGTACAATCATGGTTTAACTCACCGTTTAGTTAACTGTGGTTTAATGTTAAACTCCGTTTAAATAACTGGGGAAAAATACACTACGCGATAATTGAAATCCCTGGCTAAGCAGCAATTTATTTTTTTTTAAAATCGTTAGTTTCCATTAGCAACTGGATATTTCCGGATAGTAACTATTAATATCATTAATTTTAAAATAAAATGGCCCGAATGAAAATTCATGGTTTAACTAACTGTTTTCGGTTTAGCTAAACTCCGTTTAAGGAAATTGACAAACAGTTAAACGGTCGTTTAAACTGCAGTTTAACGTGAAAAATTAAACGGTCGTCGTTGGCCGTTTAACTCATGGGTTTTAGCCAAAGAAAAATAAACAGAAATAAAGTCATCGGGTTGCAAAGATAATGAATTTCTGAATTTTTGCTGGGGGTGGCCCTCTAATTATGGAAAAAAAAGTTCTGACCGGTAGGGGGTCCGCAATATGGGGAAAAGAGAGAAAGGTTGTAAGTTTTGGAATTATTTCAAAATCATTTAATTTTCTTTACATTGATGTATTTTAAATAGTTCCCACTTTCTCTTTGAAAGTTATGTGCTCAGGGGTGTCCAACTTATTTTTGACCAGGGTTACACTATTGGCTTGCGATGGCAGGCCAAACATTTTTTTTCGAGAAGACATCAATTATTTCATGTTTTTTTTATTTGAAGCGCACATGAGAAACATTTTTGACGATGCAAACATTCACTGCTACGTGAACAACATGTAATGACCCGATCTAGGCACATCTGAGTCAATTTTCCAAATTCGTCTCCTTCGCAAATATTTTTAATTTGATTAATCTTAAATTTTATTGATATTTGTAAAAGTCCACAAATTCAAAACTTGACAGGATGCCGTAGGACAATTTTATAAGACTTTGCAATACACGAGACCTTGTGGCGATATAGTGAGTGATCATATTAATATGATATGATTTATTTTTTACCTAACCGCATTACGGGAGCTAAGAACTCCATAATTGGCTGATGAGGTGGCTACCCGAAGTTGGGTTAGTTTTGAATAGAGAAATAGAAAGTAAGGACCCGACAACCGACATAATCCATCCCACTTTCATAAGGTTTATCTGCTCAGTTGAAAGTAGCATATCAAAAATAGCAGCCATTTTTTATACTGTTATATGCGATAATAGGTAATATTTATTTATTTAGAACAGAAGCTCTGTTCCTTATAATTAACTTTACCAGAAATTTGATGTAGACATATTCAGATCAGGGTTAGATTTTGCGGAACTACGGAGGTGAGGGCTTGTTCGCCAGAAAAACTGGAATCCAGATTCGATCTATGAGCTTTATCGGACGTATAACTTCAGCCATACAAAACCTAACATAAAAGTTTGTGGAAATTTTTGCTACAGGCGCGTATGACCGAATATTTGACAAGCCTGTGCTTGGGAGGTCGCCAATGTACTTGCCACCAAAATCAGCTCAATCAGATAAAAACTAAGGTCTCTTCCTTCCATACATCATTATGCATCACGACATGATATTCCACAGTACGCGTAGATTAATAAAACGCACTGAAAGAACTCCTGATGGGTTGTTATGTACGGGAGGTATTCTTAGTTAATCATTTTGGTCGAGCCGTGAAATCAAACTCTTTATTTCGTCTTAGTCCAAAGAAAAGAAAACGCAGCAAGAAATCTGAACAAAAGTTGGCAATTTTCAATATTAGTAGATACCAACATGAAATTGGAGCAATGAAAAATAAACAGGTCATAATTATAAAAATAATATTAACCTAAAAAAGTATTTCATAGTACTATTTGTTTAGTTTCGCCTTCTAATTAAAATCCGAAGCAGAAAATATTTATATTTTGCTTTGCCTATTAATTTATATTGTTTCGTCTACAAGTTTCCATGGAAATATTGCTTGTTTACGATTGAGCGAGCTGATTGTTCAACCAATCAGCCACTACCTCGCTCACTGAAATCGTTAAACTGCGTTTAACTTGTGTGTGCTGCCTGCTGATTGGTTGAACAATTTTAAACTGTAGTCAACTTCCATGGTAACCTTAATATTGTTTACGATTGAGCGAGTTCTATTTTGCAAATTTCAACGCTTACTGCTATTTAACTCATGAAATAATAAAAAAGAAGGAAGCGCACATAAACTTCTGAAATTGTACCGAAGACGGCTGGAAGTATTTTCTGTGAAAAGATACGAATTTCACAAAAATCAATTACTTTTAATACTTTTAATTTGCGTGAGACAGATTCAAAATTTTCATAAGTGATTTTGATGCTGTCCCAAATGTCTTCACCCGAACACCGCGTAATCATTATTTCGTGATTTGTGGTGTAGCTGAAAGCTAGTTTACGCTACAGTCGAACTTGGCATAAACGAACACCGCATTGGGGAATGGAATATTAAGTCACCGACCGTGCTCTTAAATATACAGATATATTTACAGTTCCGAAAGGTTCGCTAATTGATTTTTTTTTTCAAAAAATGTTTTGTTCTTGTAAAAGGCAGATTATTATCTCACTAAAATATAAAAAATATAGATATTATCAGTGGACGAGAGGAGTCGATTGGGTTGCCGATGTTCGTATGCGACGTTTTTTACTGGTCCAGTTTTAAACCTATGAAGCTTCCAAGTTATGTAAGAACAGAAGGAAAAGAAACTAAGGTGGAGCTGAAATCGCACCCAAAAAGCTAAGTTACAAAAATGATGTTCCGAATCGGAACACAAGTAATAGGGAAGGCCGAATGAAATCTAAATTTTGCCCCGCCAGAAATTGGATTTGGTTCCTTTTTTTGAGTTAGGATATGACTATTACTTTTTCTTCAATTAACCTTAAAATGCTTTCTTTGAAATACAATTCTTCTTAAAATTTAAAAGTAAATTTTTTGCCAGCTTGTTTAGTGTATACGTTTGCAGCTATGAGAGTGTCAGGCTTCAAAACTTAATTTTCCTTGGATGCTATGTAAAAAAAAAACGTTAGTGAAAATAAAAGTTTCCTTTTATGAGAAATGTTTGGGTTGTAGAAGTGTCCGTTAAGGCAAGTTCGACTGTATTCGTACACATATTTCCATGGAAACTTGGTTGTTTACAATTGAGAGAAATTTAGTTAAACGACTGTTTCACACTGATTCACACTGTTGACGAAATTGATTGAAATCTAAATTTAATTAACAGTTGTCCCATATTGTAATGAAACTTTAATAGTTGAAGCGTACTCTATAATACATTTTGAATTTAGTGACATACGATTCAAACCCATCTACTACGGTTTTGACTGATTTAATTTAGACCAAATATGATTTCATTTTAGTGTGAACCAACTATAAAGATAATTCGTAGTTTAAACGGCTGTTTAACTTTTTGCACACATTTTTTAACCGTCGACGGTTTAACTGACAACCATTAGTTAAACCATGATTGTACATCCGGCCCTTAGAGAGCTTAATCACATTTATAATAGATGAAAGGGAAAATAACGGAAAATCCGAAAAATTAGAATTTATCAGTGAAATATTACATTGGAGTTATATAAGTGTTTCGGAAATTGACTAAACACCAGTGAGGTACGGTCAGTGGCGTGCATCCCAAAGAGGCATAAAAGCACTGCCTAATCCAACCGAAAAGTAAAAAACAATAAACATTAAAGACTCAAACACTTTGCACGTATGATATAAAACAAAAATATTACTCCCATCACTATACAGTGATCAACAACACACACTCTGTTTATCAAACACGGCGAATTTCCTACTTCACGTAGGTGTAATGCGACGAATTGGACTTTGAGAATTTACGAAGACACAAAAGTAGGCATGCTTTTCGCTTGATTCTTTCTCGACTTGTCCGACCGCGGCGAATGTGTGTTGTCCATTCCGCTTTGTTTTCATATTCGTTATTATAAATTGGTGAATGACGGAAATAATACAGTGAGACACATTAAAGTTTGCACAAATGATTCAATTGAGTTGCGGACATATTTATTTATTTTTTAATTGCATATTTATTATGGGATGGATGCGATTAAACCGTTGGTTGCACAACGGAAGAAATGTTTTTTTGGCGCAGTTTCCGCATGTAACATTAGCGGGAGACAGGCTTTGTACAGTGAATTTTGTGTTATACAAACGACAAAAGAAACCGTATAGAAAATTTAAATAGCAGTAGGCACCAGATGTTAGAATCACATCGGTTCTTCATTTTCTGATTCCATTAAGCGGCGACTCTATTAAATGAATATAATAAATTAGCACTTCTTGAGGATAGTAACACGAGTGAAATTTATATGAATACACACATATCCCATGATCTGTGCCAATTTTGGTACCTCCCTTTTGTGTTCCATAGAATGTCTCTTTTTTCTATACAATTATAAGGTCTGCTTATTTGAGGTTTGGTTTCACTCGCGTTTTTTACTGTTTTCGTGAGTTAAAATGAAGGAGTGTTTTATACCTTTGAAATATTGAACTAAAATTAGTTGAAATGTCTAAAATTTTATTAAAACTAGAAAACCAAAGACGTCCCTAACCAAAGACGTCCCTAACCATCAACTTCTAAACAACGTATGACCTAAATTCCATTCTTTACAAAAGATAGTTCCTAAAGTTATCTAAGAAATTTCAGGCTAAGTAGTTCGTAGACAATTGGGCGTTGGAAACCACTGATTTGAATGAAGCATCAAATGTATAGAATTACACGAAATCTTATTGGCTACTAATATCACTATGAATACGCAATATACTGAGCATACTGATAATCATCATATATTTATACCCTTCGCTCATAGAGTGAAAGGGTATATTAACTTTGTCATAAAGTTTGTAACGCATTGAAGGAAGCATCTCCGACCATATACTCGGCCAATTTAAAAGCTATGAAGCTGAAATTTTGCACAAATGCTTCTTTTCGCTGCAGGCAGTTTGTATATTTGAATCGGTAAAATCGGACAATGGGGTCATGGGGCTGCCATACAAACCCAACTCCCCAAGTTAGGTTCTTCTAAGAAAAACTTTTTTATTTGCGCACCAATTTCAACCAAATTTCACGCAAATGTATTTCTATTGATGACACAAAACATATGTAAGATTGGATCAAATCGGACTATGGGGCCATTGGGCTGCCATACAAACCCAACCCCGGAAATTGGGTTCTTCTAAGAAAAAAAACTTTTTTATTTGTGCACTAATTTCAACCAAATTTCACACAAATGTATTTGTATTGATAACACAAAACATATGTAAGAATGGATCAAATCGGATGGGGATGCCATACAAACCCAACCCCCCATTTTGGTTCTTCTAAGAAACAATTTTTACACTAATTTCAGAAAACCTTGAATTAATGTGTCTTTATATCAAAGCAAATAAAAGGTCAACACAAATCGAATCGTACTATGGGGCCATGCTCCCGCATCCCCCAATAAAATTTTCTGAGTAAATATTTTTATTTGCCCACTTATTCCAACCAAACCCCACGCAAATATGTATATTATTTTGTCGCCGCAACCGAACTTTTGTGAAGACAGAAGGAAAAGAATAGGGGGAGGGGGTTAAATACAAGTCGTAGGTACGCCCGAAAAAACGTTTAGCCCGAGGGGAGCGAAGGGTATCCAAGCTTCGGCCGCGCCCGAAATTAGCCTCGATCTCGTTTTATCTTCCCTACGGCAATCTGGTTGATGTAGTTGTTAGCGCGCTCACCTTCGAAGCAGAGGGCCATCGGTTCAAAAATTATGGTTATCGGACAACGAATTTCAAATGACAAAATATGATTTCACTCATATGTTAAAAGACTATCCATTCATCATTTATATAAAATATGTACCTCGGCAGAGCGTACTGTTGACCTGAAAACTGCAGGAATTCCAAATTCTCCTACCAAATTCACGAAGTAAATGGACAAAAATCAATTATAAAATTTTGATTTTATTCAGGCAGGAAACAAGCGCGCTTATATAAAGAAGTACACTGCTGAGTAGTAATGCTTAACGGTTTTTACTACATATGTACTTAAATATCCTTTTAAATGGATATTTAAAATCACTGATTTTCACAGGTTTTGTATTCTCTACTCACTTTCCTTGAAACCTTTAGGATTTACGTCGCGGTTCTAAAATAAAGGACAATATCATACCTATTAGACGACGAGAAAAATCTCCCTTAACCCTATATGTACTGAAACAATAAAAACTTCTACGCAAATCATGAATTCCTCGCGACACCATTATGCTAATTTGACGCATATTGTGTTCCATACACGAAAGTTTCTTATGACTGAAAAAAAAACGGCGGACAAAAATTCATAAAAACAAAAGACAAAATCCATAAATTTTTATGACTCTTGTATTAAAAAAACCAAGGCTTCATCAAACGACAATCATAGAATGCCAATACGAGTATCCGACAGACGCCAGAGGCCGTTTCCAAACTCACATCTAGTCAATTTCACACAGAGCAATTTCGTGCAAACGGCAAATACGTCATACGCGAGAAAAGTAAGTACGTTGCCATATCCTCACATATTGCCCAAAATACCATTAGACTTTCTTCTTAGGCGTTTTTTCGTTCTTTCTGTTCAAATTTACGATCTACATTTTATTGAACAATTTCCTTCAATTTTATTCAGTACTATAGGCGCTGTGATTTAAGACCTTGTCTTTAGGAAATTGTATCTTGGCTGTCTATGTCGACCGCAATAATTCAAACTATGTGGACACTCGTGCCGGTTCTTTCTGGGGAACTATGAAACAAGAGCAAAATGGAAACATGTGTTCCGTAGACTTAATCAAATTTCCAACTTCTATAAGCACCGTCATAAGTCAAGTCATTCAATTCTATTTTAAGATCAATTTCGTTTGTAAGTTTGTTGTAAAAGTCTTTTGTGTTAATGCGGCATTCGCCAGTGTCCGTCTTAATGTCGACCAGGACATTAGAGGACATGACAACACATTAAATAACCGATACCTAAACGGCACCCTCTCCTCTAACATCCACTTACGTTTCTGCCATAAATAAATCCACTATCGGCAACTTGACTATCCGCGGGAGTGGGTCCACACTCCCCAGTCCAGGTGGTACTCGTAGCCAAAGAGTAAGAACACTTGCACTATACGGCGAGATGACCGACCGTGTATGGGATGTAGGCAACAATTGCCTGACCACTTTTAACTAAATGCAAAGCAATTACACCTTTCGTAACCGCGCGTCACATCCAAATCCAATCACTTTGAACTCGGGGAAAATTGAACGGAAAATCTTATTTACAATTTTTGAATTTTCCAACGGCTCGCGTGGAAAATCACACACGCGACACACGACCGCGACCGATGAATGCGTTAGCACGTGCAGCTCTTCGAAAGCGAAATGATTCGACCGAGTCCCGACCGAATTGCACACAGTCGGAAAAACTTTCTTTTCCCAGTTTTCCACGCTGGATCGACAACGACAAGAACAAGAGAACACGAAAAAAACTGTTGTCAGTTGACATATACCCAAAAGTGAAAAATGTTTTGCAACACGACGACTCTAGGGAAAAAAGTATGTTGTCCAGCGCGTATCGTAGTCGTCACATCCACATCGTAGAACGTGGTTAGTCTTGTAGAACTAGCGCTGGCTGGCTAGCACTGCACTGTACACAGCATGTATGTCACTGTGTTGTGGGGCCAGAAAATTCAAGGTCTTCGACAGCATTCAACTTTTCCAGTGACACGACCAAGTACTGCGGGAAAGTGTCGCACAAGAGCTAGACCGAATGAGATTGTTTCGTATATCTGGATGGGGTTGCTTTGAAACAAAATAGCAGCAACAGAAGAAGCAGCAGAAGAATATACGACCCACAGCCGGCGGGACATCTTGAATCCTGGCCGACATCAATATTGATACCGAGGAATATTCAGGCTTTATAGAAATTGGGTGTTCTAATGAAACGGCTTAGAGCAGTGTTCTGTTCTATATGCGTGGTTTGAGGTTTGAAGATTGCGTCGTCATCCAAAAGAAAATATTGGTCATGTTTACTGTCGACGGCCGTGGGAGGTCCTTTTGCCTATGAATGGAGAACCACAAGCAGCATAGCAAAGAGGAGGATACTTTGTATTTGCATCAAGTTCACAGTAGACTCAGTATGTATGTATACACTGCACTTTCATCACTTTCAATCGGAATTTTTGAACAGATACTCGGCTTCTCAGTAATTGTATACGATGTTGAACTAGTACTTTTCATCATGAGCGGAAAATGAATGACAACAATGCGTTGAATGAGTTTTCTGTTCCTTTGGTAATTTTTGTTAGCATCGTGTTCTAAATTTGTGGTCCTTTAAAAAAAATTTTAAATGGTTTTTGAAAAGAAGAAGTTGAAAAGAATCACGGAGACAATAGAAAAGATAGAATTTACATTTTGCTAAGGGTTATAAAGTTGTTGGTTTGGAAAGCGACACGGTTTGTTTTGGAAAGCGACGGTGCGGGTCAAACATTTTTATGAAGGAGCATACTTTATTATTTGTATCGTAAAAACTGACGAAAAACTGTAAAAATTGACCGCTACATAAATAACATGTGATGACTCGATTAAGAAACATTTATGGTAGTCTCAATTTTGCAATTCGCTCTAGGGTTACCACCTGCTCGGGCCTTATCCGGCAGTAATGGGCCTGAAATGTATTGCCGCCCCGCCGCACAGTGGGGCGAAAAACCCGAATTTTGGAAAAAATTATAAAAACAGGTCAATCTTAATGTTTTTGGCGATTCTAAATCGAATGGAATTGGTTTCACGCAGACAGGATCAGCCGTTTTGAAGTTATTTCGATTTTAAGGGGGGAGAGGGGATAATTTTTCAGTTTTTCCTAATTATTTGAAAAACTATAAGAGTTACAGCAAAATGGTTCGAGGACTTATTAAACTACTCAAAATTACCTTTGCAATGACATATAATAAAATTGACTTATTTTGATAAATTATACCCTAGACCAAAAAATAAAATTGGATATTATCATTGTTTGACATTTACATTTTTTACTATAACCCTGCAAGAATTGCTAGTTGAGCCAGCATAATTTAGGGAAATATTCTTAATAAAATGAAGTTGATGTTTGCCAAAAATTGAGTTGCTCCGACCAGGGACACGCCTGATTCGCCTACTAAAACTTGTTCGAGTCAAAACGTCCATAGCTCCTCTCCAGGGGGAAGGGAGGTGGTAAATTTTGGCTGAGCGTCAAGACAGAGTCCCTTTATACTCTCCACCAAAAACTAGTTCAATAGGATGAAAACTACGGTTATCTCCGGTTCAAAGGACCCAACATATTTTACAGTAGATATTCAAAAATCGTGTCTAAAACAGCCAAAATTACATAAGAAAATCGGTAATAAAAGTAGCCTGGGGTCCTATGGGGTTATGATCCTTACATATTAGTAATCTTGAGGCTTTCTGGAATAATGTAGCATAAACAGATCCTTGGAGGCACGTGGAGGTAGTTGTTAAAACTAAATGTGAAAAATCCAGTTAGGGTCAATTTGACCATCAATGATTAAAATTAAATAATTTTTTTTTCCAAATTTTTTTTTTTTACTTTTTTTGTGCAAACATATTAATTATAATCTAAATATTGAAAATAAAATCATAAAACAAAGTTTTATCCTAATTTATAGTCAGGGTTTTCATTGAAACTTGATTATGGAAAAATGTGCAAAAACTGCAAAATCAATTCTCTACACTTTGAGAGCCGCTGACTTTTATCTATGAAAGATATCGGTCCATTTTTTTTTTTGAAGAAAGAATCTTCATAATGTTTACTATAAGATAAACTATTCACAAAAGCTCTACAATAGTATCAATTTTTTGAATTTTTGCCTCTACGGCACCACTGTGCGCCGGGCTAACGAAAATTATGCAGCAGCCGAGCAATTTAAATATTTAAAGTGACTGTCACATACATAAATTTTCATGGAATTTGCTCATGTTGTTAGGAAACAAACCATCAAATTGATCCCTTAGATTTTTTTGTTTCCTAAAAAAATTGACCCCCTAAAAAATCCCCCAAGGTCCAAAAAATTTGGGGGATTTTCCCCTAAAATGGTAAAACTGGAGGAAACAAATCTTACGTACTTCATGCTGCGTGTGATTAGGTAGGTCTTACCATAAAGTCATGGCGCCACTCTGGTCACTCTCTATCAGCTTGTGTTCGCCCTAGTTCGTGGGTGGGATACGTGAGTTATCTGAAACATTCTTTCACTGAAAATCTGTCAACATCAGATCAGCACGGGGGGTTATGATTCAGCAATAAGTTTAAAACAGAGACAGCTGGCTTGTAAATTTCTTGTTGTTGTTTTAGTAAGGGAACGTCGAAGCGACTCTTTATCAGGCTATGAAATATAGGTCGCTCCGGAACATAAGGTTGCTGTAGGAAAACTTATATATCTAGGATACGGGATGGATTTCGATGATTTCGCCATTGGAACGAAACTTCTTCAAACGCTACTACTACGCTTCATACCTGTGTTTCGGAAAATTAGGCTACGTCATACAAATCCTAACTATGTACCTACTTGTCCATTGGGTGAGTATAGCTGAGTCTTTGCATAAGAACCGCTCCTCCGAAATGGGGGTTCTGAGGACATTTGGTTTTATCAACAAACACCGGCAGGTGCCGTGCGAGAGACATGCTCGGGGTGGTGACCCTAACTCGCTCAGCCTCACAAAAAATTGTTGATTGATTTATTGATCATTGATTTCGAATGATTGATATTCTGCCAAATTCAAAAATGGATATTTTTATGTGTGAACTGCCATAGAGGCAACAACAGGGTGACCAGACGTCCTCTTTTAGTTTGAATGAAAACACATTTGGAGTGATTACTGATTAAACTAATTTTTTTCTGAATTAAAAGTATTTTTTTAATGTTTTTTATGATAGCTACGAGTGTTTTCATAATATTCGTACAATTGAAGAAAAGTTGTCATTGGTCGCCGAATTACGTTTGTCTTTCGGCGGTCAGCTTTGTCCCGACTTTATGCAAATGGAGATAAAATTCTGTCACATTTGAAGAAAATAATCGATGTTTCGTCGTATTTATACCGCTTTGCAAAAAAAAAGTATGTACATCATGGTCTGCTCTGCCTCTGAACAGTGTAAATATTAATTTAAAAAAACTTGGTGTTCCGACCATTTGACACTTTTCGATCGGTTGTCCGTGCAATCATATCCGAGATCATAAGCGAGAAGTGAGAAAATTTCACCGTCCTTCGAAGTCCTAGCCATATGCTTTCGCAAAGAGTGAGCCAAGCGGAAACGGGAACAATTACCCCCCCATATCTATGTTCATAATTTCAGAATCCTCTTCTTCACTCCTAGTCAGTGGCATAACGTTTCCCAAATTTATTGTGTTCGAAATTGGAATGGGGGTCACTTAACTTCGATTTTTTAGCCAGAAATTATTGACAGAAAACGCACTTAAAGCAGTCCACAGTAAGTAAGCGCAACAAAACTGTTCTTACTCCATGCAGGGGAAATGGTACACCCATTATATGGGCAGAAGGGTGCTTTTGACTAGAACCTTATTGACCGATCATTGGGTCAAAAGATCCTAAGTTTTCCTCCGTTGTGAACACATTTTCTTGATGCATCAGTCGCTTTTTCTTCAAGAGTCAAACACTCAAAGAAATAAATCCCAATGGCCCAATTTTACACAAAAACCTTCAAGAGAGGCACTCCTCCTTGCAAGTTGAACCTTTATAACTCTTCTAATTTCCTTTTAACAAAAACTCAGCAGAAACTGATATTAAGACAAATACAAATCCCCACTCAACCAGGTTGGAAGACATTATCCTTGTAATCTATTGGTTGCTCTGATGATTGTTTTATTGCAAGATTAAGCTTTAATTGTATGGCTGTGGCTCCACGATATGCTGCTCAATACTACTATACTAGTAGCTGCTTCTCCGTCCAAAAAAAAATGTATTTTCAGAATGTTGTGTCTTCATCTTAGAATCTCCACCTGGAAAGCAGCAAGAAAAAACCCTTCACAGCTATTTGATCGTTAGTAGTGGTAGTAATCAGTGGTCACGCAAAGTTTTTTGCAGACTAATAAAAATGAATGTCTTTACAAGAAAAGTTAGCCACAGGATGTACCAAAGGAAAAAAATCTTTACATTGCCGCCTCTGGGGCCCCTGTGGCTTGGGGCCCGTGTTCCACTGAACACATGGAACACCGTACGTTACGCCACTGCTCCTAGTGGGGCATGGTGCGTTGACGACTGCCGTGTATAGTCGTCAACTTTTTAACGATAACTGAATTCCGAGTGTGATACGGTTCACAGCTATCCCACTTCCTAGTCGGATTTTTGTTTAATATTCAAATATCATAAGAACATTTCTTATCTTCTTCTGAATATTAAACGTGCGACGAGCCATGCCGAGTATGGAAAACTCATTTCTCTATGAATCTCCATATTACAGAGTGGCGACCGAACGATCAGAGTCCTAGCTGTCAGTAATTTTCAGCGTCCTCCGAACCCTTAGTCCTCCATTTCAGCAAGGGGGAGGAATCAAGTGAAAACTGAGTCAATTTTTCGAAAATTTTGAAGAAATGGGGACCCAAGTGGCGAATAAGTTCTAAATATGAGCAAGTCAGCACTCAAAAATCGCTACAATACAGGTGTATTCTTTTGCAACTCCCATTGTGAACGTGCCCATCTGGTCACCCTAAGGAACAGCTACTTTGGCAAACGTCGCCATGATGGAAGGATTATGACTGACGTTTTTTGCGTGAAGTTGGTGACTGTTTTCCACGAAGATGGAGGCAAAGCTTGATTCTTGCGGAATGCGACAGATTTGTCAGTTTTAGCTGGTGAAAAATATGAAAGACGTCCTTTTCAAAATACGCATTTTAGCGTTAGCAAGCACAGAGAAGTATGAGTATAAAGACATCAAGCTCTATGAGTCCCTTATAATATGAGTAGCGCTGATTAGTTTTCCGTTCAATAGCGTCCCAGGTTGAGTTATTTTGTTTTATAGAGGGAAGGCTAGGGTGCCTATTATAGGAAGACAGATTGCGGAACCGCATCATCTTTCCATAGCAGGCAGACCTTTTTTGTCCTTTTAGCCCGCCATACGGTACTCGCCGCCAGAAATTTTCACACTTTTTTTCAATTTCATTCATCTCAATTGTGCTCGCTTAAAGGGTGAAGGGTGGCTCCACCCCAGCCGAATATCACCACTCTGAGCTACGGGTCGGATAAAAAATACCTTCGGGGACCGGATGTTGGACAACCCTGTGCGGAAGATTTTTACAAAAACATAATCTTTACTTTACTGACTGCCTATTTATTTTCATTATCTTTTTAATATCGTTGTTGTTGGGCTCAGGAAGGTTCGGCGAGCCACGCGCAAAATTTGAGCTGAACCGAAAGTGAGAAATGATAATAAATCTTTTTTCCTTATTTTATGGTGTAATTGTTTGGGGGTAATTGTACGAACCTTATTGTTTCACCGGAATCAAATGTGTTTTTTCATCATAGGGACTTTTTCACTCATTTTGTTCACTTGAAATATTTTGAAATCAAAAGTTCTGATGGTTCTTTAGGCGAACTTGCACGTGGTTGTTCGCTGAACCACGTGCAAGTTCGCCTAAACGGCGTACAAAAGATGGACGAAAATCGTATAAAATTTCGGTCTAATCACTTGAAAAAAATCGGTAAGCCATCAGAAATTTTTGTTTTAAAATATTTCAAGTGAACAAAATGAGTGCTTTCGACATTAAATTTTTCGAAATTCTAAATGGGGAATCATTTATGACTTTGTATAAATTAGTTAGAATGACCACACGGTTCACTTGCGTCGTCTCGCATAACCCATCACCAACACCGTTTGGTCGCCACTCTGTTACCTAGAAAAATGTCTTCAAAATATTGAACTGCTTCTCAATATTTGCCTGCTGAATCGTGAGTGTGAGCTACTTATACCTGTAATTGGTAACCGAAACCGAATGAGAGGATTTAAATCGGTAAAGCTGGGTGTGACGGCGAGAACAGAATGGTGATGCATTCAATAGATTCGCGGGCTGACTTCGTTCAAAGAACAAAAAAACTCTCACCGGCATGGTTCCACACAATCCGCCCTCCTATTATGGTCGGCCAGGGTGTCGAAATAGAATTGCGTACGACCTGTATCGTAATGGGGACTGCTAATGATGTTCGTCACGACGTAAAAATATTAAGGCGGAGGGTACTGCTATCTTTAAAATTAATTGGATATTTTTCCTTATGTCAGGCCCCGGTTTTATAAATCCCAATTAAAAGAGTTTAGCCGACCTGGACGCAACTGGCAGAGAAATCGGGATTTCGCTAGATAACGGCGTCGGCAGCCTCTCGTGTTAATACCAAAATTCTAACAATTACATATTTGGAAAAGGGGGTCCTTTACCTTATTCTCCAGCAAAAACTGTTCGGTTACCCATTTCTCCGTACTCATCGACAGCTGTCAGCCAACTCTTACAAAAAATATCCGCCGCAGGCCATTCACAATGACATCCCGCGGAACCTGAAATACGGGTTTAGTTTCTATCCAATACTGAAAACGGCGAACTTAGAGCGGGATAACGGAAGTGTTTTGGGAGAAAAGGACATCAAGACATCATCCATTATAGATGCATCGGAAAAAACAATTTGGGTTTGGTCGTATATAGTCATGAAAACGGTCAATTTTGGGGTTGTAAAAAGGGATTCCCCGTAAAACTTCAGATCCGTTCATTGGGGATCAAGATCTTTCGTTATACGAGTAATTAGGCATTATGGAAAATTATGAAAGTAAAATATGTGTCCTGATTTTTTGATCAGAGTTTATTTCTTTGCGTTACAAACAGGCACGAAAAATTACATCTCCTTCATAAAAATGCTTGGCCCGCTCCGCGCCAGAACAACAATTTAGCCCTCTAAAAGTTAAGTTGAAACATTAAGTGAAACCTTGTTGACGACACATTCACAACGTAGGTACCATGCACCCCAAGAAGTTATAGTACCTCAATAACTCCTAATAATTAAAATTGGTTTCAAAATATGTAACAAGATTTGTTTATCGTGGAATGAGTTGATTACCTATTATTTGAAAATCCTGATTCGTGCGTCTGTCATGCGTTTCGCTGTTTGCGAATTCTTGATTTTGTGCCAAATGTGTGCAAATTCTCGATTTTGACATGCTTTTTTTGAAAAAAAATTCTAAAAAAACCCTGAAAATTATAAATACTAAAAAAAGTCTCAAAACCAATCGAACCAAATAACCCTCGAATGCTTCTTCAACTATTCAACGACAACTTTGTTGCCCATTTCATCGCCTGACGTTCATGGATGGTGTACATAGTTGACAATAAATTGGTAAACTCGAATGGAATAACTTTTTGAAAATGTTATGCATGTTGTTTTTTTTTTCAACACTTTGTACAGCACGAGGCGTATTCAATTTAGCACAAGTGCATCATTATATCATACGCGATGATGGTAACGTTTTCCTGCATTTTAAAAATTATTCGCTATAGCACTGTATATCCCATACACACAATATGTTAACATCACGACTGAAGTCAGGCACTCACAAAGGACAATTTTGCTCGATGATAAGTGTTGTTCGGTGACAAAAATGAAAATGAGTCGCGCAACTGGAAAATATGAGAGACACGAATGATGGTAGCGTCGAGCGGTTGCTACCAGAAGCGCTGTGGGAAGAAGGAACCATACGACTATCCTTATGGAGGATATGTAGCAGTGGCTGATGAAATGAATTTAAAGGTCCCGCAAACTATTATTCGACTGTTTGTTTTAATAGAATGGTGGAGTCGAGAAATGATAATAATGCGGGAGCTTTTAACATCAGACTGTGATAAATAACAACAATGTTTTCTGTGACAACATGACAACAATAAACAAATAAAATGTATCGCGAGATGTATACATTTGAAACAATGTTGAGGCAAAATCGCTTACTTAAAATACTTAATTTCACGTACTCGAACGCTGAAGGATTTGCGGCTTTTTAGAGGTAAAGATGATTACTTCAACACAGTAAGAAAGTAGGGAAAATTGTTATAGGTGGTATATTTACGATGGAGATTGATTAGCCCATGGGCGTAGCCAGGGGAGGGCTGGTCGATGAAGATGGTAAAAAATCCTTTTCGATGTAGTAAAAAATTCGCTGCACTATACATTTTAAAAAAATTTCTGCTGCTGGCGCAACAGATGCCTTTTACACCTCTCCAAGTGCTGCTGTTATAAAGTTATAGCATTTTTTGTTAATAGTGTCAGAAACCTCGACTTGCCGAGCAAAATCACTATTTGCCATACGGAAAAAAAACTTTTTTTGGTGGGAGGGAGATGCCCCCATAGTACGAATATATTTATTTTTACATATTTTTGTACTTTCTATAAAGACACATTGCAAAAACAAATACATATATTCGTATTATGGGGCCATCCCCACAGTTTTTTTTTTCATTTGTGCAGTTATTCTAACCAAACCTCACGCAAATATGTTTCATCGAGGTAACGAAACTATGTGAAAACGGAAGTGAAAGAATGGGGCGGATTAAACATAAGTCATAAGTACACCGGAAAAAAAATATTAGCCCGAGAAGAGTGAAGGGTATCAAAATTTCGGCCGCGCCCGAAATTAACCTCGGTATCGTGTTTTTTTTTTGTTTTTTACTAAAAAAAATCTTGTTTACTAAATAAAACTCGTATAAAAATTGTGGAAATGTTTACTTTGGTTTTCTCTTGGAACCACGTTTTTTTCTCTTTAACACGTAAGATATGCATTTTTTCAAATCCTAAGACCCTAATTTTTATATGTCGTTCGAAAGCTAACATTATGAGGCAACTTTTATCAACTTTGCACATTTGTCAGTTCAAAGTACCGTTACGATTTTACAATTTAAATTTTCAATGAAAAATCAATTTTCAAATTTCTTAAAAGTTTGAATGGTTTTATCTGGGTAGGGTTTTAAATTATTTAATTGGCAAAACAGTTATTTTATGTATAATTTTGTGGAGTTTCAGAAAGTAAAGTCAAATATTCGGGAGTGTGCCAAATAGTGATTTTGCTCGGCAAGTCGAGGTTTCTGACACTATTAACGAAAAATGCTATAACTTTATAACGGTTAAAGATAGAGGGGTCATGTAGAACATTAATTATACCAAAATGAGCTGTACTATCACCCATTATCGTATGTACCAAGAGTCGTGGGACACCCTGTATATTTCCAATCCGCACATGTACGGAAATTTTGGCCCATGCCGAGATTCAATCTCCGGACCTCTAGATTACTAGCATCGTAGAGTGCGACTCAACCAAGTGAGCCACAGAGTGGGTCTTTCGAGTTATTTAATCAAAATTTATTTTCTAGCTGAGTCACAAAAAATAAATAACAGGCGCGACAATCCAACATTGGACTAAGGCCGCAGGATGTGTTAGTGACATCCCATTTCCAAGATCTTATCTGCTTTTTGTTGAGGTAATGAGATCAGCATCACGCTCAGCAGTGTTATTTATCCCCATAAATGGGTACTCGTTTAACATCTGAGTGAAATCATAGTCCGTCACAAGCTCGTGAGTTCGAAAAACACCATGATCCACGGTGAGATTCGAACTCATGACCCTGTGCACCGAAGGTGCGCGCACTAACCGCTAGACTACCTGAATCATACCAGCAATAAAATTTAGCCATTGTTAATACTTTGATAAATTTAGAAGAAATCTTATTAAAACCATTAACCATATTTCAATCAATAAAGAATTTATAAATATTCTGACGAAACTACTTTGCTAAGATGAAAGTGACAGACGAAACAAATTAATTTCGCAAGTGGAATATGCAGTCCGAGATACAAAAATTGCACTGAAAATAGACAAACTACGCTCTAAAAGGCAGATATTGGAGGCGAGTTGAATGTAATCAGAATGCAGAAGAAAATCATTTTCATCTCCATTTTTATGGTTTTTTAGATTTTAAAAAACAAAACCCTAATGAAATCCGTCTGTCTGTCCGTCCGTGTGTTCACTAAAAAACTCGCGAACGGCTCAACCGATCGTCATTTGGTAGGAATGTGTTGAATGGTAACAGTTTTTGGCACGAAATACTTAAAAGTTGGTATGGAAAAGATAACAGGGTGTCCCGAACATTTGAAAATTTGTTCACTAAATAACTCGCGAACGGTTTAACTGATCGTCATGAAATTTGATAGGAATCTGTAGAATAGCAACAGTCTTTGGCACTTACAAGTTGGTAGGGCAAAGATAACAGGGTGTCCCGGAGATTTGACTTTTTCGTTTTTATCGGACATATGGCGTATGGGTACTCAGGTCAAAGAACTCGATGGGTGCATTTCATATCAGTTGCTTTTTTCCAGTTTGGAGTAACGGTAACAGAGTTATGGGCGTTTGAAGCTAAGCTTTCTTTTTCACCACCTTGTTAAACCGCTATAAGTACCGATATGGAACTTTGCACAAATGTTGGTTAGCATGAGCTTATATACGTCATTGCCTTTATAATCAAGGAATACGTTAACTACTAAGACGGTTGACTTTTGCTAAACAAAAGAAAAAACAGCTAATAAATTCAGTTAATATGTGTACATAGTAAATCTATTTATAGACCAATTCAAAAATAGATTTACAAGAAGCATTTCATAAATTTTGTGCATAATTTTCATTTCTTGCCTATAAAATATATGTGCAAAATTATTCACTATGTATGTATCCAAAATCTAAAAAACCCTCGTATTGCGGGCGCAGCCCTTTGTACGCCGGTATTTTTAAGATTTGACTCTAAAATTAGCAAAAAAAAACACCATAAACACCATAAAATGAATTCGTTCACGGTGAGTCTGGAATCCATGACCCTGTGCACCAATCCAACCACAAGCCAGGCTACTCTAAAATTTGCTAACAATATTTCTGCGACCGGAAATTTCAACTCCTAAGAAAATCATGATGTTGAAAAAATGTTGGGCTTGCCCCCCCCCCCCCCCCCCCTGACCGAAATTCTGGCTACGTTCATGGATTAGCCTCGTGTCCTAAATAAATACATAGTTTCATAGAATCTTTGATTACACTAGAGAACTCAATACACTTTAGATTTATAGTATTTCCCAATTGAAAAAATCCTTATGCAATCCCAAATGAAAAAATCCATATCCCAAATGGAAAAATCCTTATCCCAAATGGAAAAATCCTTGTGTGTGAATTACAATAAAATGAATTTAGGGGTGTTTTAAGTTGTTTCTTGCATTGAATTGATTGATGTGTGATTGATGTTATTGAGGATATGAATAGGACCGGCAACGTGGGGTTGGCTAATGCAATTGCCGTGGTTGGACATTTATGCAATTTTCTACTCGTACGTAAAGTTCTTTCTATGTGGCTGGCTTTTGATATTCATTACATACGCATACCGATCGTCTTCTAATTTGGCAGAAATGTAGAATGGTAACAGTCTTTGGCACGAAATACTTAGAAGTTGGTAGGGCAAAGATAACAAGGTGTCCCCGAGATTTGAAAATGTCTTCACTAAATAAGTCGCGAACGGCTGAACCGAACGTCATGAATCAAGAATGTTAGAATGGTAACAGTTTTTGGCACGAAATACTTAGAAGTTGGTAGGGCCAAGATAACAGGGTGCCCCGAAGATTTGAAGTCGAAGTTGACTTTTTTGGTTTTTATCGGACACATGTGTTCGTAGAGACGACTCATGCGATCATCGCTCAGCGATCGAAGTTAAACCACCGGATTTGAGCACTATATGAGTATATTTTCTATACAGATATGTTCCTTTAGTCCATAGTCGATATGTACTAGGAAAGTAGAACCATTAAAAAAATATTTAAATACGGCTCGAAATTGGATGCAAAGATACAATCGCTGAGCGATCATCACATGAATTGTCTCTACGAACACGTACCTTTACAATAGATACTGCATTCAACAAAATAATGCTGGAAACAGATTAGACGCTTTGAATCCTGCCGAATGAATATTAAATGGCAGACATGTTTTTTTTGCTGTTTCTGTTGAAACTTGTCAGCCATTTAAAATGCATTGTATTGCTTTCCTCGGCAGCATTCAACACGTCTAATCTGTTTCAAGCATAATGCTCTTCTTTAATTTGCCTCTCACAGACCACAGTTATTTCGCTTATATTTTATACTCCATCTAACCAGAGCGGCAATTAACACAATTTACATGTACAGTAGAGCCCCGATATTCCGGATTGATTGGGACCGGACTCTATCCGGATTATCGAATTGTCCGAATTTCCGAAATGCACTAATTTACTCTATGGTGGACAGTATTTCTACTCAAATTATAAAAAGAAGATAACCATTATAACGATAATTAATAATATCGAATTCGAAATTTGCCTTATCTTAAGTTTATTTAGCAGTAAGCTGAACAAACTTTATGAAATTGTCCAATTTTATGAAAATTTAAACAAAATTTGGCACAAACCCGAATCCGGATTATCGAACTTCCGGATTTTCGAGGTCCGGATTATCGGGGTCCTACTGTACATTACAATTGGAGGTTTTCAATCCAGGCGGCCAAGGCCCGACGTCGGGCTATCGTGCCATAAAGAACAAAGAACATGTACATAAATACTTATAAAGTGCTTTGCACTTTTATATGCATCATTTACTCTGAAATATGTTTTAGCGAAACAATCTCAATTATGAACTATACATAATGTACTAAAGTTGTTAAAATGTACGTTAGTATACCAATTGCCTTTAGTCTGGAAGCTCGAAACAATAACTTTTGGATACCAATTGGCCATTTTTAATTAAGGCATGTGGACCATCTATAGTTTCATTAGTTTGTTGTCAATAACGTACGCTGTGCAGGTGATTGATGTGTGCACTTTCCATAACGATTATGTTCATACAAATTATTTTTTTTTAGAACTACATTCACTATCCCAAAAGTATTGACTGCATTACAAACCATATGTACGCAAAAGCCAATTGTACAATAAACAAACGTTTTCTTGTTGACGTTCAACTATGGTCCTTACAAAAACTGAAGGGACTTCATCTTGATGCAGCAGTGTATCAGTCTCAGCCCAATCGGAGAAAAGTTCGAATTTTTACGGGAAAATTTGATTTGTGTCCATCGGATGCTCGAGGTTTAACGAATTTCATGGCAATTTACATAAACTATATCGCCCAGCAATTTTTGCAGGAACAACCTCTTGAATGTCCGTTTGAACCGCGCACATTTAAAATTAATAATTTCTCTGTGTACAATAATATGATACCGTGGAAATTTTTCTATAAACGTGACTCTGTCTTTCTGACGTATTTAACGTTTTACGATACGGCCGGTGGACTAGGGTTGGGCAATGGTACGCTTATAACAGCTATTAGGAAGGAGTAAAGGATGTGTACAAATTTCCTTTAATTAGTATTTAGCGCGATTGCACTTTTAATAGTTATCCACCTACGTACAGTACTTAGATATTAGTGTAGTTTATTAAATGTCGCATACGGTGCATGTACCGCAGCAACTAAGTTATATTATGCGGTTGGTATTATGTTGTAAAAGATTTGAGAGACTGCACACTAAAAAATCAGGCGGTGTGAATCAAAATTTATCCAAATGGGGTTATTTTTTTATATATATCGGGTTAACTACACTTATTTAACTCTGCCCACAAGTATAAAATTTTTCTTTTATCCATTAGGATAAAACACTCAAAATAAAATTCATTTGGATAAATAATAAATTTTATCCGAAATTTTATCAGTTTTTGTTTATATGGTGTTAAAATTTACTTAAAATGGAGTTAACTCCGCACAATATGACAGGTAATATATGGGGTAAATTACGAACGTTGTCCCGTATAGTCTGTGTGGTGTAGTAGGTAGGGCGTTAAGGTTTGTGTTCGTAGAGACGACTCATGGGATCATCGCTCAGCGATCGTAGTTTTGCATCCAATTTCGAGCCGTATTTAAATATTTTTTGAATGGTTCTAATTTCCTAGTGTCGACTATGGACTAAAGGAACATGTCTGTGTAGAAAATATTCCCATATAGTGCTCAAAACCGGTGGTTTCACTTCGATCGCTAAGCGATGATCCCATGAGTCGTCTCTACGAACACAAACCTTTAGTCTTCAAATCATAGAGTCTCGGGATCGAATCCCACTGCAGGCACACCCAGCAAAAAACGTGTATTAAAACCAATGAAGTTTTTACTTTACTTCTAGTAAACAGAAAATTTCTTTAAACGTATGAAGTTTGACTATAATTAATTAAAAATGCCATTGGATCAAATACACTTTCATAGAATTTAAAATTTCAGTAGTAATAGAATTAAAGCATTCCGACATACAACTAATGCAACAAATTACTTAGAATCTAGTAAATCAACTTCATGGGAACTATGATTTTTTGCATAGCCTCTATGTATAAACATTTTAGTTTTGTATTGCACCGCGTATCAAGTAGTTACGATTTTAGAAACGTTGACAACATTCCACATCTAGTCTCATGGCAATGTGAACGGACTGGCACGCAGGCGGACCGGGTTCGAATCCAAGTTTCGGCATAAGGTTTTTTATGAATAAAAAAAATATAAAAATTTGAAATAAAAATAAATAGAAAAAATTAAAAATAAAAATAAAAATAAAAAAAAAGAATTAAAAAAAAAATTAAAAAAAAATAAAAAATATTCTTTTCTATTTTTTTTTAAATAAAATCCAATGAAATTTTTACATAGAATCGATGAACAATCTCATTGTTATAATCGAATTTTCACTTTATATTTTCAATGATATTTCTATCATTAATGATATTTCTATCATTGTCCCAAAAAGGCTATTTCATCGGCTCCAAATCATAGCCGAAATTTCATAGGTTCTATGTAATTTTTCTTTAATAAAAGTAATTTTTTTTCTGGGTGCAGGTAATTTATTATGCATTTTTAGAGCGTAAAGAGGTAAATGAAATGTGTCGCCAACACCTATAGAGAGGTAAATGCTAGTTATACAAAACTCATTTATGAGTTAAATGTTCTGTGAAAATTGTGTTTTATTTTTATCCTAAAAATATCGAGAATTACTCCTTTTGGTGTAATTGGAAGTACTATTTTGTGTTCATCCATTTGGATAAAACAATATTTTATCCAAACGGAGGGACCTTATTCGACAATTTTCGGAGTTAAATTCACACCGGATTTTTTGCTGTGTACAAGGAACTTTACGTACGAGTAGAAAATTGCATAAATGTCCAACCACGGCAATTGCATTAGCCAACCCCACGAAGCTGATCCTATTCATATCCTCAATAACATCAACCACACCTCATAGTTCCATGCGAGAAACAACTTAAAACACCTCTAAATTCATTTTATTTTAATTCATACACAAGGATTTTTCATTTGGGATAGGGATTTTTTTCATTTGGGATAAGGATTTTTTCAATTGGGAAATACTATATTTAGTTGCGATAACAATGGAATCCATAGTTCCAAAACTAAGGAAGGCGCACTAAAACTGTAAATGGTGGTGAAATGCACCAGTCAGTTATTATGGAAATGTGAATCATTTCGCCCGCCTTTAACCCTTTGAGGACCATACATTTTTGGCCGAAGCGATTTTGTTTTTTGTTATATTTTCGTGATCACTAGGTCAATAGTAGTTATGTCACCAAAAATTGTGCCCCTAGCCCCCCATTTTACCCCTCATTTCGCTTGGCAAATATATTTGGCTGTGGGTTGAAAGGGAATTTATCACCTAAAAACGACTGAACATAATAACGGCATTGTGACGTGTAATTCATGTATTTTAAGAGTAAAGATCCTAATTGAAAACAATTAATGTTAGGTGTGGTAAATATTGAAGCAATCGCGAGATGTTGTGGAGCAAAAGAACACATTACGATGGGTACAAAGTACATATGTGCAGTCATATTCATCCATAAAACCACAAACGCAAACTTTCAAATTCTCTCGGTTCCCCATTTTATGAAGAGTTATTTTCTTAAAAGGCCAGTATTGATCATATCTGAAAAAGGGTGAACTGGGACTCGTGGTCTACTAAAGTAGATGTGTTCCTCCGGCAAACCGGCTCGATGTTCAGTGCGGATTTCTGTAGGATAGCTATAGGTTACGGTAGAGTATATGCTTACGTAATTCGAAAAATATCCAAGAGCAAACTTGCCTTTTTGTATGTTATAGATGACAGCAAACAGGCACATTACGCATATTTTGCCAAACTATGCAGCGACAAACCGCGCCCATTTAAGTTGAATTGTCTCAGTCGGTCAGATGAAGATATTATTTCCCTTGCATTTTTCTTTATGTCGATGTCAAGGCTTTACGGGATAACCCTTTAATTCAAGCATAGTCTTGGTGGAAGGGAAATTAGGGTAATTAGGGTAAAGGATCGAAAGGGGGACAACACAAACATCCATGGTCACAGTGTGACTCGTACCCACTCTCCGGAAACTCAGAGATGAGTGACTTCTCTTCCACTGAGCCGCAGAATGCCCATACATATGCAGATATGCTCCCCACTGCATAGAAACCGATGTACCCTCGCTTCATTATCTGCCGGGAATTGTCCACCTGAGAACGTTGCTAGAGATGGGCATTAAAGTAATACAACAAACTCATCGAGGTTATAAATGTTGTTTTTTTTTCAGTGTAGACGTGAAAGTTGTGTAGCCAGTTTCAGACACATAAAGGCGCCAAATTGCTTTAGGTTAGTAAATAAAGCTGGCCTTCTTTTTGAAACTGTCTACATTAGCAGTAGATTAGTCGTTTTGGAGATACAGCGAATTTTGCTAAGTCAATGACAATTTTTAGACTTAGCCTTGATTTGTCAAATATTATTTCCAGAAAAGACCACATATAGTAGTATAATTTGACAACAATTCTTTCGCCATAATCAATGGATTCGTAAAGCGGTAATTTCCATATTTCGTTTGGTTGCTGAAAAAACAGCTGTCGTGAGGTAGCAGGTTTTTACATTTATGAACGCTATATACCGCAAATTATTTGACCTTTCAGATTCATAAAATTTTAAATTTACCCCATTAAATTAATTAAAAAATTAAATTAATTCACCACAATTAAGTGCAAGTGCGACAACCTTCTTACACTATTCATTTTCGCGACTCTAACTCTAAATGTTGCAAATGTAATAAAAAAAGACATAGTGCATTTTGTTCCGTTTCAGACAATATATTTGCCCAACTTATTTTAGGCCTGTAAGAGTTCATTGAACTTCGAAACACCTGGAACGTTGCAATTTTACAAAGAAAAGGGATAGACCAAATGCACTATTTGAGGCTCATAAATTTTTTCGATTTTACCGTTACATTACAGCCCCTTGAACAGTGACTACTTTTTACTTAACTTTGGGGGCCCCTGGGGGGCAAAGCGGGTCAGATAGGAAATTATGCCCATAACAATAATGTTGCCCCAACTCTCATTTATGAATTTCTTTCCGAGTATTTTGTTGTATTTTTAACGTGAACAATTTTAAATATCAAAAACCTCCGGGCAAACATATTTGCCTATAGTCGTCAAAGGGTTAATGGATGTGTGAACAATTTTGACACTTTTTACACACCTTTTTACGTTACTTGTTGAGTGAAATCATAAATTATGTTTTTTTATGAATCTGCCCGAAACGGACAAATGAAAAATACGGATAAGTGCAATTTATCTCCTTGTCGGGCACGATTACACATCCGTTTTCGACTGTATTGTCCAGAAGTTTCGAAAACTGCCAGAATTATGTGGAATGGCTCCGTATCAACTTCTCTATACGTTTTTAGGGTTTTTTAGAAAATATTTTTTCAAAAAACCCTTATGAAATCGATTTTGTCCGTCCGTCCGTCTGTCCGTCTGTCCGTCTGTCCGTCTGTCCGTCTGTTCACTAAATAACTCGCGAACGGTTCAACCGATTGTCATGAAAGGAGGATGGTCAAAACGGTCGTTTGATGAACAGCAATGAAACGTATGTCAACTGAAAGCTTGGATTGAGTAGATTAACGTTTGTTCTAGCGATATTTAGCTAAACAGTGGGAGATCGGAGATATGGGCGATTTAAGTTTTGACAAAAAATGAAAAATCTTACTGCACTAAACTCACATTTACTGAAAAAGTATGTAACTCAGAGACTTGAAGTAAATTTTCCAATACACTTAACAGTTTTCACTATCATGGATTAAAAAAATTATTAAAAAATATTAAGTCGGTTTGAAATTATACACGTTCAAATTCAAAAGTTGTGAATTTTTAATGTTTTCTTTGTTATTTTAATCTCTTATTTTCTATATTGCGCAATAATTACATATAATATATTTTATAAAATGAAATCTTTGTTTTGTAGTGAACAAATCCTTTTTACATACATTTAGTCTATTTTCAAAAGCTAAGAAGTTAATTGGGCTTAAACGACGTAAGGTCTCGCAAAAAATACACAATTTGACCAAAATATATCATAACTTTGCACGTGTATGTCGTATAAATCGCACTATCAATGGAAACGGATGAGTAAAAAGTTAAAGGATTACAACTTAGGTTGAATTTAGAGATAGTATTGGTATTTTAGAAGCATATGATTATGAAGTCAATGTACCTCCTACAAAGGAAAGGGAAGAAAGCCAATTAACCACGGAACAGGCGAATAGATCAAGATTTATAACCATATGCCGGTGGGTAGTAGAAGTTATGAACGGAAGGATGAAGCAATCTTATAAGCTGTTTCGTCAAATCAACTTTAATAGATCTCTTCCCCACATGTTTGACGACTTTAAAATAGGAGCTTGTCTCTTAAACACCTTTTATTGTTTTTACAAGGATAATCATTTGGCTCCTAAATAATTAATATAATATTAATAAGCCGAATCGTCTTTATCAATATTTATCAATATTTATCAATAGAGATGAATAATTTAAATAGGCAAGGCATCGAAGTAATTTCGTGGGTATGGAAGCAAACCTCCCATTTTTAGAAGATTTTGTTTGATTTTGCACGCTTTAGGAACATATCATATAAAGGTCGTATGTTGCAGAGCTTTTGCGGGAGTGGATTTACTATGATGAAATGTGTAGGCATGATACACTTGATAGAGAACAGCATGGAATACATTCCATTATAGAGCATTACTGCAGTTGTCTTACTGGCAGGCGAACAGTGGGAAGCTGCGCCCATATTCTGTCAGTTTTATGGTATGTATAGGATTAGGTAGATTGAAGAATTCAATCCTCCAGCGCAGCATTTACTAGATGTAGTAATTGATGAACAATATTAATTATTCTATTGTTACCTAATTTTAATGTTTGTTTTGTTTAAATGCAATAAAAATACTAAAATAATGTATTACTTCTTTTTATATAAAAATGCATTCTGATAAAGAATCGTATGTATGTTTTCCCCTATGTGTGACTAATTAGACGAGCGGATGAGAAAAAAAATGTGTTTGGGTTTGTATATACTCACATAACCCATAGCATTAATGAATGCATTATAAGGAATGGACTTTTGTATGAAGGGGGTCTTAATATTTATGTTGGCGAGGTCCCACGAAAAGGATTTAACGAGAATGCAATAAGAAAGCAATATCCAAAAAATCAGCTTAATTAGAGTTTTTTTCGGAGATTTAGAAGCAAAAAATGAATATAGGGGAAAATGGTTTTTGTATCAAAACCTACCCTTTGTTTTGAAGGAATCGTCCTGATTTTTTTACATTAGTACACTACTATAGTAGGAAATAATTTGACCAATTAAGACAATTCAACTGCTATCCGGACGAAAGTTATACCAAAAAATTGTAGGGGAGGTAGGGAATATATTGGTCGCATTGTATTCATAATTTACAGAAAGTAAGATCCTCTAGTAAAAACCACTCGTACAAAATTTCAGGTCTCTAGCTTCATTCTTTCAAAAGTAATAGACCAGCAAAGTTGTTCCAAGGGACGAACAAAAGTCGTCCTTTCTCGGGAACCCCAATGTTTACGGGCCTTAAATTTATATATTAGTTACCCTCTAATATAGCCCTTTCATTTGACACCAGTTTCATTGCTGTTCACTCAACGACCAACTTTCATACAAAATTGCCCATCGTCCTTTGGTAGGAATGTGTAGAATGGTTACAGTCTTTGGCACAAATACCTTAGAAGTTGGTAGGAAGAAGTTAACAGGGTGTCCCGAACGTTTGAAAAAAGTCGACATTTTTAGTTTTTATCGGAGATTGACGTATGGGTATTTAAATCAAAGATCTAAACGATTACATCTCATATCAGTTAACATTTTTCAGCTTGGAGTAACGGTAAAAAAGTTATTGGCGTTTAAAGTTAAACTTTCTTTTCGACCTCCGTTTTTCTAAACCGTTATAGCGATCGATATGAAACTTTGCACAAATATTGGTCAGTATGGCCTTATATACGTTAAATATTAAGACTGTTGACTTTTGTTAAGGAAAAATAAATAACAGTAAATTTGTAAAATTTCGATTTGTTCGTGTGTAGCCCCTTTTAGGTTTCCAAATATGAAAACTCTGCTAAGGGTTTTTAGAAAATTACATAGGGAATATGTCTACTAATTTTCATTTGAATAACTGTATCCAAACCGGAAATATAGCCAAGTAAGTATTTAGTAAGGGCCTTTCACAATGCAAGGGAAGCCTCTTAAGTATTTCTTCAATGCATATCTTTTAACTTGATGAAACAATGAAGGTGGAAATGCATAGAATGGTAATAGTGTTTGCCACAAATATTTTTGAAGTTTGTAGGACCAGGATACAGGGTGTCCCTGAATAGCTGCACATGAATACTTGTTCAATACTCATAGGAAAGCTTGCGTGGGCTCTTATGTCAGGGGACACAATGGAATCATTTCATATAAGTTGCTTTTCCTTGATTAAAAAAACAGTAACAGTAGATTTACGGGTAATAATTCAGTTCACATATAAAGCCAAGCCATCCTTACGTTTGCCGTAGTTCTTTTTGCTCAAAGGCCATCAGAAATCTTAAATAGAAAAATGCCTGTAGATTTGTCTTGGAGTACTTTTATATCAACCGGGTAAATAGTAAATCTATTTAGTAGTCTGGCTGGTCTAGCGGTTAGTGCGCGCACCTTCGGTGCACAGGGTCATGAGTTCGAATCTCACCGTGGATCATGGTGTTTTTCGAACTCACGAGCTTGTGACGGACTATGATCTCACTCAGATGTTAAACGAGTACCCATTTATGGGGATAAATAACACTGCTGAGCGTGATGCTGATCTCATTACCTCAACAAAAACCAGATAAGATCTTGGAAATGGGATGTCACTAACACATCCTGCGGCCTTAGTCCAATGTTGGATTGTCGCGCCTGTTATTTATTTATTTTTAAAAATAGATTTACAGGAAGCATTTCATTAATGCTGTGCACAATTCTTATCTATTGCTAATAAAATATATGTACAAAAAATATTCACTATGCATCAAAATTCTAAAAAACCCTCGTATTGCGGGCGCAGCCCTCTGTACGCCGGTATTTTTTCTTGGATGTACGGGCATTTTAATCCCACCGAGAATCGATCTCAGGATTCTCCGGAATACGTATACAGGTCTCAACCATCCAAGCCACTGATCGTGATAAATCTAAATTAATATTATTCAAAAAGTATGTTATTCAAAGTACAAGTTCATACATCATACATTTTTAGAGAGGGTGTAACATCTGAAAGAACGTCCTGTTGGGATCATGATATATGTATTTATGAATTATAGTAATAGAATTGTAATAGATTTCAGAACGCATAAATTGTGCTAGAAAATTAAATATGTCAGTCGTACCAATCGCTACCAGTAACTATAGAATTTCGATCTTTGCTGTAACTAGTTCTTACTTTGATCAGAACCACCGGTAAGATAAAACGTAGATAATAAATCAGTGCACTTGCTAACTCAAATATAATAACCACAAAGAATAAATATAATAAATAAAATTATAATGTACAACATGTAAATGAAATCATATTAAACTAAGAAAACACAATTATAATAAACTAAGAAGAAAATAAAATAGTGTTTCTCTTTAAATTATAAATATATGATGTAGTGATAACCACTACAGTCCTCCCAATTAAATATTTATTAAATTACTCGTATTTTCTTCTGATATAACATTTTATAAGACTGATATATTTGCTGATTTATTTGGATATTTAACATATAAATGGGGACATACCATTACCTTTGACTACATAGACATTTCAAACCATTTCATCTGACATCCTTTGAACATTACTTTTTCGTGTGTACTCGAAACAGTTTAACAAATCACATAGTGTGTACATCATTCCCAATTTTAATTTTCCTCTTTAGAAATCATGCCAAGAAAAAAAAATCTCGTCTTGTGTGTAACTATATTTAAAGACATTACAAAAGCCTGTAATCCTGTAATATGATTCCCTAAACGATTTACATCGTTCACTACTTTATGCCAGACTCCTTGTCGACGACGACTTTAACGTCAAGGACAAGAGTTATTTCACTTTACTTTTTCCTCCTACGTTTTGTTTCATTTATTTATTCGCTCTTGTTTTTTCGTTCTTCTTTTTTCTTCTATTCAAATGCCAAATCATATTCCATTTGAATTTTAGCTCCTACTATATGAGAATGTTATGCGAATCATGATGCAGGGAGCGGTGTCCAGTTGAGGATTTTCATTTCCAAGTGTCTAGAAGGACTATACTAAATCAGATGAGCACAATCTTTGACCAGAATCTTGTAAGTCTGGACTAAAGACATAGATCCTCTATTCCATCTTGTCGTAAAACATTAAAAGGGTATCCCAAACACATATTCTGAAGTTGTTGTTTGATTGAAGGACAGTAAACGGACGAATAAAGACGTCGGAATGGGCAACGAAGACAACGACGCCGACTATAGCGGAACTCAAACACAAATCCCTAGCAATCGTGGAAATTAGTGAGCCGAGTACATCTGAATTTAGTACATTTGATTCAATGCGTCGTTGCTTATCTTAATGGAAAGATTGCGTAAGGATACTCTGTACAAATACTATGAACGAATTCCGAATACGAGTATGTAGTTCCATATTGAATATATAGGCACCCGACAGTTTTTTTTCGGGAGCGTTAATTTTATATTGGATTTGCTCATTGCTTGGAAGAGTCCTTTTTATGGATTAATTTCCTGGGGATTCCAAAGTTTATATCTCCGAAATAGCATAGTGTTGTGCGTATTTGCTGGCTACAAATGACGAATTGCCCCTCGGATTGGGATTTATAATGACGATATGGTAGTGTTGGTGGTGGCACGATTTTAGGCCTTTTAACTTGTCGAATTGACTGATTTATTGTTAATGGAACATTTATAGCATTTTTGACGACTTTGTTCGGGAGCAAATTGCACGTGCCGAGCATTTTGCGTTGAAATTGTATGTTGTTTGGTTTGTCATAAATGAATTGGAATTTTTATACAGCTGAATTATGGATTTATTTGCGGGAGATGGTGAAGGATAATAAAAAAGAATAAATGGGGTTTAAGCGACCAACGCGGAGGATGTCAAGGTCGAATCTATTTTGGCGAATACAAAATATTTATTACCATATCCAAATTCTGCAAGTCTAGTCATCAGTAATAATAATAACAATTTATCGAATTGTCGAGAATAAATAAGTTATATCTAAATTTTCTGAGTTTCTGAAAATATTAAAATGCACTCAGCCACGCACAGAGGATTTTGGGGCTCCGAGACTAGAAATTCAGCATTACATTACATTGATTTATATAGCGCTGTCGAAAATTAACCTTTACGCATACTGTCTACGAGAAGTTGCCAGATTTGTCTAGTAACCTAGTGATTATAGCTACTTATTATCGTTGCAGTGGCTGTGTAGGATCTCAAGGACTCGCCCGCATTGTTAGGTACTTTTGGTTTGACAATTCATTTGGTTCCACTGAAGTTATATAATTTCATCACAGCTGATTTCTCAGTAAATGTTACCGTTATAGGGAAATTTTTGAAAAAAACATTCATTGCAATGTTTGAGCTCTCGAAACTGTCTTAGGACCGCATGCATGCATATATTTACCGTTATGTAGGTATTCCAGAAAACATGTTTTTGATTACAGTATACAGATTGTTTTGGAGAGCACGCATTGAAGGATACTTTTGGCATTTTCTTTGGCGCCATAGAAGCTTCAAGTTGATCGCAGATCATTTATCGTTAAATGTACCGTTATAGAGATATTTCTAAAAATTGTTTCCGGAAAGCATATACAAATGTTATCAAAAAGTCTGACCGACCGTAATTTCCTTTTAGGGATGGCTTTCTATTGGAAGCCTTAGAAGATACAAATTTGTTGTAAACTACTTTTGCGATTTTTTACCGCTTTGAAGAATTTCCAAAAATTATTTTTTTATACTATGGGAACCTTTGTCGCTCCCTGAGGCTGTTATGAATTTAGATATGTTGCTATGAGCATGACGAACTTAAATTCGTCAAACACTAGTGTCTAATGAGCGTTACCGTTATTTCTAAAAATCTGTTCATTTAAACGTTTGACCCCGCAGAGGCTACAAATTTGTCATAGACGAGTTATGAGTATGTATACATTACCGTTATAATTAAAGTTAACGAAAATCCCCAAAAATCCAGCTTTGAATTCATGTAGCGCCCACGTATCTCTGAGTAATTTGACCAGTTTTTTTTGAAGACTCTCAATAAATTATCTACTTTTAGTACACTTTACCGTTTGTAGACATTTTCATAAAAGCTTGTTGAAAACACAGTTTGATCCCCTGGAACCGTTATGGGAGCACGAATCAATGGAGGCCACTTTACAATTTCCTTTAAATCGCAAGAGCTACAAGTTTGTCATAACCCACTTTTCAGTACATGCTATTCAATATATTTTCCAAAAAAAAAAACTTTTTTTTTGCATATGTTTGACCCTCTGTAGCACTGCCAGCTTCACCTGTCTCGGATACGTTTATGTAGAGAGTTCATTTTTTCGGGTGTTGATTGGACGATGTCACCGTCTGGTTTATCAATTTGTACTATTAATGCCACATCCCTTGCTTTATCTCTTGTTTTATCTTCGTTTATTTCTACCTGCGATCTTTAAATACTATTCATAACTGCAATAACCGCCTGCTGGATTTCATTCTGTCAAACTTCCCTCCCCATAATATTGCACATTCTACAACTTTCAGAGGTTATGTATGCCTCTTGATCCAAAACATCCTGCATTATCCTTGAATATTTCGCTCGTCAATTCTAAACGGAAACAAAATGATTCTCCTAATAGATATAAATTTCGTAACTTTCTTTTGTCAGTCGAGCTTGGATCGAAATCGTGGTAAGAATTTTTAGACGAAATTGATTGTAATGAAGCCACAAACAAGTTCTATTTATTTCTTAACAATATTATTTCGCCTCATACTCCTGTTTATTTGAATAAAAAAGGATTGTAAATGGATCACGAAAACCGTTTCTGAGGACCGGCGTCACTGCCGTGAGTAAAAACGACTTCACTCGTTATCTGCCTCACCATCCGATGTTTTTGAAATCATCGGTGCTTTGGATGACAATGGAAGTGGTGATTCTGACGGGCTTCCCAACTTTTTTGCTAAGTCCCTATCCCATTCTCTATTTATCCTTTTTAACATAAGCCTTGTTACAGGGTCCTCCCCATCCGGTCGGAAAGTTACCAATGTTTTACCGATTCCTAAATTCTCGAATTCCTCCTCTGTAACGAACTATCGTCCAATACCCTTATTGCCCTGTTTCCCTGAGATTTTTGGGTTAATTAATTTTTGTACCCTCCCATATCCTCTCTGTTTTCCAATCGTCAGCAAGGTTTTGTCAAAGGTCGTTCGACAATGCCAAACTTTGCAGATATTTAACACATTGTTGCGAAATCCATGGATAACCATGAACAAGTTGACGCTGTCTACACGGATTTCTCCAAGGCTTTTGACTCCGTTAATCATCAGATATTTCTCCATGCAAATAGAGTCTCCGTTTCCTTGCTGTCTTGGTTTTCTCCTACCTAGCATGAACGTCGTGTTGTTTTTACCAATTGTTTCTCGTCTCTTTTCTGCCCTACCTCCGGTGTTCCCCAGAGGTATGTTTTAGGCCCCCTCTTTTCAATTTTTTCATAAACGATCTCCCTTGCCTTTTTGCTCTTCTACTCTTCTGTATGTTGCCGATCTGAAGCTATTCAGAGTAATCCGTTTTCTTGACGACTGTGATGGTCTTCATCTTCAGTTTGACTTGATTGCGCTGAACAGCTGGTGTTCCTCGAATCTCCTCCAACTTAATGATAGGAAATGTTTCTCAATATCCTTCTCCCTTAAACCTAATCCCCTTTCCTTTGTATATATTTAAAGACCAGGGTCTTCTGTTTGATACCAAATTAAAATTTAACAAACACATTTTTGAAATATCTGCGAAAGAATCCCGTCTGACCGGTTTTGTTCTGCGTTGTTTTAGATCGTTTACCGTTTCTTCGATTGGCCTCACCTTGTTTAACTCGCTTCTACGTAGCAAGCTTGATTACTGCGCTCCAATCTGGCCGCCACACTACGTTTATCTCACGTCCCACATTGAGTCCATCCAACGGAAGTTTACGCGTGTTCTATTTTATAACAGACATTTTTCCTACTATCACTATGTTTATGGAATATCGTATTTGACGACCTGCTACGTACAATTGATAATGAGGAAGACAGCATAACTATTTTCGCATACGCGGATGACCTAATAGTCCTTATACAGGGTAACACCAGATCTGCAATTGAGGGAAAGGCAACGCGAATCTCGGAAACGATCAGAGTGTGGTGCGAAAATGCTAAGCTTGCACTTGCCCCAAAAAAAAACGAAAATGGTGCTTTTAAAAGGGAAGCTTAAGCGAGCACCGATTGTCAAAATACAAGGCCACTCCATCAAAATGGTTAAAAACCTTAAATACCTAGGGCTCTGGTTAAGCAATGAGCTGAACCCCGAAGAACATGCAAAAAAGATTGCATCCAAAGGAAGAAAAACATTCAGCGCCTTAACCACGCTGGCTAAGCAGAAATTTGGGCCAAACTTCAAGACAAGAAAGACGCTATATAAAGGGATCCTATTGCCCACCCTTACTTATGGGGCAATCGGCTGGGCAGATCGAATGAATGTTATAAAATATCGACCGCTTAAGTCGGAACAAAGGATAGCCTCGCTAGCCGTAAGCGGAGCCTATCGCACGGTCTCGACGGATGCACTATGCATATTAACGGGGGAACTACCCATTAAACTGGCAGTCCTAGAAAAGCTCTATAACTACAAGCTAAGAAGAAGGGAACCATTTACCCTGGACGACGTGAATTTCTCAACTGAAACCGGTAATACACAGGAATTAAGGGAAAAATTAATAGAGGTTCTGGAAAGACGCTGGCAGAAGGAATGGCAAAACAGCTCAAAAGGGAGAGTGACAGCCGAATTCTTCCCAACTGTCCAGGATAGGAACAATCACAACTGGGTGGAAATGGACCATTATGTCGTACAATTTTTGAGCGGGCATGGCGACTTCAAGGCCAAACTAAACAGCATGCATATTGTAGAAAGCCCAGATTGTCGCTGCGGCGAACTAGAAACGTCGCACCATATACTTTTTATATGTCCTCTATACAACAGGGAAAGAAGACAAATTGTGCAACGCTGTATGAACATGGGACTACTATGGCCCGTCCAGCCAAAAAAGCTTATCGAACGGGAATTGTTTCCCTACTTTAGGGAGTTCGCGTATAACGCGTTAATTAAAAAGAAGAGAATAGATGCAGAGCTGACAAGTAATATAGGATAGGATAGGAATACGTAGTTAGGCTAAAGTTAGGATATATTGCTAGGTTATTATTAGAATAGTACCTCACCGAATACAATGCTAGTTTACAGCAGTAGAAACCTAACTTACTTATGTACTAGCACACTAAATTAAAATAAGGATAGATAAGGATAGAATAGGATAGGATAGGATAGCATAAGGGTAGGATAGGATAGAATAAGATAGTATAGGGTAGGATAGGATAGGGTAAGGTATGGTAGAATAACATAGAATAGGAAGTCTAAGTCAGGACAATGGACAGGAGGAAAATTATATCCTACATAAGAGGAATGATTGTAAGGCACAAAAGCTAGTAGAGCTTGGGGATGCCCCCCTTAATCTGCTAGAGAGCCCAAAGGCTCTTGAACGGAAGATCGCACCGGTTGCAAATGAATTGCAACAAACGCGAACCTCGGGGTTGAGATGCCCCCGCTTCTTGCGGTCTCAACGTTGGAGTAGGTCTCGAGGTGGCTGTGGTGTTACACAAAAGTCGACTAGCTAGGGTCGCAACCCTCAGGTGGGGTTCCAAAGGGAGGCAGCCCGGCGGAAAACACCTTCCAGCTTTAGCCGGATAAACTTGCCGTCCCATTCGGGAATGAGGTTATGGCCATCGGGCTTAGGTACTCATAAAGGCAATGCGAGGTAGACGCAGGATGGATGTCACTATCGGCAACGAATTGTCAACTTTAATATTCGCTCTCTCGAACTATGCAGAGTGTGCCTGGATGAGTGATTCACCTTCAGCATTTATCAAGGGATCCTTTCTTCAAATTTATCTGAAAGATTCAACTAAGAGTCGCTTACTGAAAAACCCGTTTTTTGTCTCTATTCGATTTCCAAGAACTGAATGATAATATGTATCTCTTTACTTCGGTTATTGATGATATTCCGAAAAGGAGACCTTACCTCAGACTCCTATATTCCACGGAAGATAATGTTTTAATTATGATCGAGATCGGTGAATTTTATTTAATAGAATATTCTCATTGATAATGTTTTTAGCAGGTTCCCTAATATAATGGGGGCATGCTGTAATTGAACTGACTTGACTTCTTACAAACTGTGGACCTAAGTTCAACGAATTGCTTGACTAGGAAAAAATGTTCGTTTGAACAGCACTTGCTCTTCAAGAGATGAGTGCACATCCAGCCTCTAAGATCAGATTATTGGCCCCGCCCAGTAAAGCAATACGGCCCACTAAATGGTAAAAAACCATAGCAAAATAATCCCCATTAGAATAGGCTCATGGTATGACTCACTATTTGTCTCACCGAGATCCAGGCTCTCGATCCACAAATTTCTATCTGTACGGATGGTTTCTAATTTTCTATGCTTGTGAGAAACAGTAGAGTACGAAAAGGGGCAGCATATGAACTGCGTCCAGGTGGCAGATTCATTTTGAGTGTAACTCAACTTGGCTTCCGGAATGGTTTAAAATATTGAATCTGCCCTTACTGAGATTACCTTCGAGGTCATTGGCGTTTCATGGAGTTTATGTTGGGTTTGCCTAAGGATATGAATTTTCGTATTATGTACCGTTTTTGGTGGTCATATCGTGCTCTTCAATTTATCAGGAAAGTGCCTACAAAGGTTTCGTTAGTCTTCATACGAAACGGGGGGAACCTTTGGAAATATTGTATCAGAATCAATCAGTCTATGGTTAACATGGTTACTACTTTTGTAAAGACCTGATCGTTCATCGTCCATATAAACCATCCCTCTAAAACCAGATCCTTCTAAGGAAAAAATAAAAAAAAAAACAACTTGCTAAAAAAACAGTCCCTTCTTCCTACTACACTAATCGCGGCCGGACTCTAGTGTCCAGTGGTTGTCGTTTACTGCAAGTTCCTTCTGCAACATGAGCCACGGAACAGTCGACCTAGGTTTAATTCCGATTTGAACTTGATGGAATGGAGATACAATACAAACCTTAGGGCCTAGACCAAGTTTCAGGCCTAAGTATGTATATTACTCTAAAAATTCTTCAAATTTAATTCCCATTCTTCTTAAAATCGTCATGTTACAAGTTAGAGCGACACCGTTGATAGCCCGATAAAAATTGAGTCGACTAGAGAGCTGAATAACTATGTATATCTAAAGACCCGAGTCGATGTTCTTAACAATAATTCAAACAAAGATCGATTTGTTCTATTTGCAAAAAAAAACAATAGTAAGGTTACTATGTACTACCTTTTGAGGATTTAAGCCTGTAAATTATACACTGTCAGAATGTCTTCGGCGTAATTTTGAGCATTGAATAGTTCGAGAAAAAAATAATTTCTAGAGATTCTTATGCCAAAAAAAATCCTGAATCAGAAGGTAAATTTCGTTGACCAGTCGACCTCACTTGCTATTTATTTATTTTTTCCAATCTAGACGCAGTTGTGTACATTGTGTCTCATATTGGATAGATTTTTGAATGTCATTTTATATAAATATTAATCGAAATGTTGTCAAACATTTTCATTTATCCGAACAGTGATACAAATTTGTTTGTTTATATTCGATTGGAAGTCCGCTCACATGCACATGAACTGTTTGGCATTTAACGAAATATCCACTCTTTCAATTTATTTAAAATTTAAATCAAACGCCCGCATCATTCTAAACGACTTTCACTGTTGATACCACAACTTCACAATTCAATACACAAACCAATTTTCACTGTACAAAAGCCACGAAAGCTTTTGTACCTATCATTTTTATACGGACTTGTCTGTCGATTAAAAAGCACGGGTTGTGTCTTAGCTAAAACAGTCTACCTCATAAAAATGCCCATGTTTTTCTTTCTAAAATTTCTTCAATATGTGTTGGATTCACTTACCTCATCACAGGAATTACAACGTGGTTTCAACATTTCGGCATAGTGTCGTTCACAGTACAGCTTATCTTCGTGAACACAATAGGTCAAGTCCACTAGAAGTTCATCGCATGTGGCACACGTAAAACATTTCGGATGCCACATCACTTGGTCCCCGAATTTTGGTGCAATCACAGCCAAATCATTTTGGGCTATACGCTCTTCGCACGTTGCACATTTGGTTGGATGCGGTGCATCCTTTATATACCCTAAAAAGAGATGAAGAGGAAAAATTAGGTGGTAAGTGATTGTTGGGGTGGATTAAACTGCTTTTGGGATAAGAATTGTATGCGCTTGATTGACACTTAATTTGTGTGCTAATTCAAGACGTTTCTGATGTTTTCGCATATAACTTCAGGCATTTTTGTTGAAAGATTTTGAAGAATTAAGTGGCACTTCATATCATTTCTGTATTTCGAAACATGTACTAGAGACATTAGCATAATTTTATGTGGCAAGTTTTATTTTTTTTTTAAAGCAAGTATAATCATCCAAAAACAGTTCCATCCTTTTTTGTAAAAAAAAATAAAACAAAAACACTCACCAATATCTAAGGCAATCTCGTTACGTGCTGCAACGAAATCTTCATAAGAGGCACAATGTTGAGGTTCGACATGTTTGCAATAGTCGAGCGACAAATCCTGTTTTGGTAGTTGATATGTAATTTGTCGTTCACGATATCGTTCGCCCGTCGTACCTTGCTTAGGAACTTTCTCCTGAGGTATTTTGTCAAAATAGCGTTGCACCTTAGACGAGGTCATAACGCCGGGCGGTACCCATGTATAGCCCAGCTGACGTGGATCGATGCCGTTCGTCAGGGCCTCGGCCTTGAAGCCCAAACGTTCGCGTACTGTTGTGGCCTGTTCTTGATAGATGGCGTGTGCCTCGCGCGGACATTTGCATGATTGGCAAGTTTTCCTAAAATGAGAAGAAATGTATGGACAATTGTAATTATTCGGTTTACTTTGAACACTTTAGTACAACAGAAACGTTAAGGATCTAATGTTCACAAGAACATTACCAAAATTCATCACAAAGGCAAATAATTAATAGTTTTGATTAGTTTGATCAATTTTCGAGCGAAATAACATTGAAAAATCTTTTAGTAAAAAAAGGACCCAGTGTTTAAGCTGTGGCGAGTTATGATCGATTAAGGTACGTTCGACGGGATTTTTCAAAGGATGAGTAAGTGTGATGAAAGATAGTCATTTCACATTCAATTAAAGCACAACCAGTACACGGCTTATTGCGCATATTTTTAAGAGTCATTTAAAAAAGGCTTCAATAAAGCTTAAATCATACAATCCCCCCAAATTATGTAGTGCTCAATATGTGGGTATCTTCTAATCACACGTACGAGTATAGTACGAGTAGATGAACAAAAATGTGCAAGTCCGCACAGAGCAGATTTGACCAATAGAATGTTTGCGGGGTCAATTGTCAATACACAGATTCTGATTAACATTTTGATAGTTCAGCTAATTAAGAGAATTCGAGAGTGAACAGATAGTTAACATTTTCAGGTTATTACGAAATCCTTTTCGATTTGTTTCCCCTTTTTAATTTCTTATGCTGATTTGAAAGCATGAATCTGACTCCGAAACTTCGGCAAGTTTATTGGCTCATTTTGAAGCAACCGCTGAAACACACAATTTGGTCCGCACCAGCCTATCAGCTAAACAACAAACCCTAGTGGCAGGATCACAGAAATACAGGGTGTCCGGAAACTACCGAATAAACGCACCGGATTGTGATTCCTCAAGTGGTTTCCAGCAAAAAAAGTAAGTACGGAACATACCCCCAATTCTTAACCCTTTAGCTGCCACAGGCGTTTGAAAGTTTTTGAAAAAATAATTTTCTTTTTACCACTTAAACCTCAATATCTTCAAAGGGAGACCAACTACAATAGCGAAATAATGATTATTATAGCCAACAAATTTACCTATAAAATAAAACTAACCGCACTAAAATCGGATAAGAGGTTTGGTTTTTACAGAGCTTCAAAGTCAATTTTTTGTGATTTGACCCCAAACCAACCTATTTTTCCATCCCAATTTTCTCCAACTTTTGCCAAAGTGAGCTGCCTGTACGATTATTTTAAAAATTGGCGCATAGTCTTGCGATCATATCTTTCTTAAATCATTTTATTCTAGCTCCATTATCTCTAACAGTTTTGGTACGTTAAGTGTAGAAAACTAGGGTTAAGTTTAGCTCGAACTCAATTCAATTAAATTCAAACTGCCCTAAAGTTCTGCAATGTGGTGAAATTTATTCAAATTATGTCAAAACCGAGCCAGGATATTCCAGGAAATTCTCACCGATAAATAAAACGTTACTTTAATATCAGAATCTTCATCTTCAAACATGCAAGCAGACGGAATTTATTGCAAATCGACACGAATATTTATGCTCCTCCTTCCGACACGTATGGTATTTTTTTATGAATTTTTATAAAATGTCCTTGCGAAGACTTCGTTCGGCGGCCCAAAACAAGCGATAATTTTTGCATCGTTCTTTATTCCCGGACTCCCAATAATTTGTCACTGTCACTGATGAGTGAAAGGGGGTTCATAATATAAAACGAAAAGGCATCAAATTTACATTACAAATTTTGTAAAACGTTTTGACGTGAAATTGTTATATAGACAAATTTGCAAGTGTGAGGGGATTAGGGTAATCAAATTTTATTTCGAAAATGAAAAGAAAAATATTTCTACAAAAGCACAATAATATTGCATAGGTATAATTCTAATCCAATTTTCATTTAAAAGTCCACACATTGTAAGCGCAGCTTTAAGCCCGTCCCACACCGACCGGAGTGTTGTGAACACCGCGCAAAAGACCTGTCCAAGAATGATACCTTGGATTCGCTCACTCAACCACACTCACACTGCTGCACGACTTTCGTATCAATCTTTTGCACGGGGTTTGCCACGCTCCGGTCGGAGTGGGGCCGGCTTTAGGTTAATAAATTGCGTATGCCACTCTGAGCTATGCAAAGCTCTGAGTATGTCAGTGCCCTAAACAATGACCCTTTAAAGAAAATGTTATCAACTAAGAACTCGAACAAATTGACCATGCAGGAAAAATTGATTAAGCTCGATATGTATGGGAGGAACCCTTAGTTATAATCCGATTGAGCTGATTTTTGGAAGTAGGTATAATGGTGTCCGCCAATAGCGATAAGCCAACTTCGCTCCAACTTCGGGGGGAGTTGTGGCCATGCCATTTTGCAAAATTCAAATGGGGGAAGATAATGGGCGTTCTTGACCGGAGCGACTCAATTATGAACAAATATCATCTTCAACTAACCCAATCTTCAACTAACCCAAATTTCATCGGTTAAAATTTCTTCGAGAGAGCTGTGGCGCGTATTAAAACGGTCCAAAATGGATTCCCTATTTTATGTTTAAGTCTAGCGCCCACTTTTCCAAGATCAATAATATTACATATTATTGTAAAGGACATTTAACGTAGTTTGCTTCGTTCTCCGTTCCGTTCCGTTCCGAAAATGGTCTGTATCTTTAGCGTTTTTGAAATAATCGTTAAAAACTCAAAAAATCCGATCCTGGATATGTTTAAGGCTTTGATAGAAACACACTTGGAAGTTTAGTTAAGATTAGTTTATAAAGAAAAAAGTTGTTCTTAGAAGAACCTAATTTTGGATTTTGGGTTGGTTTCTATGACAGCCCCATCATTTTTCCGATTCGTTTCGACACACATACGTACATATATACAGAGTAAACTAAAAAGATTACAAGATTTGAGCCTGACAGCTTCAAAACTGAGGGACTAGTTTGCATAGAAACAGACGGACAGACAGACAGACGGATATCGCTCAATCGATTTCTCGAGTCACACTGATCAATATATACTTTTCATAGTCGGGAGGGGCTTCCTTCTGTGTATTGCAAACTTCATGATATAAAAATAGGACAGGTCGGGTCAGGCCAACCAGATCAGGATTTGATTCTGTAGTATTTATGTGACTTTCAAATTTTCCAATAATACATACTAATACGTACTCGTTTATTCTTTGGCTAACTTTAAATCATTTTTGGGAGCGAGATCAGAGAAGAAACGTTTGTTATGTACTCACTTCTTTAACATTAACTTGCAGACAGTTTTCTCAAATTATGTTTGTAATTTGGTGAAAAGCCGATTCGAGATCCAAAACAGGACAAAAGCAGGACGTTCGGCGTGTTAGCGGGATGACAGGTTAAGGTACAAAAAGCAAGACTGTCCTGCCAAAAACAGGACGGATATGACCATTACACTCAGAAAAAATCGTTATAAAATCAAAAATAATAATGATTTTTGTACTTTTAAAATTGATGCATGTCAAATCAAAAGGGAATATAATTTTATTTTAAAAGCGATTTCACTTTATTTTAAAAGTGATTTAGCTTTAAATTTAAGTGAAAAAATATTTTTTTTTATTTGTTTTATACTTAACTTTTTTTACAATATTTTAAAAACTTTATTTTTTTAACTTTGCTTCTACTGGGAATCGAACCGGGTACCTATCGTTTCGTAGTCCTACTTCCTACACCTAAGCTATCTAAGATTACTAGCACTGAACAAAATAGCGGCGGGCTTATGTACATGTGACGGAAACAGCCTTCAAAATGAAACAACTTTAAAACAAAATTGGAACATATTTAAATCGATGTTTCAGTCAATTTTGAACAGATCATTAAAGTGAATCCTATTAAATTTAATATAAAATTATTTGTTTGTAAAATGATTAATTGATGAATTCCAATTTTATTTACACTTTAAATTTAAGTGATGAGATTTTTCTGAGTGTACTACTCGGGTGGATTTAATTTATGATGATGTGACGAAAAGACCGTAACACGACCTAAAACAGCTGGTTCCGCGATTTCATGACTTCATATCAGGCAAAGCCTGCTGCCCAAACTGGAAAATACAATAATAACAATAATATATGGAGAAATGGGAAAAGATGTTTTGAATTAGAGAATTGGAACTTTATTTCGGCTTGCTTTCTCGTCGCCCTGAGACACTGCATCCATGGTGGGTGTCTCTTTCGCACATAACGTTTGCATGGGTCTCGAATTCAAAAGCCATCAATTAAGTGTACTCGCCTTCAGGAAATTTCGAACACAAGGCCTTTGTGCTTAGAAGGCGATCGCGACTGTTCGGACCAGGCTGCTATCTTCATATAACTCAACTAATTTGCTGAAATTATTAAAATGATGAAAACACCATTGCCTTTGCCTAATTTTTACACATTATCCAGAAGATACGACCAGTCCAAAAATAACTTTTGTTCATTAAATCCGCCTTCATGCAAAGCCACAATTACTCTATCTTTCCGGCGAACATTGCCCTAGAAACTTTGCAGACATAATAGATAAAATAAATTATTTTTCCACATAAAATTCACGTTAAAATGTCAGGTTGTCTTAGGTATTACGACGCGGACATTATATGAAGTAACGGGGGGCAGACAATATAATTATCCATCATCATTTGCACCTTACAACCTACTAAGTCCACCAGAGCCAGCTAGATCCTAACACGCCCTTCATTTACCATACCACACACATCAGACAGGACACAACATAGTATGTACTTAAAAGGGTGTTCAGCTTATTCATATTAACTCAACTGGAACGCGAAAGACATATCATCACAGTCAATCGTATAGATACTCGTACTATGCGAACAATGCGCAAAAGGGCAGAACATAAAAAGGACAACAACATCCCATACCGAATGAACTCGCTCCACACCTGAACCTGAAGGAAACTCATTTTATGTGATAACATTTTCAGTCACTATCTGACCGCGTATAAGTTGTCTTGACGATTGGGTTAGCTTATGGTATTGCGATATCCTTTTGTCTCGCATAGACATCGTTGATATGCTTTGGTGAGCAATGTCCTGAACATTGTGATACAATTTCGTAAGAATAGAGGAAATAAAGTGGAAATTGATTGGCTTTCAAAGTTAACAAGCATGGAAGAAACGAGCGTGTTGGTAAATCGCAAATATACGATTTTATCGGTATACGATTCACCACTAATGAAGTTTGGCGATGATTTTTGAGGTCAGCGAATTATATTGGTCATTTATCGGATACGTGACGTGCGAATAAACCCTAATTAATGATGGGGAGTATACGAAGTTAGGGTGGACTTAAATTGCCGCATTGGATTAAATTTAGAAAGAAATGTTAATAATTAGATACAGGTTTATCTATGAAGCATAAAGTTTTTCGAGATTTTTGTTGATACAAGTATAGAAAAAAAAATTAAAATCGAGTAGAAAATTAAAAAAAACTAGGGGGCTTCACCCCCTGCTCGCTACGCTCGCCAATCCCCGAGGGCGAGGCTAATTTCGGACGCGGCCGAAATTAGGATACCCTTCACTCTCCTTGGGCTAAAAGTTCTTTTCGGGCGTACCTATGACTTGTATTTAAATAAGTGGGCAAATAAAAATATTTAAAATTTTATTGGGTTGCGGGAGCATGACCCCACAGTACGATTCCATTCGTTTTGAACTTTTTGTGGCTTTGGTAAAACCACATTAAAGGTTTTGTCAAGTTGGGAAAAAAAATGTTTCTTAAAAGAACCTAATTTGGGGTTGTATTGCAGCCCCATGACCCCATGGTCCGATTTGATCAACTCTTAGATATGTTTTGTGTAATCAAGAGAAACAGATTTGTGTAAAATTTGGTTGAAATTGGTGCACAAATAAAAAATTTTTTCCTAGAAGAACTTAAATTAGGGGGCTAGGTTTGGGCAGCCCCATGACCCAGTGATCCAATTTCGGTTCAAACAGACAAACAGCCTGCAGCAATAATAAGCACGTGCGCAAAATTTCAGCTCCGTAGCTTTTATAGTGGCCGAGAAAAACGCGCTGCAACAGACGGACAGACGGAAACCGTACAATCGACTCATCTCGTCATGCTGATCATATATGTATACTTTTTATGGTCGGAGATGCTTCCTTCAATGCGTTACAAACTTCATGACAAAGTTAATATAGCCTTTTACTCTATGAGCGAAGGGTACGATCCTACTAGAAAAATAAGGCGGTGAATCCGTAATTTTTATACAAGGTGGCGCAAAATAATAATCTTATGGGAAAATCTGTTAATTTTTGTGCATTGTAGGTGAATCATATTTAATTTGCATTTGTGAATTATGACTGCAGAGTACGAAGAAACAAGCAATATAGTCTAGTACAGATAGCTCAAAACCCAAACATCCAAAAATAAAAGGAATTTTTGATGCCAAATTGTTGAATACACTGCCTAATATACGCAGTAAAAAGTTACACCAATTTGCGCCATGGGTTAAGGGGGAGGGGGTGGCAAAGGGGTGAAAATTCAGTTTCTTGCAAATATCTGGAAAACTATCAGTCCGAGCTTGAAATGTCTTGAGGACGAAACAAACTACATAAAATTACCTTTGTAATGATATATAACACTTTAGACATTTTTTCAGAAAATTATACCCCAGACCCAAATGTATTGATTTGCCGTGAAGGCTACCACCATGACGCTCGACCGTGCAGGTCTGTACCGGTGTTGAATGCTCACATTGCTTTGGGAGTTGTGATGGTAGTTAGATATTTTTCCCTCTCGAATTTACAATTACTGTATTAATTCTGGGTCAGCAACTCTACCTACTGAGCTATAGACGCTTAGAGGTCTCAAGTGCAAAGATTCCAATGTGACATTTCCGAAATTGAATAACTCGATATTTCTCCCGTTGGGGCTCTCCTCCTCCAAACAGACAAAGTTCCGCGTAGTTCCCATAGAGCTGGTAACTTGCCATGCCATAATTACTACAGACATGCACCGCAGTTGGTGTATAGAATGGAACGATAAGTCACAATTAGTTAAAATTCGAACCCACGAAATTTGGGAATCAGAATTAATACAGTAATTATTACCATTTGATCAAAACTAAGGGTACCCTCCGTACAAAGTGTACGAAAATTCAAGCAAATTTCCCATTTTTTCACTTCTAAATTCTATGTAAAATAGGAAACAAAAAATTTATCTCTTAGAACGTCATTATAACAGTTAATTGTAGTCTTTTGAATGTATGTTCAAAAGGTTGTACCAAGGCGTACGCTACAAGTATCAAAAGATTGGCTTTGAAGGTCAGTGATACCAGTTCTAAGGCTATTTGCGAATATTTCAAGTAACGTGTACTAGCAACCTTCAAACCCGGTTTGTCGTACTTGTAAGGCACGCTCTGGTACAAACTTTTGGATATACATTCAGAAGACTACAGTTAACTGTTATAGGGACGTTCTGAGAGATATTTTTTTTTTCTATTTTAGATTGAATTTAGAAGTGAAAAAATGTGAAATTTGTTAGAAATTTGGGTCACTTTGTATGGGGGGTACCTTTAGTTTTGATCGCATGGTAATAATTTTTGGTGGCGAGCATAATGAAGCTTGGACTAGGCAGCCCACCAAATTTGATCTGCCTGGCTCAATTTAAAAAGAAGCTACAGGCTTGCTTTTTTGAAAAATGTTAGGAGGAGTGAGGGGGGCGTCAATGGTCGGAGCACTCCAGTTTTTGGTACAAATCAAGCAAATTCTGTTATCAATATATGGACAAGATCTTATGATGGTAGGGCTATTCTATCAAGAGTTACAGTGCGAAACGTAAGACTCAAAAAATGTTAATTCACTATAATACTTTTGGGTCTAGGATATAATTTTCTGGGAAAATGTCTAAAGTGCTACATATCATTACAAAGGTAATTTTATGTAGTTTGTTTTGTCCTCAGCACATTTTAAGGTCAGACTCATAGTTTTCAGGATATTTGCAAGAAACTGAATTTACACCCCTTTGCCACCCCCTCCCCCCTTAACCCATGGCGCAAATTGGTGTAACTTTTTAATGCGTATATTAGGCAGTGTATTCAACAATTTGGCATCAAAAATTCCTTTTATTTTTGGATGTTTAAGTTTGGGACTATTTTGAACCAATTGTACTGGACTAATAGAGTGCTATACGCCGAAACAGCACGGAATAAATGTGCGATTTGGTCATGATGGCCATGCTGCCATGCATCTCGCGAATTGGATGACGAATTTTAAGCCCATGTACATAACAAACTTTAATGAGATGAATTCATAACGATAATATTAATGGAGATCATCAATAACTCTGATTCGAATCCAGAAAACAACAGCCTAACACAACCACCAGAATAGATTGCAGTGCAGTAGCGATCAATACTCCGTAATATTGATAAAACTTCAAACTGCATGACTATCAATGATGTGAATAACCGATTTATGTATTTAATTTTGATTACATAGACTCCAATATGTACTAAAAATAGAACAATCGTAATGGTTTCATGATAAAATAAAAAAAAAGTAAACACGCTTTGAAATATACACAAATGATTAGGCAAGAAGCAACTGTTATCGCAATTATAGTTAATTATAAGATAAGGCCTATCTTTTCAAGTTTGTTAAAATTTTAGTTCAAAATTTGTCATTATAGGTTTGCATGCAGATTTATTATTTCTTATTCATTTGATCCATTTTTTTAGCCAAATAGCGAAAATTCTTTTGCAAAACGCACACGATTGTAAACACCACATCACATCGCATCTTACCTTACAATTATATCATATAATTCTTCCTTATGAAATACTTTACAGTAGGCATGTAATACTTTTAGGCAAGCATAACGCATTCCCGTCCATGGCACCTGATGTCCTGACAATGCTTCGTACAACGGACAGTTGCTGTGACGGTCCAAATCGATCATTTTCACCATTGTATTTACGGTAAAAGTCTTTTCATTTCACGCAATTATTACAATAAAATTTTATTCCTTTTTTTTTCTTTTTTCGATGATACTTTTCAAGGTAAAATTTTGTACTTTTCAGGGATTTTGATTTTTTGATTAAGTTCGTGTTCGTTGATGGGTTCGTTGTCTGAAATTTGTGAGGGTTTTTTTTATCAATATTTAGGTTTAGCGGAGATAAAGCTTATGGAGAGAATTTTGGTGCCAGTTTTGTCAATTTATCGTCGAGAATTTTGAGTAGATAAGCGATTGGTTCATTAACTATTATATTTATTTCCTATTCTATTGATCAAAGTATTCAGCATAGTCAAAATATGTTTACCAACAATTAAATTTTATGTCGGCCCCACATTGTCCGGGGTTTGCCAAACCGCGCGGTACAAAAGATCAAAGTTGTGGACAACACACGCTTGGAAGATACAGAGACGATGGGGGAATTCAACAAACAAATTTGTGTTGTGTTGCTCAGAACTTTAATTTTTGTTTGCCGCACGTTTTGGAAAACCCCGGCCAGTGTGGGGCCGGCATTAGACCGCCTTCGAAATGTTCGAATACCAATTTTTCTCGGCATTTTGATTAAATTAAAACTACATACTATAAATTTAAGGATCATCTTGCACATTTCGCAGGATTTATAATAAAGACTTATATATTTAAAAAAATGTATAATAAATCATTATTTAAGAAAAACCAATATTATAGCAAATTGCCTAAATTAGCCGGTCTACAACAAAGCACTAAAACTCTGGCATGACTTTTCATTTTTGGATGATCAAAGCTATGGCAGGAAATTATTTTTCCAAAACATGCTTTAGGTATACACACGCTTTTCATACTGTGGAAAATGACTTTCAAACAGACAAAGAAAATAATTTCCTTGGCCGCGGTCTTATGACGTAAAATGCGCATCACACCAAATTTAAACGAATTGTATATTTCTTGTTTGTTTGCTTTTATTCGCTTGCATGTTGCGAATACAAACAATGATTTGCAAGACATGATTATTATAATGCATAGAATGTTGAGTTCTGATTTTTTTTATCAATGGCTTTGATTACTCTTTTACTGTCAATCGTTTTGGTATACTCGTTCGGGGAATCTTACTAATTATGTCAATTAAAATAAATAATTAACGGAACTAAAGTTTTACATCGATAAAGTTTGCAAAATTTGTACACTGCACCATAAATTTTATATGGTGTCAGCCAAAAATTGTAGGTTGTGTTTCATATTCAAAATAACCCACATTTTCGCATATTGCACATACGAAACAATTGGCGGTCAAGGTGTAAACAAAAATACTTTCGTTCTAATTATGTAGTTTACTGGCAATTGAGTTGTTTTTTACACGATTTTGGTTTCGTGACTACTGCATTATAGTGCAACGTCACATATATGAAACAGTTCTATATGTAAAAAAAAATAAATAAAACAAAATCGAGGGTTCACTGCTATTCCTATCAAAGATTCATTGAGGTGCTTTGAGACTTTTCCAGCTTTAACATTGGTGATGGGATGAAAAGAGTCAAATTCCACTGCGTGTCGACTCTTGATAATTCGAAGCCCAAAGGACAACGAAAAAACTTCGAATTATTGAGTGTTCGAATTATCGAAAAAAAGGACTATGTAAATAAAATAATTTATTTCACAATTCAGCAAAGCTCCTCCAACCGGAATTTTTTTTTCGCGACACTGCCTCAACCATTTTAAAGGCTTTCCTTCAATAGTGTGCTTTCGCCTGTAATTAAATTTTGTTCCAACATAAAGCGAAAACTATTTTTCAGCACTAGGTAGATCATAAACGTATCATGAGATTAAATAGTCAAGCTAAAGTTAATTTAAAAAAAAATATCGACCCCAATTCTTGTTCTTATTTTGTGATCGACTGGAGATACACAAAATTTAATAAGAAAATAGGATACCTTATCGCATTCTTTTGCGTTTTTTAATGTAATGTGGTTTCCAAACTTTTTTTTTTATTTTTTGTTTTAAAATAGTAGTAGATGCTGAAATCTGAAAATTTGTTGCCACATCTTTTTTTATCACCATTTTCCACTGCCGCGATAATTTGTCTTTTCACATCTACGGATATGCCCGTGCACTTTTTCGAAATCATTTTCACTTGAAAGTTAACACTCAACCGAAGAAAATGTGTAATCTTTTCACAATTAGCCGTTAAAAGACAGCAACAGAAACATTTCAGGAAAAATTCGAATTATAAAGAGTTCTAAACGCAAATTTCGAATTATAAAATGCTAGCGATCACTCAGTTGAATGAAATCATTTCGCTTTATCGAGTGTATACAACTTCATACAAACTTGGCTCTTTTTTTCGATTTATCGAAGGGACAGGTAAACTAGTTCGGATTATCGAAAAATTCGTATTACCGAGGTTCGAATTAACGAGAGGCGACTGTATTCCGTTTCGTCTTACTGAGTCGTTAAAAATGACTTGTTCATTGCATTGCATTTGATTTTCTTGACTCCCAATAATATTTAATCATTTTCCCTAATTTTTATTGCCAAACAAATTTGCTAAAAATCCAAACCCATATTTAAGTACATATGTATGTAGATATGTACAGTGCTTGTCATCAGATTAGCACACCCCTTCGCGTGAATAGTTTCGGCTGATTTCCAGCCAAACTAAAAGAGCTAAAATTTCAAAATTATAACTGTTAATAGTCTATTCAATTCTAAATTAATTAAAATAAAAAGTATTGGGTTTTCATTTTTTTAATATTGTTTTATAATTGTTTTTCGAAAAAGAACACACAAAATGGCAATTTAAAATTTGTCATCAGGATAGCACTTGCAATTTCTTTTTTATCTATCTTCCACAATTAAAGACGTAGGACCCCCAATTTTTTGTGGTTGTTTGAGTAAGATATTGACTTTAATATGAATAAGGAAAAATCATTATCTGCGGAAGAGGGACCAAAATTTAAGGCATACAAGGAGTCAAGGCGGTCAAAAAGTGAAATTTCGAGAAAAAAATTAATAAAAGTTGATAAGTTGAATCCGAATTCGTGTGTAATAAGTAGCGTTAAGGTAAAAATAGTAGAGGCGATAAGAATTGAGTACATGTCAATCCTTATGAGAGAGTAATTTTGAGAGAAACATCTAGCCCTCATGACTCGGTCGCAAGGATTAGGGTAAATTTTGACACACGAATTCGGAATCAACTTATCGACTTTTATTAATTTTTTCTCGATATTTCACTTTTTGACCGCCTTGACTCATTGTAAGCCTTAAATCTTGATCCCTCTTCCGCAGATAATGATTTTCCCTTATTAATATTAAAGTTAATATCTTACTCAAACAACCACAAAAAATTAGGAGTCCTACGTCTTTAATTGTGGAAGATAGACAAAAAAGAAATTGCATGTGCTATCCTGATGACAAATTTTAAATGGCTATTTTGTGTGTTCTTTTTCGAAAAACAATTATAAAACAATATTAAAAAAATGAAAACCCAATACTTTTTATTTTAATTAATTTAGAATTGAATAGACTATTAACAGTTATAATTTTGAAATTTTAGCTCTTTTAGTTTGGTTGGAAATCAGCCGAAACTATTCATGCGAAGGGGTGTGCTAATCTGATGACGAGCAGTGTATGTATATCATGCAACAGTCAAAATCAAAACACATGATGTACCATGTACCCTCCCCGTGATGTACCTACATCCTCCATCTGCGGATGTTCAAAATTATTGGGAGGTGCTCTTCCTTTAGGTTTTCAAAACTTCTACTATCCAAACATTTTAAAAAATTTTCCTAACTGTATGTTTTATAGTGTAAAAGGATAGATATGGAGAAGCCTACTTTGTCCAGAAAAGTCAATGATATTTTTGGTTGACTGAGGAATTGATTCCATTGAAGAAGTTTTGTCGCATGGTGACTGCCGCGATTACACACATATATATTTTGCAAACTATATTGTTCTAAACAATCGCTTTTAGTATACACTCTAAAGGTACGTTCTCCTCGACACGACTGCATCGGCTCTAGCGACAGCGACTCGCTCATTTCATATAAAAACTCATTTTTCTCTCATTCTAAAAACGAGTTTTTATATGAAATGAGCGAGTCGCTGTCGCTAGAGCCGATGCAGTCGTGTCGAGGACAACGTACCTTAAGACATGATTACAAAACGAAACTGGGTTGTAATCGTGCGAATAGCACGATAGGTGTATACCCTATACGATACCCATGTATGATGACCTAGAATTCACACAAAACCTAAAATAGGCAATTTAAAATTTTTTGTAGGGAAGGAAGCGGTACATGGGTCGGATCTGGCTCACCTTTCATATAGTTTTGTAGGGGAGGTAGGGGTCGGAGTAGTCAGACCTACTCCATAAACTTCAAGGATATGTCACAATTACGCATTGGTCAAAATTTCAGGTCGCTAGCGTTATTCGGTCGAAAGTTATGGGCGAATTAAAATAACAAGGAGGGGTAATTTGTATAGGGTAGGGAAGCCCTTGGTCCGATTTGGTCCATTTTCAATACCGTCCAAGGTTTTATCAAAACAAACATCTCACCAAAGTTTCAAAACGCTAGCTTCATTATTTCGGGAGTTATCGTGCGAACTGACAGACACACGAACGGACAGACAGACGGACAGACGGACATGGCTTATTCGAATCAGGCACTGTCTCCAAGTCTTTTTTCTAATCATCATGACCTGTTAGCCTAACATCCAGTCCTATTCATACTTTTCCCGACGAAAGCAATCTCGACTTTAGACATTCCTTTGATTCTGCAGTCGATTCACGTGGGAGCGCTTCATCAATCCAAAGACAATAAAAAATGTTCACATCGTTGAATCTGGATATTTCGAAAATTATTACCTGGGGTGAATCCAACCGAGTAGTACTTAAAGGTCCATCTAGATTAGTCGCCAAATGGCGACACGTGCAGCCAAATGGCTGTTGTCATTCCATCCAAACATGTCGCCATTTGGCTGTGCGTCCAGTTTTGATATTCAATATGGCAACTAAACCAACCGCTTGTCAAATTCAAAGTGACAATTTTCCAACTTTTGTTCGTTCTTTTGTGTGAAAATGAATATTTCTTTGAATGGATGTGTAGTAATACAAACGCGCAGAGTCCGATTTTGATAATTAAATTAAAAAAAATCACCAAAATTTCATTTTGGTTATGTAATTTTCTGTCTCCATTTGGCTGCTAGTGTGGATGCTAAGTAGCAGCCAAATGGCTACACGCGATGCCAGTTTTTGGACGCGCAGCCATTTGGCGACTAATCTAGATGGACCTTAATGCTAGTGAAACGCAATGCAGTTTGATTAGTATAAGTTATATGAGCCACCTGGTTCCTTGTCTATCATCGTTGATGGCATAAATATCTCAAGTTCTTCTATACTCTCGACATCGTTGGTACGAACATTTGTTGTAAATTGAAAAGGACTGATCATATACATATTTTAAATTGTGGAAAATGCCTTAAAATAAGCTGACCAGGCGTACGCATTTTGACCTGTCGTACAGCATTCTCCATGCCACACAATGAAACCTAATTCAACACATTATAAGGTCCTCCATGAGACCTATGATCAGCCTTGTCTGCTTTTATGGTGTAAAGTTGGTAGAGCAAATTTCAAGGCTTTAGCTGTCAAGCAAGATAATCTCACTTTTATGTTCATTAATTTTCCATAATTCGGAACCGACCGAAATTTCTAAAATTATGAACACTTTTAGAGAAACTTGACGCATATTTTTGAAGGTCCTACCTATCCGCGTTCGGAAGTTACAGCTGCCCAGATCGTACTTTTGTGTTTTCTAAGCTTTTACATAAATATGTAGGTATATTGCGGGCATCATGAAAAGCCAGATTATCCGATCATCGTTACAGAAATCTGAAATTTCTTAAATCTATCTTTTGTTTTATGTAATTTAATCTCTTCTTAGTTATAGTTTTTTACTCTTCGTAGTTATAGTTTTTCGTACTAAAACATACGTTTGTGCTTCATGAATTTTGCCAAAGAGAACCAGTAGCGTAGATAGCTATTCTGAGGGGGAGGGGCAGGGGATGAGTGGTCAAGAATATAATAAAAACGAGACCGAGGCTAATTTCGGGCGCGGCCGAAATTTGAATACCCTTCACTCTCCTCGGGCTAAAAGTTTTTTTTGGGCGAACATATGACTTGTGTTCAATCCTTCCCCATTCTTTTCCTTCTGTGGCGTCGATAGAACAATATTTGTGTGTTTTTGGTTAAGTGGGAAAATAAAAATATTTACTCAGAAAGCTTTATTGGGGGTATGCGGGAGCATGGTCCCATAGAATGGTTCCATTCGTTTTATTTTTTTTTTGACAAGGACGCAGTAAGTTTTTTTTTGAAATTGGTGTGGAAAAAAATGTTTCTTAGAAGATCTAAAATGGGGGGTTGGGTTTGTATGGTAGCCCCATGACCCCATAGACCGATTCCATTCATTTTTACACATGTCTTATGGCATCAATAGAGATGCACTTTTACGAATTTTGGTTGAAAGTGATGCACAAATAAAAAAGTTTTTCGTAGAAGAACTCAATTTGGGGAGTTGGGTTTGTATGACAGCCCCATGACCCCACTGTCCGATTCCATTCATTTTTACATATGTTTTGTGGCATCAATTGAAATGCACTTTTATGAGGTTTGATTGAAATTGGTGCACAAATCAAAAAGTTTTTCTTAGAAAGACTCAATTTGGGGGGGTTGGGTTTGTAGGACAGCCCCATGACCCCACAGTCCGATTCCAACCATTCTTACATATGTTTTGTGGCATCAATAGAAACACATTTGTATGAAATTTGGTTGAAATTGGTGCACAAATGAAAAAGTTTTTCTTAGAAGAACCTAATTGGGGGGTTAAGTTTGTATGGCAGCCCCATGACCCCATTGTCCGATTTGATCCATTCTTACATATGTTTTGTCTTATCAATAGAAACACATTTGTGTGAAATTTGGTTGAAATTAGTGCACGCATGAAAAAGTTTTTCTTAGAAAAACCAAATTGGGGGGGGTTAGGTTTGTATGGCAGCCCCATGACCCCACGGTCCGATTTTAGCGATTCGAACATACAAACTCCCTGCAATAAAAAGAAGCATGTGTGCAAAATTTCAGCTCGATAGCTTTTAAACTGGCCGAGTAAAACGCGTAGCAACAGACGGACAGACGGACAGACGGACAGACAGACAGACGGACAACGCCCAATCGACTCAGCTCGTCTTGCTGATCATATATATACATATTTTATATGGTCGGAAATGCTTCCTTCAATGCGTTACAAACTTCATGACAAAGTTAATATACCCTTTACTCTACGAGTGAAGGGTATAAAAATGGTCTGTCGTTTGAAGATTTTGAAATCGTGTCAATTCTGCTTGTTTAGCTGAGATTGCGAACGTGGCACTAGAGATCAGATGTAGAGTTTTTATAATCCTCACCTTAATGTTGGTATACCTAACCTTAATCGAAATTGAGCCAGAGACTCAATGATACGTGGGAGCTTAATCCCGTCAGGCGACAGCACATCTTAGCTAGAACTGAGAAGTTTATAGAATCCCTAAAGATTATGAGTACGCAGAATAAGCTCTAAGCCTTGAAAGTTCGATCCTGGAAGGTTGTGGGGCGAACTTAATATAGAAGATTCGTCTGCAATACGGAGCACAAAATGTTAAGAATGGTTCCCGCACTGGAGATGGATGCGGTAAAAATAGGCCTCCGGTTTGTCTGCAGCATATAATAATGTTCTGAAGAGTGAGGAAGCAGATATACGTTGAGGCTGGCTCTATGAAGCAATACCGAAAGAAGGTTCGGCGTATGAGCGAACGAGATATGGTTGTGATTTTATTCGAGAAAAATCGGGTAGCATGATGCAGTATTGTTCAAGCATTTTAGTGCTGCATGTGTCATGATGCCGTTCAATTAGAACCCAATTGTATCACTAGATATCCCACAACACTGATTATCGCTAAAATAAATAATTTTCATAGTAAATTCCACCTGACCTGTTCCTGTGGCAGTCACACTATCTGAAAAACAACGCTTGAAGAAATCCAAAACTCATGTACTTCAGTATCCGCTAGGAATTGTATAAGGCAGTAACAATTATGCAATTAAAAAGCGTTAATTCTGAAATTTTCCTGTGGATGGTATTTCGGTAGATATTGTTAGGAAATAATATACCCAATTAATAGGAAATACATAACTAAATTTATATAACTTAGTACATATAATAAAAAGATGTGTGACCTTAACGACCTTAACGATCCCCTAGACGCCCCCTCCCCCTATAATTCGTGTTGAGCACCTTGAAAGACAAAAGCAAAAAAAAAATCTCTCAACAACATTTTGCGATATCGACTACTATTTTTACGACCCCGTTATTGAACTACCAGTTAAAAAAAAACACAAATGTATGAGGGCCCTATTTAAATTTTGAACAAAAGAAATTCTCGAAACGCTATACCTTACACTGGCTAAAAATTTCTCAATAGGCCTGAGATTAGAACATGAATCATAAAATCCAGTAAATACCTGCTAAATATTCTAGCTTTTCTGTTTATAATTGTGTAACTCATCATTCCATTCCAGCTGGACATAAGCAATTTGTTTGTTTGAGCATTTTCCTCCGATTTTCCCACACATTTTTCATTTCGATTGACGTTTTGTTTGTTGTTTTCTTTTATAAAATTGTGGTGGCCATAGAGGTCAGCCATTCCCACCCCTAAAGATATTGTGTGATTGGAAAATTTATTTTTATTGCACATTAGCTAGGATGTCACGGAATTTGTTGGCTTTCAATATCGGTACATATGTATTTAGTTCAATGCCAATTATTATGATCGATTGTGGATTGAAAAATGTAGGATACCTATGGCTGCTGCATCCCACATGTTGAGTATTCACACCATCCAAAGTATACAAGAAAATATTTATTTTGAAAGTAATCCAATGGGAAAATTTATGCGATTAGAGTGTTGCACTTGAGCTTTCACGTCATAATTCATAACGAAGGATATTTAAAGAAATGACGATGAATCTGCGAGTATGGTTACAAATTAATTATTATCTGCGAAAATCATTGGGCAGCCTTTGAGGATCAATATTTTTTTAAAGAGTTGGTTAAACCCCTTTCTTGCTACCCGATCGATTCGATGATATTTACGTGAATGTTGTGTTACTTTGATCTTTGTTTTCACAATAAAATGGACTAAAAAAGTTTGTAGATACATTTTGATCTACTGAAGCCTATTCCAAAAATAAATATGTATTTAACCTTGGAAAATACTGAGAAACACACTCGAAACTCTCTGTTGGTTCTGTTAAACCAACTGAAGGGCATCGCTGGTCGAATATAAAATGAATCCTCAAATTTTCTCATATTCATTAAATTCGAATCCACCCTTTTTGCAGTCAAACCATGCAATTTTGATATATATTAAAAAAAAAACGAGACCGAGGCTAATTTCGGGCGCGGCCGAAATTTGAATACCCTTCACTCTCCTCGGGCTAAAAGTTTTTTTTGGGCGAACATATGACTTATGTTCAATCCTTCCCCATTCTTTTCCTTCTGTGGCGTCGATAGAACAATATTTGTGTGTTTTTGGTTAAGTGGGAAAATAAAAATATTTACTCAGAAAGCTTTATTGGGGGTATGCGGGAGCATGGTCCCATAGAATGGTTCCATTCGTTTTATTTTTTTTTTGACAAGGACGCAGTAAGTTTTTTTTTTTAAATTGGTGTGGAAAAAAATGTTTCTTAGAAGATCTAAAATGGGGGGTTGGGTTTGTATGGTAGCCCCATGACCCCATAGACCGATTCTATTCATTTTTACACATGTCTTATGGCATCAATAGAGATGCACTTTTACGAATTTTGGTTGAAAGTGATGCACAAATAAAAAAGTTTTTCGTAGAAGAACTCAATTTGGGGGGTTGGGTTTGTATGACAGCCCCATGACCCCAATGTCCGATTCCATTCATTTTTACATATGTTTTGTGGCATCAATTGAAATGCACTTTTATGAGGTTTGATTGAAATTGGTGCACAAATCAAAAAGTTTTTCTTAGAAAAACTCAATTTGGGGGGGTTGGGTTTGTATGACAGCCCCATGACCCCACAGTCCGATTCCAACCATTCTTACATATGTTTTGTGGCATCAATAGAAACACATTTGTATGAAATTTGGTTGAAATTGGTGCACAAATGAAAAAGTTTTTCTTAGAAGAACCTAATTGGGGGGTTAAGTTTGTATGGCAGCCCCATGAGCCCATTGTCCGATTTGATCCATTCTTACATATGTTTTGTCTTATCAATAGAAACACATTTGTGTGAAATTTGGTTGAAATTAGTGCACGCATGAAAAAGTTTTTCTTAGAAAAACCAAATTGGGGGGGTTAGGTTTGTATGGCAGCCCCATGACCCCACGGTCCGATTTTAGCGATTCGAACATACAAACTGCCTGCAATAAAAAGAAGCATGTGTGCAAAATTTCAGCTCGATAGCTTTTAAACTGGCCGAGTAAAACGCGTAGCAACAGACGGACAGACGGACAGACAGACAGACGGACAACGCCCAATCGACTCAGCTCGTCTTGCTGATCATATATATACATATTTTATATGGTCGGAAATGCTTCCTTCAATGCGTTACAAACTTCATGACAAAGTTAATATACCCTTTACTCTACGAGTGAAGGGTATAAAAACTAGTAAGTTGTATACTATGTATTGAGAACAATGACGAAATTATATAATATAAGCCTTAGCTGTAAAATAAAGTTAAATAATGATTTATTAAATTTATGCTTTATTATGGAACTCGTGGAATAACCGATACATAAATCTGTCAGCAAACTCTACTGTTGAGCTCGTAATGGTTTTCTCTACACTTTAACAATGAATCAAACATATCAAAATGTTCTACCATGCGGTAGGCTAAACAATCGTAATTTGTTTGCATAGAGCAGATGTCAAAGAAGATTAACGTTACATGTCAATATGGTATTGATAACGTGCTTAGGTACTATGCACAATACGAGTATTATCGATAAAAATATGTATGTACGTGTATAATCAATCTCATTACTACAAATATGCTATTGATATTATGTCACATATGTTGTTCAACTTTGATTGTAACAACCCAACAATTTTCCCATAAACAATCTCATCCATATGACACATGATGTCATTGACATTTCATCTGCGATCCTTAAATTGAGAACGGAAATCAATTTTAACAGGAGTCTTGAATTCATCATTATCTGATAGAAGTCATAAAATCTTTAAAAAAAAATATTGAAAGAATCCCTCAAAAAACATTCTGGTGGTTTATTTTCTTTAATCCATTTTGTTTTTATATTGTTTTCTTGTTTCTTCTGTTTGTTGAACTATTTTTAGAAATTCGCACAAAAAAAAACCAATTTGTTTACTGGTCGTAAATTTAATTGTAAACTTTTTATTGATTTGGCCAAATATTTTCGTGTGAAATTTAGAAATCTACAGCCTAAACAGCTGAACGGAATCACATGGAATGTCGGGAGTAGGTATGCGTAGTTTGGGCGGATGTATGGAAAATGTCATTGATGCGAGGGGTGGAGATGTGGTCGTTTGTATCCAATGATTATTTAAAAAAGATCCTAGTTTAATTGATATAAAACAGATAGCGATGTGAAACTATATTCCATTGTAAATTATGTGTAACTGCGAGCAGCGCCCGCTCTAAGGGTGGGGGGGGGGGGGGGCAAGCCGGGCGGTCGCCCGGGACGCAACATTTTTCGTAAAACAAAGCACCCGAAGGAAATCACTATGTTATAGGCCTTTAGCCTTAATTTACCTCAGCACAGCGAACTATAATAATAATAATAAAACCCGAGTCTGAGCTGATCAATTGTCCATCATTCAACAATATCTACATAATGTATTTGTTTTACTCAGAGTCTACTTGGCATAGCCTGGTTCCATCTAAGTATAGTCATATTTCGTCATCTCTCAATTTTATCTCACTCAGAAGTAACCGGTAAAATTACCAATGCTAACGTGCAGAGTGAGTTTTGCTCAGACATGCATTTCTTAGACCATAAGGACGTACTATCTTGGGGAATTATCCAGTAATTCATCATTTCGTCGGCCAGAATATATTTTTTCACTAACGACTTAGTCGTAGCACAACGCATACCGGAGTTAAACCTACGCGATAAATTTAATAACCGAGTTTCGTCTAAAGTAAACTAATTGTGTAACTATCTGACAAAAAGTACAGAAAATAGCGCTACTCTGTTTCTTGAGTTCTTAACGACACCAGCACCAACACGTCCTCTAGATAAATTGACGTTCTGAGTCTGTGACATGACAAGCTAACCATCTACAGGTATACCGTCAGGGGAGCACCTAGCCTTTCGGCCTTTATCTCCCGGTCCCGCTAAAAAGTTTGGACCTTCGGCTTTTTACTGACAAGGTGTTGTTGTCAGACGGAGATTTCTCCATCAGGCGCATGCACACACCATCCGGAATCCAACCCCGGGATTGCATCACTAGCTGGATGACTTGGGTAACAACCTCCAGCCACTACGAGTCCAACACCTTGATGGGCAAGGACCATGGTCCCCTGGGCACACCCATCCCCGTAGTACACTATTCGCTATGGACTTCTCCATAGCAGGTGTGATCCTCCTTCGGCCCCCTATTGGTTAAGCCTTACGTCGAATTCGGGCATGCACACCCCAGGCTCGTTGGACCTGTGACTCCGCGTCTGTGCAGACAACGAAGCGCTGCTTTTCACATCCAGGCGGCCGGGCCCCTTCAGTTTACTAGTCAGCAATGCGACTCAGGCAGTGTGGTCATCAATCCACAAACTAGCTAGATATAGGCGCGTAGGCATTTTCCACCAAGGCCGTTCTCCCTAGCTAGCCCCTTCTTGACTCGGGTCATGCGGAGCCGTCACCTCCGAAGCTCACACGACTTCCGTATGATGCACCCCCCCACCAGGGGACATCAAAATCGTGCTAGGCCTTTAGTGCTTCCCTCCCGCAAACTATGGGGGGAGGTAGGCACGCCAAGAGCCACCCGTGCATAACTCAGGAGCACGGGACCGTTAACGCCCGAATGGTCTTTGTACAGATCCTCGCCATGGCGTATCAACTGTACCAGGGGCCCCCTTGCGCTACTAGGTCCGTGGTGTCGTAAGTCACCAAAGATCCCTGTCCGACTACAAACAGCCTTCCAAGCTGAGTGTCACACGGAACACAGACCCCCCTGCGGGGTCTGTGACATGACATAAAAATTTATCTTCATAAATTTGCACCAATCAGCAGACGATTAAGAAAGCGTCCCAGAGCTTAGGGGATCTGCTCATGGGCGTAGCCAGGATTTCGTTTAGAGGGGGCAGCCCAGAATTCTTTTAACTTCATTTATCTTAGCCAGTGGCGTAACGTACGGTGTTCCATGTGTTCAGCGAAACACGGGCCCCCAAGCCAGAGGGATCCGCAAATCCGAAAACATAAAAACAAATTATTTCATAAATTCCAGCAGTGTGGCTCGATATGCCTCGTGACTTCCCCCTAAACCAAACTTGGTTTTCCCCCAAAATGATAATCTTCCCCCTAAATTATGTATAAGGACAGAAAATGATCAAAAAGCCTCACGATGGATACCAAATGAGAAATGTGGACGAGGAGATGAAGCCTAAGGGTACCGTGAAGGTGAATGACTCAGCTATTTGGGGCCTTCGGAGGCTCAGTGAGAAATGGCACTCTCACTCTATCTCTAAGTTGGCGGAGCGTGGATTTGAGTCTCGCAGTGACCGTGAATGTTTGTATTGTCTTTAAAAAATGCTCCTATGGCTTTGTTTTTACACCGACCAAGAGCTGCCAAGCCCTCTCGATTCAAGAATAAAAACTCTTGAAGCGCTACGACGCAACAACAACACAGCTGTCGAGAAGACTTGTCTTCAGGTAAACAGGGACTTAGAAACCTAAACCCATAAAATGGCATGCTTGCGTGCTTGTCTTTCATCTCAACTTTTGTAATAGAGTTGACAAGCAAGCGTTAGGAGCTTAGCTTAGCTTATCAGGTTACTCGTTGTTTTTGCTCAAGAATATTGAAAAGAAATAAATGTTCAATTTGCTAGAAAGAGTGCCTCTCTTGAATGTTCTTGCGTGAAATTCAGAATTAGAATCGTCAAAACTCTTCAGCTAGTTGATGTGATCCTCATATTTAAGACAATCGCTTTTAGTCTAGGATCAACGACAGTTTCGAGGCAAGTATTCAAGGGCAATCCACAAGGTGATTTCTTTACGCCTCTTGGAATTTGTGATAAATAGATGATCTCACAAGTTCTCCTGAAATCTTTCAAATTTTAATTTTGTTGAAAAAAACTTTGAAACATGTTGCTAAAGCTGAAAATGTTTGTTGCTCTTGCTAATTTTTTTACTGCTTCAATTATGTTTTGTCATGTTTCCTGATGAAAAAAAATTGAACGTTCGACTTGGGGGCCCTCCATGTCCATTTCGAACACAAGAAATTTGGGAAACGTTACGCCACTGATCGTAGCTTATTTAACTCGACGACACCAATTAGGGTTGCGATCGCAAAAAAATATTGACCTAAAAAGTTTTAAAAATTGTAAAGCCAAATTTAAGAAAGGACAATTGAGAATGAAATTTTTTTACCTTGAACGATAAATGGTAACGGAACGGTACGGCAACTGCATTCAACTCGGATACTTGTATATACTCATTACTTTGGGCTTTTAAAACTCTCGGGAAAACAATATCTCAGAGTCTCGCTAAGAGAAAGATTTCAGATTTGAAATATTAGGTCTAACGCGGTATTTTAGGATCTTATATATCGAAGGATATTAAATAATGACACCTGGAAGTCTAGTCTTCGAGATTGCAGTCTCAGTCTCTCTCCTGTTTTAGTATAGAATCTAAGGAACGGAACACATATTTCGTAATGAAATTTAAAGTGTGGCAAATCCTGCAAATGAAGTCAATGCATCCCATGATCCCTTTCAAAGCAAAAAAAATAGGGGCGGCAATTTTAAATCTTGCCCGGGGCGGTATAAGTGCTAGAGCGGGCGCTGACTGCGAGGTTGAACCGCCCAAATTCGATAAGGTCCGCAGAATACTAGAATGCCAATGATTAAGGGTATTAATGTCTTTATAAGAAATGTAGAGCAATCAATTAAGATTACTTGATAAAAGGCATAACAGGATAATATATCTATAAACTAAAATCTTTAGAATAATCTTGATTATATACATGGTTTTGATACTTTAGGTATAATTATCACCACAAGATGTATGTGCTCCTTTATTCTCGCAGAAATGTAGCAAAGATGCGTGAGTATGCACGAAAATGTTTTAATTAAGTGCAAGCAAACCCATTCATTGACTTCATTGCTATAACCCCAGTTTAAAATACATATGTATAAGAAAATGCTGGCACAATGCCCTTTACACGTAGGCATTCCTACTTCTTTATTTGCATTATTGTTTTTAGCCTTTTCTTTAACTTCAAAGTAAGTTCCCACAGTGTGCGCGCTTAGCTCTTGTACACGTACGAATTTATTATTTAATTTTATCTACTACATGTATGGACATAAATAATGTGGTCACGGAAAATCTGACATGAATGCTAAGAAGCCTGTCCAGCCATCATCATTGCTAATACAATAATTTTACGCTAATGAATTGACTAAAGTTTAACATCGGCACGATTGGCTCGTCATACACACTATTCACATGCATGCATTTTAGTCAGACTACAATACAACAAAGTTGAGGCGTATAGGGTCTAAAAGCTGATCGTGCCTCCAGACCAGAGGTACTCGCATGTCATTTTATTGACTCAAGCAGGAGAAAATTTGCAGGCCAAGCGTACATTTCAATTAAAATTGCTTCACGCCAATTTGAATACATTCGCGCGTTTTGGTCATAATTTTCATCGTCTTTTGTTATGCTGACTGCAACTACATATTAACAAGGCCAAGTTAAGTTTTGTTTAGGAAAATGTATTGTAAAAAAAGTAATTGTTTAAGAACTGCAAATTTTATTATGTTCGAGTTGTTAAGATCAAGATGAAGCGCGCAAATGACATTTTTCGTACACGGAAGAGTATTGGGCTTGAGACATTTTAAGCTTTTCCAGAGACTGGTTGACAAAAATGTTCATTCCGAGCCATGTCTGGTCGCTGGTAGTCCAGAAAATAGGCACTCAAAAAGGACTATTTATCATGCAAAAGTTATATATTTTGATACATATACAATCCATATACCCTACATTTTTTGGAGTGCTAAGCACGAAATCCTAGCTTCCCACTAAAATTTCGTTGCGAAACAGGGTAAAAATCACAAAAAAAAACGTCAAAAAAATTAATATCAATTGTATCGATACCGCTTAATGCATTTTGGAGATTTATGTCGCGTTGGATAGGTTTTCCCAGAAATGTACAGTTTTAGAATTATTAACCAAAAACCAAAATTCGTAAACTTTTTTTCGCGATTTGGGTCCAGTCCCGCAACGATTTTTTTTTGTAAGCTCTGGATTCGAGGTCAGCACTCCAAAAAACATAAGAAACAAAACAAATCGACACCAAATGTTGCAATCTTAAAGCACGTGATGACTACACTACTTGTCGATTAATTTCCAAATTTTAGAGATTCCAGCTCTGGTTCCTTCGCTTTTGGCACATCAGAAATAAAAAAAGTTAAATTTTTTTCAGTTTTCTGGATTGGCGTATTTTTTTCCTTTTAGTTTTTTATTCAATGGTTAAAACTCTACACTGAACCAAATGTTTACATAATAGTAATGCAATTTTTCGTGTATGCAATGAATTTTTCATTCATTTTCAGACAAAGAATACTTTCATGGTTACTATGAATTCAGTTCATTGATTTTACATTATTTTAATATGATGTAATGAAAAATTTCATAGATTTATTGAAAAAAAAGCTTCTGGAGTTAAGCATTGAATTTAGGCCGGTACAAGTTTTGCACACATTTCTTTTGCTTATAAACGCATCATAAAGCATAAAGCATCATAAATTGTACCTACCTACACTGAGAAAAAAAATTAGAATGGTTATCTAAAGAAATAGTCGAATTTATCTAAAGTTAGCGTTGATTTTCAGCTTATGATTCTATGTAGTTGAAACAGCTACGAAGATATGGATAATTTTTCTATTCGTCATTAGTTGAAACATCTACTATATTTGCAAATTCAATTAATTCATTTGTATAGACAGCTATTCATTATTTATAAATTGTTAAATGTTGGATAGCTAAATTGTGTTGAAGAAAAAAGAACGATTGTTTGTAGTTAAATTTTATAATTGAATAGTACAATCAACAACTTTTGTGGAAGAATTGACTAAACTGTTTAAATTAAATTAACTAATTTAATAGTATTTTCAGCTGCGCAGATTAGAGAAATCAGCTATTACTTTGGTAAAACTATCTAAATTTAAGTCAACAACTTCACTTTAGATAAAAAGTCTAAACCATTTTTTTCGGTGTAGCTACAATGTGATTCGATCCCGGGACCCTATGGTTTCAAGCCCTACACCAACGTGATGAAGGGTTCTAGACACACATAAAGTATTAGTCAAAGTTAGCGTTCATTAATGTTATGAAAAATTCATTAATATTGATAAATTATTGCGCTTTGGTGGAAACTTCAGAAGAGGAAATAAAAAAAAAACAAATACATATGTACATTCTATTTCCAGCATTTCAAAAGTTAAATTGACTTTTAATTTTAATTCATTGATAGGATAAAGCTTACATTGACCTTGGACATGTGTATGTAACTTTACGAAATCTTAATTGCTAGTAGGAATTCATAGTTTTTAGCAAATATATTTCATTGAAATAATTTCATTAAATCTAAATTTATTTCATTGAATCCATGTAAAACTACATTGTTTTACGTATTATATGGATAATTCACCAGAAATATGGAAAGTTGAAACCAATGAATCTCTTTCATTAAATATAAGAAACCCTTCATAGCCATGCCGAAAATCTCATCGAAATATCAATGATTTCTGCATACATACAATGAATATTTTTTAATGAATGAAATTCATTAATATTATGAAGAGCCTTTTTTTTTCAGTGTACCACGCTCTGTGGCTCACTTGGTTGAGTGGCACTTTACGATGCTAGTAATCTAGAGTTCCGGAGATCGAATCTCGGCGAAGTCCAAGATTTCCGTACATACGGATAGGAAATATGCAATATTCTTGCAACATTATATACACTCCGAAATGATATGTAATGTAACGTTGACTCGGCTAAACGGTTGAGTTAACGCACCATGGCCCACATGGGGCTATACGGTACTGAGAAGAAGAAGAAATCTCTAGGCCGATGCTCCGAGCCGCTAGTGACATTTTCTATTTGAAATTCAAAATGCATGGTTGAACCAAAAATAAAATTTTTTATTGAAATATTTTCAATAAACTAGGATCAAAATGTTGGGAGTCACTGTATTAGAATATCGCTGCAATCACTACATTTTATTACAATTTTATTCCAAACGAAACTTCTAACCTTAAAGACGGAAGTAATGCTGCTATAAACGCTGCAGAACACTGTTTCACAACTGGTGGTTCCACGGACCTGAGAGGCGTATAGGTGGTTCGCGGAAGACACTAGTGATTTTCATTAAGCAATGTCTCTGGCAGTGTTAAATTGATCTCTCAAAGTTGAAAAAATCGATCGGGAAACGAATTAGCAAATTACTGAACCTTATCACAAAAGTAAATGTTTGGTTTGTAAGCATTTTTCCATTCGGCATCTGAAAATGTTCAGTTCTTTCGTCTTCTTTGTAGTGACGTATTAGTTTCTCCTCACCTATTTGGATTTTCTAAAATGGTAATTTTCTCGTTATTTAGCAGAGTATGGAGTTAATGACAGAGAATCTTTCGATAACAAACTTAAAAATTACAGCAGGTGCATTGAATCAGATGAGATTTTTGCTGTTAGAAAGACGTGACTTTTCAGCAAAGGTTTTTTTTTCAAATAGTTTGAAGAAATTTATTAAGCTAAAGCTACGATTTAAAATGACGCCGTGTGGTAATAGTTAATCAAAGCATAGCAAAGTTTTGAAAAAAGATACACGCAGTGGGCGTCAAAGACGCTTAAAAAAGTGATCGCCAAATAGTTGTAGTGCCGACTGAAGATGCACGATATAGAAGAGTCAGCGAGCAAATGCGCTTATTAATGTGAAGCTTTTTCCTGTTGACGCATTTTTTTTTTGTGACGGACAATACGAAAGTAATTTATTGGGTAAGTTTGATGCGCTATCAAGTGATCCACGCTTACAGCGGCATAAAAATTATCCACGATACCGACAACGTTTCAGTCTATTCATCCCATAGAACAAGGTCCACTTGGTTGAATGTATTTTGAATGAATTATCGTATTATTACCAAATTGAATGTATTATCGTATTATTACCAAATACCACTGACAAAAGTGCATCGATCCTAAAGAGCTGAAAAATAACAACAAAAATCTGTCCACAACTGAATGGTTAAGAAAACCATTCTGGATTTTTTTTAAATCCATCCTCGGAACGGAGGTCCGTGGCAATTCCCTTCGAGACTAACTGGTCCGCAGGCATCTGCGGTTTCAGAACTACTGCTGTAGAAAATACACAGCTAGCCAGTAGCGTGGTGCGCTATCTGTTGCTCAGGGCGGTGGGCTGTAGGATTTGACTAGCTCAGTTTCACCAATTCACAAGCTTCCAGAAAAAAATTAAAATGTTTTGAATGTGCTCCACCACATTTTGCAATCTCATGTTTCATGTACTAGGTTTATCAGCGTGCTTACTACACTATCATCCCTTCATTTCATCTTGTGTCAAAAAAAAATATCGGGCATATTGTACGGGAATAACGTTATTTAGTAACATTTTCAACATTATTATAAAGAAATGCTGTGAAACACTTTTTAGCCAGGACTTTAGAAGTTTTCTCAAGCGTTTTCTTAGTTGCCTTTTTAGATGCCAACTTTTATTTTTGCAAAGGCTGCTCTCGTTTGCCAATTTTAATTTATATTTAGTCGTATTATTTATCACGTAAAAACGCTATACTAAGTATACTCAATTTTTTGAATGTATAAAGACTCAATATTGACTAACTGTATTAGTACAACATCGAACCTATCAACAATGTTCACCTTTTTAGGCAATATCTAACCTGGTTTCGTCCACACAGCAAGATTGTACTCATCAGAAGCTACCTTAATCTTGCAGGGGAGGTAGCTTGGCCAGGGGTGTTGTTTGGATGTTAGTCCGAACAAAACACACTTTGGTGGAATGGTCAGTTGCGACCAAATAAAATTCGTATCCAAAGTGTGATAGTGTCAGTATACATATATACCAACTGACCATTCCACCAAAGTGTGTTTTGTTCGGACTAACGTCCAAACAACACCCCTGGCCAGGTTACCTCCCCTGCAAGATTAAGGTAGCTTCTGATGAGTACAATCTTGCTGTGTGGACGAAACCAGGTTAGATATTGCCTAAAAAGGTGAACATTGTTGATGGGTTCGATGTTGTACTAATACACTTAGTCAATATTGAGTCTTTATACATTCAAAAAATTGAGTATACTTAGTATAGCGTTTTTACGTGATAAATAATACGACTAAATATAAATTAAAATTGGCAAACGAGAGCAGCCTTTGCAAAAATAAAAGTTGGCATCTAAAAAGGCAACTAAGAAAACGCTTGAGAAAACTTCTAAAGTCCTGGCTAAAAAGTGTTTCACAGCATTTCTTTATAATAATGTTGAAAACGTGTTACAAAATAACGTTATTCCCATACAATATGCCCGATATGTTTTTTTGACACAAGATGAAATGAAGGGATGATAGTGTAGTAAGCACGCTGATAAACCTAGTACATGAGATTGCAAAATGTGGTGGAGCATTTTTTTTTTGTTTCTTATGTTTTTTGGGGGCTGGGCTCGAATCCGGAGCTTTCTACCAAAATTTCGTTGCGGAACGTTCAAAACCGAGAAAAATCCCAAAAATTTCGCTGTTTTTAGGCTTTTCGGCTAGTAATTCTGAAACTATTCATTTCTGCGAAAAACTCTCCATTAATATGAAGATACGCACTTGATTGTGCGTCCAAAGAGATATAAATATTATAAATCCGTTGAGCGGTAGGCATTACTACAATTGATAAGTTTGCCATTTTTAACATAGTTCCATACCTATTATAAAATAAATTTGGAAATTAAAAGATTTATCATTTTTGGTCGCAAAAGTTGAATTTTTCCTGTTCTTTGTGTATTTTCGGGTGCTGAACACAAATCCGTAGCTTCCCACCAAAAATTCTGAAACAGGGTCAAAATCGCAAAAAATGTAAAAAATTAATATCAATTGTAACGATATCGCTTAACGAATTTTGAAGATGAATGTCGCGTTAAACCCGCTATCATGTTTTCTATAACTTGTTCATGAACAGGTTTTCGCAAAAATGTACAGTTTCGCATTTATTAGCCAAAAAAACGGAAAATTTTGGGGTTAAAGAAACAAACCCCACCACATTCAAGTCACGTAATGACTACACTATAATAATAAGTTTCATTTAACTTATAAGTTATAACTAGAGGTACGAAAATTTCGCAAATAAAAAACAGGAATTTCACATAAACTAATTTTGAATATTAGAAATTTCGCTGAAATTCGTATAAAAACATAACTTTGTACAATTTATTGTTGTTTACACTCTTTGAGTCTGTAAATTCCGCAAAGTCATAGTTCATGTTAACATCACCGAACAAAAAAAATTCATTTATTGAACCTCCAACTAAACAACTTGCTCAATGTTTGGCAAGCAGAGAGACATTTGTATAAATCATGCATTCTCAAAGTGGTCCCTACGGACCCCTTGGGGTCCGCGAAGCCGTGCTGGGGGTCCACGAGAGGTACGACAAAATTTGGGGGTCCGTGAAGCCGATTAGGGTGTCCGCGAAAGATTTCGATAAAATAAAATATTTACTAACCATTTGTATTCCATTTAAATTTTTTTTACGAGAGCCACTATTACTCCAGGGAATTCGAAAAAAAATGTAGGTACTTCGGAAAAATTAAAGGAAAGCTGTATTTTTGGATGAGCCTTCCTTTCGAGGTCCTACACAGGACCCCAAAAGCCCCCGTCTGTACGAGTGCCGCTAGCGGTGCTACAGAGGGTCAAAGATTATCTAAAACTGTTTTTATTTCGAATATCTCGATAAAGTAATATGCGCCGAAAAATCGTGTATGGTAAATTTGTAGCTCTTGTGGTTCCAGAATAAAATGTCAAAAGTCGATTTTCATTCGAGCATTCCTAACGGTGCCAGCATGTTGTTGTTGTAGCGATTCAAGAGATTTTTTTTTTCTTGAATCGAAGGGGGTCTTGGCAGCTCTTGGCGGTTTTTTTTTAAACAACGGGACGATTTACATCGAAGAACCGGCTGCCGTAGGAGCATTTTATGGACAACACAAACATCCATGGGCCACAGTGGGATTCGAACCCACGCACCGGCAACTCAGAGATAGAGTGACATCTCTGCCACTGAGCCACCGAATGCCCATGCCAGCATGTCAAATTGTATTTTTAAAAAGGTTTCACGAAAATCTCTTTAACGGTAATTCTGGCTGTAAGATGTATGGCTAATTCGTAGCAAATATGGTTCTGAAGAAAGTGCCTCTTGTGGGGCATAGGGCATCAACTACGCCTACTTTCCACCTCATTATGTTTTTAAGTCTGACCACAGTTTGTGGTCAGCCTCGCTATTAACCAATCTTCTCCACGTGTTTGTTGGTCGTCCAACATTGCATTGACTCCTTGGGGGTTCGAATTGCAATATTTTTTGGTCCTCTTCGAAGAGTATGACCTATCCATTGCCACTTTCGCCTTTTGACAGAAGTGCCTATCTCATCCAGTTTTTTTTTTTTTCGTGAATAGCTCTGTAACGGGGGTGTATGCTGTAAAGTCGTCCATGACAAATTTGTAGCTTCTGTAGCTGCAAACATTTTTAGAATGAGACGATTCTGAGCTCACTCAATTTAATTTAAGTATTAAGCTAGATTTAGCTTACATGACCGGCATATTCGGTAAATTTAATGAAATCAATTTACAACTGCAAGTTGATAAGTTAAATTTAATTCAAACTAAAAGTATTATATCCCCGTTTGTGACGAAGCTTGTATTGTTCAAGCAGAACATACGAAAAGGCAAATGCTCTCAGTTTCCAAATCTTGCAAATTTGCCTAAAAAAATTAACACCTTTTGGTTAACTGTATTCGGATTTTAAAAGAAGGTTCGAGGTTGAGTTGTCCACGAATGAGGAGTTGAAACCTAAATTCGAGGAAGGGTTTTGACTTCAAAATACCATACCAAGTCTGTATTTAGTTGAACATGGTTTTAGCGCCATTATGAGGCTTGTAACTAAAAACGGTAACCGATTAGACATAAGTGCTCGTGGGGACTTAAGGCTTTTAATAAGAAACATGGAACCCGACATCAACAAACTCATATCGTCCCACCAAGTGCACCCATCCCACTGACCATTATGATGCGACTTTTTCTTATATTTTTGGATATGATAATTGTATTAATGTATGTACTACTAATAAAATTACACAATAAAAAATTTGTCAAAACATCAAAACTATTTTTATTGTGTACCTATTTTGAAATTCTTAAACAATTTAAACATTCAAGGATTGGAATTCAGTCGGGGGTCCCTAAACAGGCTTCTCATGTGTGAAGGGGTCTGCGGTGAAAATAAATTTAAGAATGACTGGTATAAATAATAAAATTTTTGAAAAGAAAAATAAAAAAAAACGAAATTTTCGCACCTCTAGTTATAACATAACTAATCGGGAGCTTTATGAATGGAGCTGACCTTTCAAGATACAGTGTTCCTATTCAGATTAATTGAAAGCACACGACAAATTTTAGGTTTTACTACGACTAGACTACATATACACCCACAATAGCAACAAAATTAAGTTTATTACTCCCATCAACCGATAGAAGGTCCACGCTCGAGAATTAAGTTCAATCAGAAGTGAATAATTGAGTATAAATTGTTCATATTAGACACAACACTAGTATATGTAGTGTAGACTTTTCTGCACCAAAACCGATCTCGGGAGAATGCTGTTCTATGAATGTCCATACCGGAAACACCTCAGATATCTCATGTATGTATGTACTTACAAATGCTAGTTACTCGGCATATTAGAAACAATCACGACACGATATATCTTCGAGTTTGTCTTTTAAATTAAGTTCATTGAGATAATGTTCCATCAATTTAAGAATATTATTTATCTGATAGACGTATGGGCATGATACTCGTATAACCTAAACCTACTCGCATTTCTTATTTTACAACGTTACTTATCGTACAGGCAACATAGGTTGATAGTGAATCATTAATTGATAAGCCATTTTTTGATAAAATTTAACATTAATATGTACATAAAACTTGAAAAGTAGTATGTAGTGCAGAACTTTAAGTATATATGTAATCTCATTTCCTATTAACTGGAGATAAGGCCGCAAAAAGCATGCATAAATATTCTGCGTTTTATGTGATAAAAAGCCAAGGAATATCACTTATATGTCATATCTTAGGCTTGAGTTTGCATTACTAGCTTAGAATATAGATAAGTTGCAAAATTCATAGTTGGCATTGTATCCCAGCTGAGTGAATGTAAAAGCAAACAGCAGCACAACTTCGTGGACAAAGCCTAGCATTTTAACCCATTCGTTCCCACCGTATGAAATATCATACGTATACAAAGAGCAGCTTTGAGTTTACATTTTGCACTGCCACTGAAATTATTGTAAAATAATTTCAATGGGAACCATACTTTAGAGTGTTTAGCATCAGAAAAAAATATCCTTTAGTCCTTTTTCGGCAAAATGCAAGTTTGAGATAGTGGCGAAAAATGAGACGTTTTTCATTTTTCCTAAAATTAGCAACCTGCAAGTTTACGCCCTAATATCCACGCTTGTGTAAATATTATTTTTGATGTTGATCGTTGAAATAAGTCTAAGGTTCCTGTAAAATATATGGAAACTTCTTTAAAAGTTTTCTTGCTCATTACAGCTTCTATACTATCATTTACATTTCGTGTATGAAATATCATACAATGGGCACATAGGAGTTCCTCTTCATCACAGTAACGGATCATGCTGCGGGCGTAAATTTAATGAAAAAGTTTTAAAAACTAAGCATATTTGATAGTAAAAGCTACGAAAATATCACTGATTAACTTGCGGCTTATCCTGGTAATAAGAGTTTTGCTAACTTTGGCACAGGGTGCCCGGAAAGACTCCTGGGGGTCAATGTCATTACAAAATAACAAAGATTAATTGATGCATTGGACGATTCTTGCATTAGATCGTAACACAAACAATTAGTAGATAGATTAGCCCGCATGACCCAAACAGGACTAAAAGCGAAATTAAAACGAAATGGTAGCTTCAGGATTGAAAATAGCATTGGAAAAGTGCTAGGTATCCGCTTTTTCCGGTGCTTTTCCGGTGGTCCTTGTAAAATAATTATCATTTTGTTAACATATTTATAATTTCTCAAGTGAGAGGATATAGAACTCAATTCAGAAAGCATATTTTAACATATTTTTAGGTAGGCTTAGAAAACCGATGAAAATTAAAGAAAAAATATATAAAAATTCACTATGCATGAAGCAAAAATATTTGACCTTTGACCTCTTTCTTTTTTTAAATTACCCCAAATCCTGTTGAAAACAATCGTGAAGTTATAACACTTTTCCATTTTCTAAAAAACAACTAGATTTTGTTGGAATTTTCAACATTTTTAAAATTGAGTATTGACTTATGATAGATGCCCGATCTGCCCGTCGTATGAAATATCATACGTTAAAAAAAGTACACTTTTTGAAAAAAATATTTAAATTTTGTACTAAATTAGTTTTAATCAAACCATACAGATATGCTTTACCAGAAAAATTTATTGAAATTCGTCAAAAAATTACTCGGGCAGCATTGGGTTAATGATAAACATGCTTCAAAGTTCAGTAGTAAATTTCTTCTTTTAGATACATATATGTAACAGCAAATTATAGGGGTTCGTACAAGTATTGAGTGCTGCATTTTCCTTTGTCTTTTTAGTCATTTCAGTATCTAGTATACTCTAGGAATCATTAAAACACAGATAAGCATTGATTGGTTAAAAGCTGTTAATTTCAAATCAGGCAAAAGCAGTCCGCTATTAAAAACAAAAAACATTAATTTCTGGATTAGCAGATTTACTACACAAACAAATTCTCTTGATTCAATTATAATATTATGAGTATGACATAAAACTCAATCACATGAGATTTTCAATTCACAAATATGGAATAGGAATAGCTGTATAAAACCGACAAAATATTGTTTTACTGTTTAACAACACACATATCTTAATAACGTTAGACAAGTACTCAAATATATTTTTTATTTTTATCTCTGTTAATGTTCAAACAAAAAAACATTTTTCAAACAACCTCTTCTGTTTTGGTTAGATATGACAAACTTGAATAGTTAAAACTCAGATAAATCCTATAATATGCTTCATAACCGCCTAAAGGGAAAATACATAATCCAAAAATGGGCACAAACTATTTTTCCAGTTTAACTAATCTCGAGACTCGAAACCTTGATACAAATTCCACCAAACTGTGATTTGATTTGCTTCTTTTTTGCTCCATTCACTAGATCTACTCTCAATTACAAAGTTTGCCGACAACAAATTGACACTGCACGCCGGCTTCTCCATAAAGCCGTCAATTCACCAAAATACCATAAAAATTTAATAATATAATTTATTCCATATTCGTTAGACCGGTACATACACACACCGCTGGCTCACTGCAAAAATGTAAACACAACTTTGTGCAAATTAACCGGATCTGTATCTGTTAATTCTTACTACAGATATTAAACAATATTGCAACGAACACGGCTAACACTAAGCAGAGCTTTTAAATAAACATTATCATCATCAGAGGGGGAGGGACCACTACACTATAGGCACTGCCACTACTAGTATCCTATTATTGCTCACTATATTCACCACAAACGGACGTACCGTAACGAATATCTTATTCACCACACGGTCTCTTTAGGCGAAGTCGCGAATAAACTAAAATATTCTATCTTCTAGCACACCGCACGAACAATTTCAATCTCAACTGTCGCACAAATCGCATTCAACTGACTTGGACTTAGGATTTAGCCGCTCGCGGTTCGGTCAACCTTCAACCGTGTGTAATGTGTATGGCACTCTTCTTCTTCTTACACTTTACAGCAAACTTTACGTTCAATTGTACGCGATGGTGTTAGCGCTTTTGTGTGCTATAGTCGTGGGAAAACAAAAAGCTCAGCCGACCGCGTAAACAAAACAATCTTTCCAGTCGTTATACTGGCTGGCTGGCTGAACTGATTACAACTCTACGGCGGAGAGTTTAGTCACTTTTCATTATAAACGTTTGTTTTCATTAAGGGGGATGTCTGTCTTGATTTTTTTTTTTTAAATCATAATCTAAAAATTTTGTTATTGGATCTTATTAATAGTACTGGAAGGCATACCCAAGTAAAAATTTTATCCCTATAACACTTCATAGAATATTCTCTTCCAACAGTAATAGGGGCCTAGGGTATAAAGCTGAATAATAGTCCAATAATGGCATTTGGCGCCGTTTTTTGATCCAATAGAACCATATTGTAGCACTAAATTCTGCTGAGAAAAAGGCATACATCATTTGTGTCTTATATCATAATTTTCTGTCACTTTCTCGAGATTGCAAAAAAAAAATGAAAAAATAATCTGGTGCCTAGAATCGAACCCATGACCATCGTATTACCCGTCCTACGCGCTAACCACTCGGCCAACCTCAGATAAGTCATAGCATTGCTCGTAAACATAGAAGCAACTAGTAAGTTACTAGAAATGCTTAACAATTATTTATCGAATCTTCTGCAATGAAACTTCTACTTTATATATCAATCAGTTGACGTTGATTAAATCCACACATTCATTAATAAAATTCAGTCAGTTTCTGCACAGAGATCATCTTAATTGGTTCATAAATTAACATGTTGATTTCATGCAAGATTTTAATGAATTCTATTGAAGAAACTTGGTATTCCGGAGCACTTCCTAAGTTTCTTTAAAAAATCACAAAGTCCATCCTTCCATTAAACTACAGTGATCAATTTATCGGATGACAATACGAATGTCACACTATTAACACAACCGATTCTCTGCTATAGGAGAATATTGCTGGTTTGTGATAATTAAGCGAGAGAGACTATTGCATGTGTGTGTGAGTGTTATGTCATCCAATAAACACATTAGAGAGAAGTATTTAATGGAGTCTTTGTTGATTAACGTTTAGAGAAAGTATTATCGAAGTCTTATACCACCATCTTTAAATTGATTCTATATAGATGTCAGAAGCTTTCCGGAAAAGGTTTTAAGGGTTTTTTTTCGGATAAAAATACTTTAACCCTCGGATGGTTGGCTGAGGTCTGAAAAAGGCCCCAGAGAAATGTAAATCTCAATTTTATAGAAAAACTTTCTGCAGGGTATTTTAATGCCTATGTTATTTAAGTACGTGACAATTAAAAGATATAAGACCCCCTAAATGTTGTAATGCCTTTTCGTGTAGTCCCCTACAAGCAACCTTAGAATAGTTCTGCTAAGATGCATACACATCTTGCTGCATATATAGCATTTAAAAGTTCCATAGATTAGTGCAGTCTGACAAGATTATTTCCTTAACAGCTTTTACCGACACCTAACCAATACCACAGAAAGGTTTCGTTGCGTAAAATGGCAAACCCTAGCGAGCTCATTTGATACTTCCTTTCCCACAATATCTTAATGGCCGAGTACGCAGATACGGCCGCAACCACACTGTCCGGGGTTTGCCGAACCGCGCGGTACAAGAGATCAACGTTGTAGAAAACAAGCGCCTGGCAGAGACAGAGGCGATGTGGACTTTAACAATCGTTATTTGTTTGTTGAACTCCCTTATCGTCTCAGTCACTTTCAAGAGTGTGTTGTCCACAACATGGATATTTTGTACCGCACGATTTGGCGAACGCCGGACAATATGGGGTCGGCATAAGATTAACTTTATTGTCATTGAATAAAAATGCCGCTCTTATTTTTTTGACGTTTTCGATGGATGTATGATTTCTATTTAAAATTACTCGTATTTTGCGTGAGATTTTCCTATAATAGTCATCCTTTCGCCCCTAGGAATTTGCGGCTTAAAATTACAGTAGAGGGTCGATTATCCGAACGCCGATTATCCCAACACTCGATTAACCGAACCGGGAACTCAACTTTTTTCATATGAAATGAATCGACTCTAATGAAAAAAAATCAATTGGCTCAAGGGAGCTACCTATCAGCAGCACTCAATTGCTTCAAATTTGTTATTTTTGTTTGGCACATTTCTAGGTTGTCCCTTATATCAACTTTTAGGCAATCCTGCAATTGTTCTATGGAAACTCGATTAAACGAACTTTCGGTTGTCCGAACCACTTCTTGTCGACATTTTAATTTACCGTTAGATCAATAATGTGCCATTTAAAAAAATATAATTATTACCGATTTTAAGAAATTTTAAAATTATTATTTTTTGAATTTGAACATATTCAAAGCTTACAGGAGTTCATAGGGTGTTGGCTGTTGGCTTTTCAACGGTATATTCTTTTAAAAATTTAAATGTTTGAATAAAACATTTTGAACGCAACAATCATGCTATGAAACAATGATCAACTTTTGAAATATTCTTAATTCGTGTTTTTCGATGACTTGAATGTTAAAAAAACTGATAAGACGATAACGGTAAATTTTTTACCAATTTGATCGATGCCGTTTTTGCATAAACAAATTGCACTATCGATCCAACCATTATTGTCAACCGAATGCGGTTCAAGGTTTGGTGAGTAATATTGATTTAACCGTTCGACGTTCGAAAATCTAAAAAAAACATCCAAGCTCAACCTTTTCCGAGTAAAAGCTGCTTTAGTTGCATTTTCCTGGTTGAATGATCAATGTTAAGTTGTTTTGGCGATATTGCCAGTAATCCAACAGAACTGTGACAAGTGCAGGATATGTTGTTTGGTTCCATATTTCCGGAGCGGAAACACATTCTGATAAGCGTCATCGCCAACCGTTTTCACACCGTAAATAGCCCATACCTTACTACTTTGGACACCAAAAAAGTGTCTAAAATGAGCTTTCTCTCTTGTTTTTGTCGCCCGGGGCGCCAAATTTTGTGGGTGGCATTTTCGCTAGCGCTCGAACATATATTGCAAAAAGCCGAAAGGAAAAATTTAATATCAACATGCAATTAGAAACCAAGAAGCAGGGACAATTCGTTCAGTAATGTGCTACCTTAATTCTTCTTTAAAAAATGAGTTATTGACGAATTATGCGCTAATTTTGCAAATGAAAATTTAATTCCTTTTCTTTTCACAGAAAATTTAGGACTCTAATTGGGATCACGCACTGTGGCTCACATGGTTGAGTCGCACTCTACGATGCTAGTAATCTAGAGGTCCGGAGATCGAATCTCGGCGTGGTCTTGGAAATATATAGTGCATGGAACATTATATACACTCCTCTAACGTAACGTTGACTGGAAGTAGCCTATAAACGGCTGAGTGAACGCACCATGCCCCACAAAGGGTTTCGGTACAGAGAAGAAGAATTGGGTCTAGACAATAGCGACGTTTTTTTTCGTATCGGGGGTCTGACTCGAAAAAAACAATCGCGGGTAACATCCCGGTTAAGACCAAACAGCTGACATTTGACAGTTTTTGCGCATCTTTGAATCACCTTCGTCGGCTTATTTTTTTTAGATGTAGTGGATTTTATCACAAAAGATGATTATTTCTTTGCAAAATCTTTTCTCAGGATGAGAAAAACTTTCACATTTGGTTTGAAAAACAAAATTCCCTTATATTTCCCCTATGCGTCAGCCATCTACATTTGATTTCTCTAAGCTTTATCCCGTGTAGGGTAGTTGCACGCATTTACCTGAGTAAGTGTAATTCTTGTTATATAAAGTTCTACCCAAACCTACACGGGATAAATACAATAAAACGACCCTAATATGTCCCAATCTTATTTCTGGAAAATGTAGTCTAAGGTACGTGTTCGTAGAGACAATTCATGTGATGATCGCTCAGCGATCGTAGTTCTGCATCCAATTTCGAGCCATATTTCCATATTTTTTGAATGGTGTTATTTTCCTATAGTCTCGACTATTATTAAGTAAAGGAACATGTCTGTGTAGACAATACGCATATAGTGCTCAAAACCGGTGATTTAACTTTGATCAAAGAGTATATCTGTTGTTGTGGAATGTTGCTGGGCGATCATCACATGAGCCGTCTCTATACGAAAACAAACCTTAAAAATGTTGTTTACCCTGATGAATTACAGAAATGCATGTAAACTGAATAAATTTTGAACCCTTGAAGAAATTTACACTTAGCGCATCAATTTCAATTCGCCCGATCTCTCCGCGAATTCCTTCAGTTGGTTGCAATGGCATTGATTCTTTTAACATTGAGACGACATATTTCGATCAAGGGGTTTGTGCTTTAGCAAGATGAGGTACGCGGCCATAGTGCACACTACCAGAGCCGCATAGTCTTACATAATTTGTTTCTGCTAATACCGCGACTTCATCGATTTAACTAGCTCTGATTTTATTCTCTTAGAACTCGCGCAATTATGAAAATAAGCCACACTTGTTTAAAACATTCGGAAACTAGTCGGCGAAGAGATCCGGCTAATTGCGCAGTGTGTAAGGAAGTTATTAATTTTCCAGAGCAGCGTTTTCGAAAATGTGTCGAATATTTTAGTGGAAAAATATTTTCGGATTAATTTTCGATGTCTTACGTCGGTCTTAAAGCCGCCAGGTTCCCGTGTTCCATCTGTATTTTCTTTGATGATGGTGAAAAATATGTCGCTCAGATAATTCGATAGTAAGCTTAAATTGTTTGATTCCAAAAAGACTCCATACAAAGCCTTGCGGAACTGTGCTGAATTGCTCTTTATAGAATCTGAAAGCAAGCGGAGCATGTTTTTACTATATACTAGCTGAGCCCTCGGTAGCTCAGTGGGTAGGGATTCTAAATATTATCTGAATTACTATGGAGCGTTGGCTCGACCCACATTGGGCAGGTCTTTTTATGTCTTTAAAAAATGCTAAAATGTAAATTATTTAGGAGCTACTCGCTGTTGCGACGACCAGGAGCGGAAAAAATCTCTTGAATCTCTTCTACAAAAAAGCGACATAAATATTTCCTATCTCTCTGGTATAATAGAGAAGAAGCGGTGTCCACTTGGCCGGAGCTACGTTAGCGCTAGAGCGGGCGCTGCGAGATACCCAAACACAAAATCCCGAAGAACCCTAAATGTGGGGAGATTTTTCGATTGTACATAGTTGCATTCTCATCACATACGTATTTCGACTACTAACTATTTTCTGCCATACTCAGTGTATTGTGCCTTAACAACCGAATCTCTAGTCTAGAGGGGTTCCTTAAGTCCACTCATAAAAAGTCTGAAATACATATAATCGGCACTTCATAATCATTAAAAGCTCACGATATCTTTTCACCCCTTTTTAAATTGAATTAGCATTGAATTAACGCTACGTTGAAAGATTGGTTGCATGTTCCAGTCAGATGCTTTCAGACTATTGAGGCCCGCGACACTATACAGAACAGACGAAGAAATATAAACATTTTAGTAAGAATCGCTTGGAAAATTGTTTTTGTCGTGTGTTACACTATATGGTGACTCATTCTTTTGTCGTGCGACAAGACGCCCAAACCACAAAGCGACTGAAACACAGAACGAACAAAATTATTATCATCAATGGACTTAAAAATTACCATTAGTCCAGTACAATTGGTTCAAAATAGCCCCAAACCCAAACATCCAAAAAGAAAAGAAATTTTTGATGCCAAATTGTTGAATACACTGCCCAATATATGCAGAAGAAAGTTACACTAATTTGCGCCATGGGTTAAGGGGGGAGGGGGTGGCAAAGGGGTGAAAATTCAGCTTTTTGCAAATATCTGGAAAACTAGGAATCTGACCTTAAAGTGTCCTGAGAACGAAACAAACTACACAAAATTACCTTTGTAATGATATATAACAGTCTAGACGTTTTCTCGGAAAATTATACCCTAGACCCAAAAGTATATAGAGAATTTCCATTTTTTGAGTTTTACATTTCACACTGTAACTCTTGATAGAATAGACCTAGGGTGACAGGATCTTGTTCATTATATTACCAACAAAATTTACTTGATTTGAACCAAAAATTAAAGTGCTCCGACCATTGACGCCCCTCTCACTCCTCCTAACATTTTTCAAAAAAGCATGCCCGTAGCTTCTTTTCAAATTGAGCCAACCAGATCAAATTTGGTGGGATGCCTATTCTAATCCCCATTATACTCCTTACCAAAAATTATTACCATCTGATCAAAACTAAGGGTACCCCCCATACAAACTGAACCAAAATTCTAACAAATTTTAAATTTTTTCACTTCTAAATTCTATCTAAAATGGAAAAATAAAATTTATCTCTTAGAACGTCATTATAACAGTTAATTGTAGTCTTCTGAATGTATGTTCAAAAGTTTGCATCAAAGCGTACACTACAAGTATCAACAAATTGGGTTTGAAGGTCATTGGTACTAGTTCTAAGGCTATTTCCGAATATATCGAGTAACGTGTACTAGCAACCTTCAAACCCGATTTTTCGTACTTGTAAGGCACGCTCTAGTACAAACTTTTGAATATACATTAAGAAGACTACAATTAACTGTTATAATGACGTTCTAAGAGATAAATGTTATTTTTCCATTTTAGATAGAATTTAGAAGCGAAAAAATGTGAAATTTGTTAGAATTTTGTTTTACTTTGTATGGGGGGTACCCTTAGTTTTGATCGGATGGTAATAATTTTTGGTAAGGAGCATAATGGGGCTGAGACTAGGCATCCCACCAAATTTGATCTGGTTGGCTCAATTTGAAAAGAAGCTACGGGCATGCTTTTTTGAAAAATGTTAGGAGGAGTGAGGGGGGCGTCAATGGTCGGAGCACTTCAATTTTTGGTACAAACCAAATAAATTTTGTAAGTAATATAATGAATAAGATCCTGTCACCCTAGGTCTATTCTATCAAAAGTTACAGTGCGAAATGTAAAACTCAAAAAATGGAAATTCTCTATATACTTTTGGGTCTAGGGTATAATTTTCCGAGAAAACGTCTAGAGTGCTATATATCATTACAAAGGTAATTTTGTGTAGTTTGTTTCGTTCTCAGGACATTTTAAGGTCAGATTCATAGTTTTCCAGATATTTGCAAAAAACTGGATTTTCTCCCCTTTGCAACCCCCTCCCCCCTTAACCCATGGCGCAAATTAGTGTAACTTTCTTCTGTATATATTGGGCAGTGTATTCAACAATTTGGCATCAAAAATTTCTTTTCTTTTTGGATGTTTGGGTTTTGAGCTATCTGTACTAGACTACATTCATTGATGGGATGTTCAGTCGCGTGTTCTTCAGAATAATGGGAAATTATGTTTTACAAGGTATGTTGTTTTATGTTATTCAGAGATTTTCATATCTTTTTCCATGACAGAAGACGACATGAATCAAATAGATATGGCACCAGAGAATTATGACTAATCAGAGGAACTTAATGGAAGTGAATCGACGCGGCATTAAACTAATACATAGTTTGTTGAAGACGCGATAAATTTGTATTTTCTTGGAAGAGGGTAGTTTCGTAAACATGCATCATGGCATAGAACTAAAAATACATTATTGAAATGTTAAAATTTATAGTTCGGTGGGACTAGGGATTAAGGACAATAATGTATTGAAGTAGAATACATATATGTATGTATATTCATCAGTATAACAATGAGTCACACGAAATGCATATTAATGATTTTCTGGTATTGCCTTAAAACTAAACAAGACCGAGGCTAATTTCGGGCGCGGCCGAAATTTGGATACCCTTCGCTCCCCTCGGACTAAAAGTTTTTTCGGGCGTACCTACGACTATTGAATCATATACAAATAATACATATATGTCCAAAGCTCACTCAAAATCGGGTACACATTTTTTTGGCCATGTCGTCTGATCTGCACCCAATATCACAAATACGACCATACAGATACACGTATACAGGCTATTAAAGCTATTTGCTCTTTTGCTACACAGTTCAAGTTGAAGAGAGTTTAGATACTCTGCCAGAGCAGGTTTTCGTGCATTTGTCGACTTCATGAGTGTATCTTCTTCCACTGTCCCATGCCATGGGTCGGGGTGGCTTACGCAAAAGTATCTGCGCCTGCGAAAACTGCGTATTGAAAAAAGATGAAAGATGATTTGATCACAATGCATTTCTTGAGGTTGCGGAACAGGTAGCCATGCGTTCACTGACCTCATTAGTGCATTTCGTAAGTTGCATGCCGCGCTGTTAATGCAATGTGCATGCGGTAGAGTGAGTGGATTTAGTGCAAGAGAAGACAACACAACTTCCATACACATTTGAAAAGAGTTATATTTCTATACAGAACATCAACTGAAAATGTGTATGCAGGTTGTTCTGTCTAGTTCTGTACTCGATTCAATTAGAGGGATATGAGAACGAGAATGAGTTGAGTATTGAACAAATAAAAATATGATATTTGATCGGCAAAAATCGTATATCGCTGGAATTTTGCAGGATGGTTGGTGATGCTGATGGCGTCCTGATTATGGGAAAAAAGTCCCCAACGATTGGAGGGCTCCAACCTTGGAAAAAGGGGATAAGGGTTTATTTTTTTACTTTTTAGCAAACATTTCGAAACCGACAAAATATACAGAAAAATGGTCTGAGAACGAAAAAAAACCACATAAAATTACCCATGTAATTGTATATTGTATATAATACATTAGGATTTTAGTGAAAAATTTGGCGCTAGACTAAAAAATAAATTAGAATATTTTCATTTTAGACTCTTTTAAAAACCTCCATAGCTCTGAAAACGCAAGTAGCCCTCCTCCCTTTTCAAGGCTGCAAACCTCTAATCTATTGGGACTTTTTTCCCCATAATCAGAAGGCCATCCCCAAAAATCCTGCAAAAATCCATCGATGTATGATTTTTGTCGTTCGATGACCATATTTTTTTTCTTCGGCTATAATAAAATCATATTGATTTAATTGTTTGAAACAAATGAGAATGCCCACTTTTGTATGAAAGTTGGTTAACGAAATTTGTATCAGAAGTCTCAAAACGCAAAAGTCTCTATTAGAGAGCAACGAATATATGAGTTTCAATTTTGGATCGATTTTGATATAATTTGAATAAATTTTACCAAATTGCAGATCTTTAGGGGCAGTTCTAGTTGAATTGAATTGAAATAGAGCTAAAATTAACCACAGTTTTCTGTACTTAAGGCATTAAAACTGTTAGAAATACGGAAGATAGAATAAAATGATGTAAGAAAGAAATGCTCTTTGGACTATGCGCCAATTTCATAAAGAATCGTACGAACACCTCACCTTGGCAGAAGTTGCAGAAAATTGAGATGGAAAAATATTTTGTTTTTGGGTCAAATCACAAAAATTTGACTTTGAAGTTCCGTAAAAACCAAACCTCTTATCCGATTTTAGTGCGGTTAGTTTTATTTTTTGGGTGATAATCATCTGTACCTAATAATCATCTTGTTTTGCTATGCTACCTAGTCTAGCTTTTGAGGATAATGACGTTTTAGTCGTAAAAGAAAATGATTTTTTCAAAAATCTTCAAATGCCTGTGGCAGCTAAAGGGTTAAGCTAAAAGGGTATGTTCCGTACAACTTTTTTGCTGGAAATCACCTGAGGAAGCACAATCCGGTTCGTTTATGCGGCAGTTTCCGGGCACCCTGTGTATTTTCTTAACTTACAACTAATAAAAAAAAAGCTATCGGAAAATTGGTTTTGATGCCGAAATGTATACTTTTAGGCCCGTATTTATAGACATAGCTTAGCTCAATGCGACCTTTAGTCAAGTATGCCGAAATTCAAAAATTAGATGTCATTTCCAGTAGTTTTTCATTGAAATGATTTATATTTAGAAGTCAATGTATCCTTGATTTAAGGCGAAACTCATGGAGACCCTAAGCTTTTAACACAATTGTAATATAATAATAACTCAAGGTAGGTAACTAGCTACATTGACTTCAAGTGAGGTTGACTATTGCAAAATTTCAAAGTTTCCTTGAAATCGCCTTAAATCAAGGATGCATTGTCTCGAGAAAATCAATTATTTCAATGAAAACTACTGGAAATGGCATTTATTTTAAGTTAAGGTATGTTTATAAATACGGGCCTTAGTTTTGGCTAATTTTTGCTATGCTTGTTGCGGCCGGCATATCAAAAAAGAAAAACAATACTATGTATACTATAAATTGATAAATCTACAGCTGTCTAGACGGGATCGCATAAATGCAAATTTAGAGAAGGTATTGAATAAATTGGTCGCAACATGTAGGAAGAGCTTTTTCCAATAATAATATGTCAAAATTTGAACTTCCTTTATTCTGTCACGTTATGGAGTGAGTAAAATGCCCGAAGGGACTAACAAAGAAGGTGTTTTCTTTTTCAGAAACTTCATGTCTTTGACCCTAAAACTCACCTACATTTATATTAATTATCGTCTCCAATAGAGACTTTTCATTATGACATCGGCTCAGATAATCTGAACCTCAAAGTATAGATGCACATGCCACAGACGAATTTTAAATTTCGTAGGCGCATGCACAGCAACGTGTTTTCGTGTCGTTTCCTCCTCTCTTCCCAACTTGGTCCACTTATCTTGCGCGCGGCGCACCGCGGTGCCATACATCGCACACCACACAAGACGCGGGCGGGACGTGGCAGTGAATGAATTTCATAATCATTTCTGTGTTCATAACATAACATATGGTCCGCAACGGCAACTTGCTCTCTTCCTCGGACCCACTTGTCATGCGTCACGGAGTACGGAGATATTCATCACACACCACGGAAGTCGCAGGCAATGGCAAGCGATGAGTGATTCTTAAAAGACACTATAAAAAGAGTCTCTTGCTTGACTCTCTTGAACTGGAAAACGTTCTCTCAAATTGACACGCACACAGGCTCATGCGATTCGCTTGAAAGCTCTAGGAAATTTCAGATACATTTTCATAGGAGCAACATTTTGTACCAATTTGGACATATATGTATTATTTGTATATGATTGAATGCAACAATAAGAAGCACGTGTGTAAAATTTCAGCTTGCTACCTACAATACCCGCCGAGTAAAACGCGTCGCAACAGACAGACGGACATGCTGCAATCCAGGGGCGAACCCTTTATTTGATTGTTCTCGCATGCAAAGATCAAATATAATTTTCAATGCTTCAAACACTGTAAATTTCTGTTGATTTCCCTTCTTCTTCTTCTTTCTCCTCGACTCTGATGAGTCAGATTGTCTAACCTTAGTGAAAGGTTGTATTGACATGTTGATTTCCCTGCCACGCAGGTTTCAGTCGCAAAATTTGTGAGGAGGCATTTTTGGTACAAAAATGCAATGACTTTCGCTCATATTTCTACAAAAAATTTTCAAAGCGAAACTTTGTAGAAAAGATGTTCCATACGTTTGTGGCAATTTTTGTACAATTAGCATTTCGATTTTTGTGTAAAACGTTCAAGACAATTTTTTGGATTATAAAGTTATATTAAAAAACACCTTTATGACTTTGCCTTTCAAAATTGTTTTATTTAAATAAATAATTTATAAAAATAAAACAAAGTTTTTAAATCGGATGCATTTCGACATTAGTGTCATCCTCAGCAAGTACTATATTACTAATTCAAAAAAACTAAAATTTTGTACATTGAAAAATTGAAACAATTGAGGGGTTTGCTGCAAAAAGGTGGTAGCTCCATTTTTTGGCTAAATTGAGTTAATGATGTAATTTCATTGTAAAAGACATGCTCTTTCATCCTGGCCAATAATATTTTATGTCCGATCATTAGTTTTTGAGTTATTCACAGTTAAAAATTGGAGCTACCTCCTTTTTGACCCAAACAAGCTAATCTTCGTGTTGTATCTTATACATTTAAAAAATCAATGTATCGTTCAAAATAATTTAATTTTCCGATTAAAAAAAAACTGACAACGGTCATTTTCTGTTATATTTCTTTTTATCTATCTACATCTATATACAGGGTGTCCGGAATCTCGCATCAACATGTTTGTGGTCGAACTCCTTCGAATGGGGCCGATCGAATTTTGTGAAATTTTTGTGTATACGAGTACTTGCCACGTATCATAATAGGTCGGAAATATATTTCATACCGCTAGGTGCTTCTTCTACCATTTTAAACCGCGAATTTAGATTTATTAAATTTTTCGTGCATACTTGCTATACAAAAGAACAGGTTAGGTCGTAAGTATATTCCATACCTAAGGTACCCCAACCTTTTTAATCGTAAATATATAATTTTTAAATTTTTTGATTTTTTACGACGTTTTAACCCTTCTATCGGCACCTACTACAATATGCATATTCTATACCCAATAGGTCTGGCTGGACCTACTGAGAAAATTTTTTTATTTTTTAGAAAAAGTAAAAATTTTAACGGTAGAATCATTCTACCCATTCTTTACAACCATTTATAAACAATAAAAGCATTAAAATCGTTTTTGTAGATATACTGGAAGCGTTTTTAAGTAGACATATTTTGAGGTGGTATTAGTACAAACACGTTTCTCCCTTATTTTCTTCTTTTTTTGATTCTCTTCTTTCATTGCGTATCCGTACAGAAAGTTTGATCGAATTTTCTGATTCCAATATCTGTGGGGACGTATTTAGCGCTTTGTTGGTAGGTTTTACCCCGATACTAGTCTGCAGATTTGGGTAAATAGATAGAAAGAAATAGGGAATTTTCAAGCGCAAAAATAATTTCATTCTAAATTTTCCGTAAATATCTCAATTAAATCTAACGTGTTTCTAACGTTCGTAAGTGACTAATACTTAGTTCTTACTATTACAAAGAAAATAAAACTCTTTTGAATTCCCTAGAATCAAATCTCAGTTGATTAGATGATTTTATAAGATGTGATAAAATTAGGCGTACCCAATTTACGAACTTCACGGCTTTTTAAAGCAAAATCTCAGAAAATTTTATCGTTTATCGTACAAATTGAATTTTAATGACATTATTACATCATAAATAGAAGAATTTTCGGAGAATTTAATATTTTCACTTTTTACCTTGAGACAAAAATGGAGGGAAACACTGTAGGTCTAGCCAGACCTATTGGGTATCAAAAAGCACTATAAATTGAAAATCATCAAAAACATACTCAAAACTTCAACCGATTTTTTTAAATTTTTGCAAAATGCTTCTAAACTTATTATTCTAGGATATCATGAAATATGAAGTCGCTGCGATTTCATCTTCTATACTTTTTTGACCAAAATATAGTGCCAAAGGTCTGGCCAGACCTTTGTACCGACAGAAGGGTTAAAACCGTCCGGTTCATACAAAAATTTCAAAGGTTCAAGGTTTCTAGTAGTGAACCCAAGATGAAGATGAAATAAAAAAACAATAACCGTATATAAAACCTCTATTAATACACGCTCTGTGGCTTGGTTGAGTTGCACTCTACGATGCTAGTGATCTAATATTTCTAATTTAATATTTCCGTACATTTGCGGATAGGAAATATATAACGCTTGCAAAATTATAGACAGTCCGAAATGATATGCAATGTAACGTTGACTCGAAATTGCCTGTAAACGGCTGAGTTAACGCACCATGGCCCCACATGGGGCTATACGGTACTGAGAAGAATTAATACATTGCAAAACATAATGTTCAGGCAAAAATGAAGAAAGATTTCACTGGATTCCGTTCACGAACCCAGCCAGGAAAAAAAACACATGTGTGGCGTATCATTCATGCAACACACAGCAGCTGAGATATCTTTGTCATTTATCACGCTTTCATACAATCATGTATCATCTATGCACGTCTTTGCGCCTTAATTTAAATTACAAACAGATGATGTAATAGTTGTGTAACATATATTTTTAATGCATCGCTCGTAAAAAATATTCATGACTTACGCGAAATAAATGAATGATGTATCATTCGTGATAAATTAAAAATGCACACCGTGAAATAAAGCCATATGAACCCCACGTCAAAATGTCGATTAAATTATGCATAATAAGAAGGAATGGCTTCGAAGCGGATCAATATTGCTTCTATACTATGTCATGTACATATGTTTCGGTAGAACAAGATTCGGAATGTAGGTAGCACCTCCTGGGGTTAAAGGATTATAATTTCATTTTTATACAAGAAGTCAATGGTATTGTAAACGTTAATACGACTTTAAATTTACTTCACCATAATTACGTATTCTGACCATATTCAGTACGTAATACAAACCTCACATAAACAAGTATTTTTACAAAAGTCATTAACATTTTTTACATGAATTTTAAATTACATTCTTTAAAATTTTGAACAGAACATTGAATTTTGTATGTATTTCTGGTACTAAAAACACTCGCAGACTTTTGCCTTTAAAAAAATTATGAAAATTTTGCTAACGTGAGGCTTGTTTCACATAAAGTCGGAGTGTAAGCAGGGTGTCCGGAAACTATCGCATAAATTCACTCGACCGTTTTTGAGGGTTTTTTAGAAATTTGTTTTTCAAAAAACCCTTATGAAATCGATTTTGTCCGTCCGTCTGTTCACTAAATAACTCGTGAAAGGCTAAACCGATTGTCATGAATTTTGGTAGGAATATGTAGAATGGTTAGAGTCTTTGGCACAAATACCTTAGAAGTAGGAACAAGATAACAGGGTGTCCCGAACGTTTGAAAAAGGTCGACTTTTTTAGTTTTTATCTGAGATTGACATATGGGTATTTAAATCAAAGATCTAAACGAGTACATCTCATATAAGTTAAAATTTTCCAGCTTCGAGTAACGGTAAAAAAGTAATTGGCGTTTACAGTTAAACTTCCTTTTCGAGCTCCGTTTTTCTAAACCGTTATAGGGATCGATATGAAACTTTGCACAAAGATTGGTCAGTATGGCCTTATATACGTTAAATATTAAGACTATTGACTTTTGCTAAGGAAAAGTAGATAACAGTAAAGTTGTAAAATTTCAATTTGCTCGTGTGTAGCCCCTCTTATGTTTCCAAATATGAAAATTCTGCTAAGGGGCTTTAGAAAATTACATAGGGAAAATGTCTACGAATTTTCATTCGAATAACTGTATCCAAACCGGAAATATAGCCAAGTAACTATTTAGTAAGGGCCTTTCACAATGCAGGGGAAGCCTCTTAAGCATTTCTTCAATGCATATCTTTTAGCTTGATGGCACAATGAACATGAAATTTGGTGGAAATGCAGAGATTGGTAATAGTGTTTGCCACAAATATTTTTGAAGGACCAAGTTAACAGGGTGTCCCTGAATACCTGCCTAAAATACATGTTCAATACTCATAGGAAAGCTTGCGTGGGCTCTTATGTCAGGGGACACAATGGAATCATTTCATATAAGTTGCTTTTCCTTGATTAAAAAAAACAGTAACAGTAGATTTACAGCTAATAATTCAGTTCATATACAGGGTCCGCCAATAGGCACGCTCGATCTTTGACAGCTCATGGCGGCCATGTTGTTTGTGGTAGAGTTATCAAACCTAGTTGTTATTATTCAGTGTATCTTCACAAATCACCATGAACCAATTCAGCCGCGAGCAACATGTGCAAATCATTAAAACTTATTACGAAAATCATTCATCGGTTCGAGCAACGTTCCGCGCGTAAACGGCGAACGATACAGATCCATGATAACGAACTTTTTCTGGCATGAAATCGACAATATGGATGTCGAGGATATGTGGTTTCAGCAGGACGGCGCTACGAGCCACACAGCGCGCGCCACAATGGATATTCTGCACGAGGAATGGTTATCTCGCGCGGAGGCGACATCAACTGGCCACCGAGATCGTGCGATTTAACCCCAGTAGACTATTTCTTGTGGGGTTTTCTTAAATCGCAGGTCTACGCAAACCAACCACAAAACACTGATGACCTCAAAGTCAACATACGCCACGCCATCGATGAAATACAGCCCGATTTGTGCGCCAGAGTCATTGAAAAATGGACTTCTCGTATGCGCGCCACCAAGCGAAGCCGAGGTGGCCACTTGAACGATGTTATTTTCCATACATAATGCCTTCGAATACTCTTTCAAACAAAAAATAAATGTCATTTATACCTCTCACACAACTTGCTTTATTTCATTTTAAAGTTCGAGCGCGCTTATTGGCGGACCCTATATAAAGCCAAGCCATCCTTACGTTTGCCTGAGTTTCGTTTTGCTCAAAGGCCTTCAGAAATCTTAAATCGAAAAATGCCCGTAGATTTGCCTTGGAGTACTTTTATACAAACTGGGTAAATAGTAAATCTATTTTTGGATTGTTCAAGCATTTAATTATTATTGTGCACAATTCTTATTTATTGCTTATAAAATATATGTACAAAAAATATTCACTATGCATTAAAATTCTAATTCTAAAAAACCCTCGTATTGCGGGTGCAGCCCTCTGTACGCCGGTATTTTTCTCATATAATTCTCTACTTTTTTAGTAAAAAGATGTGCTGGATCTTATCACTTTACCAACCACAGCCATTTCAAGATTTTTTCCTCAAAAACACTGAAACCTCAATATTTGAAAAACTACACTAACTAGCTATTTGATATTTATTTATACGTATTTTTATATACATATTTTATTTTAATGGAGCTCTGTTTTAATGATATATTTTGGATGGGATCAACATTTTATTTCAGTATTGTAGCTGGAGTAATTTTAAGCATATTATTTTAGTTTGAAACGATTTTTAACCTTCCGGCGGGCTCAGTGCCAATCCTAACACGATCGGGCGCAATGCATCTGACAGATTAAGTGCAGAAAAAAAATATGATATTAAGTTTCTGTATTTGACTCTCCTTTATTGTTGCATTGTCTTTTTGAAACAGTTCTACGAAATTTTAGAAACAAATACTGTCAAAACATTGTTGTTGGACAGTGGATGCATCAAGCTCAAACAACTTATTTGAGAGATCCACCGTCCTATTTGTCCATAGTGGGAACAACACACTTTTATGCTATCATCGCAATAAATGCGGCACACAGTGTGTACTTTTGGAGCCGGTTACGACCAACAGTGCATGGCGCTCCGCATCTTCTCATCAGATGCCTCTTCTGATGCGGCGCGTCATGCACTGTTGCGAGAGGCATTACCGGACTCATCCAGGCATTGTGTCAAATCCTCTTATATAGGACCAAAAGTAGGTACACAATGACGTCGAATCATGTTGTGCGGAAGAAGCCACTTGCTATTTTCCAATTCGACGCGGCCGTCGTTTCTGACTATACGTGCCAGTTACGGAATCAAACCATCATAAATATATAAGAGGATTTGACACAATGCCTGGATGAGTCCGGTAATGCCTCTCGCAACAGTGCATGACGCGCCGCATCATCTATGCTTCTAAGGCGAATGCGCTAATCGCTACAATAAGCAGGCCTCAGAACGAAACTCCACTTTAATATAGCAATAGAAATCACACAGTTTAAGTAGTTTATTACCGCAAGCATCGAAAGAAAATTTGATCAAACAAAACACATCTAAGTAGTTTATATCTAATAAAGAGGGGACGGGGTGGCGAAGAGGGGAATTTTCGTTTTTCGGAATTATCTGGGAAACTATTAGTCCGATCGCAAAATGTCCTAAAAAAAATAAGCTACATTTGATTTACTTTGCAATGATGTATAGTACTCCAGACCTTTCTTGAAAATTATACTCTAGACCTTAGAGCAGGTATTAATAGAAGGAGGGGCAACATCACTTAAAAAGTGTGCCGAAAGCGCAAATTCATGGGAGAGAAAAATACAATAACAACACTGTTGAAGCAAAGCGATTTGACACAAGTAGAGTAACAGTACATCTCAATTCAAACAAAGTTCCATGCTTTGACAACCCACTATTAAATACAAAGAGAATGAAGAAGAAGAAGAATTCAACCAAGCGCACACGAATTTTTGACACAATTACTACTTTACTGTTAGATGCTTGCTCTCCCATGTATTAGATTCTCGGCACATTTTTGAGCTGTCACATTGTATGGAATTCGTAACTTTCGCCCTCTCCTTATATTAATAATACCTGCTCAAAGCTCTAGACCCAATGCGGAATTTACATTTTGTTGATATTTACATTTCGCACTGTAACTTTTGATACAGTGAAGGCAGAGTCAAAAGAACTTGCGCTGATGCTGAGAATTAAATGTATTTAATTTGAGCCAAAAATGAGGTTGCTCCGGCCAATAATACCTCCTACGCTCGCCAACAAGAAAATGTGCAATTTGGCAGATTTCTGGTTCACTTAGTATGGGAGGTACCCTTAGTTTTGATTCGATTGAAATAATTCTCGGTGGAGAGTAGAAGGCAGCTTGCCCTAGGTACTCAACCAAATTTGCTTAGCCTGGCGGAATTTAGAGAATAGTTACAGAAAAGTTACAGAGGTTCTTGGCCGGAGCAATATCATTTTTGGTTTAAATTAAATACATTTAATTGGCAGTATCAGCAGCAGTTCCTTTCACTCTATTAAAAGTTACAGTCCGAAATGTAAATATGAAAAAAAAAGTAAATTCCGCATGATACGTTTGGGTCTACGGTATAATTTTCCAAGAAAAGGTCTATAGTATTATATATCATTGCAAAGGAAATTCAATGTAGTTTATTTAATTGCTGGGACTTTTTGCGATCGGACTAATAGTTTTCCAGATATTTCAGAAAACAACAGTTTCCCCTGTTCGTCACCCCCCCCCCCTTATGTGACGCTCAAATTAGTGTAACTTTTCAGTGCGTATTGAGGGAAGGGTGCACAACAATTTTTCATCGAAACTTTCCTCTTTTAGTTGTTGTTTGGGTCTGGCCCTTCTTCGGCTTAATTTCCCTATACTTCATGTGAAATACGCATTAATTTTCTTATAGGCTTTGAATCAGCGTTATACAAGGAGTTACCAGCAATGTTTCTTGTGTCATCAAATTTCCAACTGTCTAGTTGTCTCCTCCATAGTTTGAACAAAATTTATCGAAAACCTATGTATTTAAATGGGACACCCTGTATATTACACTAAATTTAAAAAAAAAAGTACAACAATTCGTCGCCCTTTATTATACTCACTCATGTCTCTCTCATGAATTAAAAAAAAATCGAATGCGTTACTCTTTTGGGGCACCCTGCTTAACCTATTCGCTTTAAAGAGTATTCGTGCTGAAGACCATCTTCTATCTTTATTCCGGATGACCG